>ML796003.1:208249-222480 GCA_009831015.1 Picea engelmannii | reverse complement strand
TTTTAAATCACACAATCCAAAATACATATTTGTCACAAATTTGTTCATATGCTAGTATCACTCTAACATGTTAAGGTAAACAATAACTATATGGATCATGAAATCTCTTCTTACATTATGAGAGTAAGGGTTGGTAGTTAATAACATATAATTCCCAAACATGTTATGATTCATCTCTTGGTCTTAACATATGTTCAAGAGAACTCGTTGTTAGTAGCATATAATTTGCTCAAGCTAACTCTGAGAATCACGATGGATAGTTACAGTGGTCGACCACATCAGTTAAATATGGTGAAATTTGGCTATGACACATGTAGCTGAGATCATGTCTCTTCGGTTTCCTGATAGAGATAGTTATCCCACCAACCAATTAAATTTCTCTACAACGTAAACCACAACAATTATATTAAGTGAATATATATGTATCAGAGACACATGTGGACAAGATCTGATCTTTAGGATTCGGGTTAAAGCAAGTTATCACGCCTAGCGATGAGGGCACTAATCAAACAAAGTCTCAAAACCCAAAGTGTATCATTACATTTACTACAAAGTACTTTGAATGTTAGGATGACTGTAGCATTAAGTATTACTTGTACTCTTAAATTTGACGTCATTGTTTGTGGATTTTTTTAAAAATAAATTATTTTATTTTTATAATCTTTTTTAATTAATTGTCACCTCCAACCATGGGAAATTAGTCATTTCGGAATCCTTGACCAATAAAAAAAACTAGAATTTTGAATATTTAAAAATAATTTTTTATTTATTTATTTATAAAATTCTCATTAATAAATATGTATTCATAAATGTTATAGAACATTGTTAAAAAAATTGCAAATTTAAAAAATCCAAAATGATTTTGACTTGCAATTGATTGTTATATTCCCTGCTTTGGACTAATAATATGAAATAATATAATATTTTTTATGTAAAAATAATTATATTATAAAAACAATTTTAGAGAACATATATATTAAATATATTAGTTAATAATATGCAATTTTATTAATGTTATCGATTTTATCAAATGTTATTTAATAATATCAATGTTAACAATTCTATAAAAAAATCATCAATAAAAATGAAAACATAAAGCTGACACAAAGATAGCTTCCACACCTCTGCACGAGTATATCATGACACAACCAAGATATGGCTTCCGCACCTTCGCACAAGTATATCACAGCACAACCAAGATATGATTTCTGCACCTCCGCACATGTATATCCTCCAGACAAGTACATCAGTTCAGATGAGCAAAGATGCATGAATACAATGCCTATAAATATATACTATGGCTCCTTGGGCTTTTCATTGGAAAGTGTATAGTTTGAGTTGCTCATGGCGAAAGCCTTGCAGGAATATCAAATAGAATCCTTGAATGAATGATATAGTCCACAATCCGCACCTCCGCAACTCCGCACAGGTATATCCCATGCACAACAACACTTAGTTTAATAGTTATTAATGTTATCAATGGATAAACTCTGAAGACAATGTGCATAACTTTCACACATCCACACATGTATATCCCCCACACAACAACATAGTCTAATAGTTATCAATGTTGTCAATGGATAACTTTGAAGACAATGTGCATAAATTTCGCACCTCCACACAAGTCTATCCCCCACACAACAACACTTAGATTAATAGCTATCAATGTTATCAATGCATACCAATATTCTATTATTGATGACATTGATAACTATTTGAATTGTGGAGTTGTCAAAACGTATTTTCCTATTTGTATTCAACTTTAATAAAGTTAACTTAATATTAAAGAAAAATTAACAAATTTAAGAATGCCAGAGAATTGCCAATAGACCAAAAGTCCACTGCGCGATGCAAAAACAAATTGCACAAAGCACCAAAGAAATAGTTATGCGATGTGCACAATCACAGATGCAGAAACATTCGAAATCACAGTTTAAAAGTGTCACCATGTGGGACGCTGACCGGTATTGGTTCCTCGCAGAAGGATAAAAAATACAACGTCTTAACTACACTAAGTATAAGTGTGCAGGTTGCACAAGGATTCAAAATAGTTTGATCGAATGCTTGCTCTATTATCAATCTATGTGCTGGTCCTTCGCAGCTATGCAGTCCAAATAGCTATACTTGGTCTACTTAACACTATGTATCTCTAGGCCCCATGTATCTTAAAAATAAACTGAGAGAATGCTTGTTCTTTCATTCTAAATCGTAGCAAATGCAATTACTATAAATCAATGATCTATCTTGCAAATTACTTAGTCTGCACTCTGCACCTCCGCAACTTCACACAGGTATAGCCCCGTGGAAGGACTAATAAACTCCAAAGACAATGTGCATATCCTCTGCACCTCCACACATGTAAATCATAGCAAATGAATTTACTATAACTTTGTGATCTATCTTGTAGATTACTTAGTCCACACTCTGCACCTCCGCAACTCCACACAAGTATAACCTTGCAGAAGGACTAAAATACTATGAAGACAATGTGCATAGCTTCCACACCTCTGCACAAGCATATCTCTCGCACAACAACACTTACTCTAATAGTTGTCAATGTTATCAATGCATAACAATATTTTGTTATTGATAACATTGATACCTATTTGAATTGTGGAGTGGAGGGAATGCATTTTCCTATTTATATTCAATCTTAATCAATTTAACTTAATATTTAAGAAAAAATAATTAATTTAAGAACACTAGAGAATTGTCAACAAACCAAATGTCCACTGCGCGATACAAAACCAAACTGCACAAAGCACTAAAGACATAGATATGCAATGTGCACAATCACATATGCAGAACTATTTGAAATCACAGCTGCATAAGTGTTGCCATGCAGAACACTAACTTGTATCGGTTCCTCGTAGAAGGATATAAAAAAATGGCATTTTAACTACACTAAGTATAAGTGTGAAGGTTGCACAAGGATTCAAAATAGTCTAACTGAATGCTTTCTCTACTATCAGTCCTTGTGTTGGTCCTCTGCAACTATGCAGTCCAAATAATTATACTTGGTCTACTCAACACTGTGTATGTCTAAGCCCTATTAATCTTCAAAATAGACTAACAAAATGCCTGCTCTTTCATTCTAAATCATAGCAAATGAATTTACTATAAATCAGTGATTTATCTTGCAAATTACTTTGCTCTTCACAAACAACGATGCAGAACCATTTGAAATGCGGAAGTGCGAAAGTACAACAATGTGCGAGGACAATATGTGATATTTCTTTGCACAAAGCCTAAGGATAGACAACCCTACGTACATCGAGAATAGATACACGACAATGCCAAAAAACAAGCAATATGAAACATCTATACAGGCATTGGAACAATGGATTGCTTGCACGAGGATATAAAATAGTTTGTAAGATTGCTTCGCAAAACAAAATAAGAATCACTTCAAATTATCCTCACAGGAATTGAAAACACACCCAACGTTCATTGTCCCAAGAAAAAACACTATACAAACAAAAGAAAATACAACCATGCTGGATGCCATCAATTTGTCAAAGCAAACCCTAACCTGCTTAAACCGCATCCGATACAAAAAAAATAGAAAAAAAAAACAACTATTTTGACCAGCAACACTGTAGAGCTAATCACATTATGCCTAAAGGTCTTTCCCTGTACACGTTTCACTGTTTTCTTCCCACACAGTTATTGTAGGCACAAAATCAGGATCCATTAAAACACTAAAACAAACTCCAACAAAACACAACATTTGCACTATGCATCAAGCATATATTATTAGACAACAAACACACAACCTAATTGCATATGCATAATAAACATAATTCAATATTCATATATGCAAACGCAAAATAAGAACCAGTTTCTATTCTTCCTTGTCATATAACATCCAATGCACATGATTTATTACCCTATGACATAGATTTGCAGAAGCCCAACACCACAACTCATGCAACTCCCAACACACAACACTTAAACATTGTCAACACCTTCATTTTTTGAATGCCTTTCTTTCCTATCAATCTTTAATTGTCTCCCACCCTCACACTTTTATGCAAGAAACCTTGACCCGCTTAAATCGCCTCTACAAAAAAATAAAAACAACAATCAACTATTTCAACTAACAACAGAGCAGAACTAACAACACCACATACAATAACAATCGGTTTCTAATCTTCCTAGCAATATAGCAGACAATACACGTGATTTATTACCCTCTAACATAGATTTGCAAAAGTCCAACACCACAACTCATGCAGCTCACAACACACATCACGCCTTTTTCACCTGTCAACCTTTAATTTTCTTCATCTTGCACACGCTCTGTGACAAACCCTGACCCGCTTAAATCCCCCCTGCAAAAGAAACAAAACAACAACCAGCCATTTCAACTAGCAACACAACACAACTAACTGCATTACGCATTAGACAACAAGCACACAACCTAATTGCATCTGCATAACAAACATAATTGAATAGTCATATATTCAAATGCAAAATAAGAACCAGTTTCTAATCTTCCTTGCCATATAACATCCAATGCACAATATTTCTTACCCTCTAACATAGATTTGCATAAGCCCAACGCCACAACTCATGCAACTCCCAACACTCAATACTTGAACATTGTCAACAACTTTGTTTTTCCGAACCCCTTTCTTCCTGTCAATCTTTAATTATCTCCCACCCTCACACTTTTCTGCAAGAAACCCAGGCCTGCTTAAACCGCCTCTACAAATAAAACAAAACAAGAATCAACCATTTCAACCAACAACAGAGCATAACTAATTGCACCATGTAGAATAACAATCAATTTCTAATCTTCCTATCAATATAGCACGTAGTGCATAGGATTTCTCACCCTCTAACATAGAATTGCAAAATTCCAACACCTCAACTCTTGCAATTCGCAACATACAACAAACCTTTTTGACCTGTCAACCTTTAGTTGTCTTCGACCTGCACACTCTTTGCAACAAACCTTGTCCCACTTAAATCCCCCCTGCAAAAAAAACAAAACAACAACCAATCATTTCAACCAGCGACACAACAAAACTAATTGCACTATACATGAACATAACCAACTGTTGTATGTATCCAACCAAGTTGGCTCAAAGCAAGTTAGTAGACGCACAACATTTCTTACCCCACTTCTAAAGAACCTCGTCTTTCTTTCTCGTAGCACACTATATCACGTCAGCACGCAAACAACTCAACAACAATTACTTTGAACAAAAAATCTAATTAAAACTCGTTGCAATCCATAAAATCCCTTGCATAGAATCATCCCATACAATACACATAATTTATTTATATTTATTAAAATTTGTCTATATATTGTATGATAGTAAATACATTTCCATATTCTCCATTCAATAGTTGACAAAGTTGCAAGCTCTTGGAACATATATCTTCCCAAAACTTTGACACTAGTACATGCACCCCTCCCAACCATGCGTTACAGCTCCACGAGTAAATTGCTTGTTAAATTACCATTGTCGAACCGTCAATAAGATGTTGTTTTGAATGACCAATTAGAAGCCAACAAAAAATATTGAATCGCTTGCAACAAAGTTCAACTATCGAAAAAAATTATAGATTTTTGGTCAACACAAAATTGGTAGCACATTATATCACGTTAGCACACAAAGAACTCAACAACAATTACTTTGAACATAAAACTTAATTGAACTCATTGCAATCCATAAAATGCCCCACACATAATCATCCCATACAATACACATAAATCTATTAATATGTATTAAAATATGTCTATACATTGTATGATAGTAAATACATTTGCATATTTTCCATTCAACAACTGACACAACAACAAGATTTGGGAACTGATATCCTCTTAGAACTTTGACACTAGTACCTGCACCCCTCCCAACCATGCATTACAACTCCACAATTAAATTGCTTATTTAATTGTCGCCACTGGCCCTACAATAAGATGTTGTTTTGAACGACCAATTAGAAACCAACAAAAAAATTGAATCACTTGCAACAAATTTCAACTATGGGAAAAATCGATAGATTTTTGGTCAACACAAAAACTAATTAGTGGTCAACGCAAAATCGATTGCTATAGTCCCAAGCCTTCAACATGGACTAATAATTTTAGAATCTCTTTCTACCTTAAGTTTTTTAACGTCTAGAATAAAGCATAGTTTTATTCCTTTTTCCATTGTTAGTTCTTTATTTATCACATTCCAAGGAATTTTACCTTTAAATGCACACTTTTTGTCACATTTTCCAATGGAATTTGGGGTTTGATTGGCATCCCATCTCAAAAATGAGATTGTGTCATAATGCATGACTGCTTTCATGGTTTTCCATGTCTCAAAATCTATCTATGAGCTTGCGAGGATGTGTTTCCTACTAAATTAATTGGAACAGAGAAGAAGTGCAAGACAAATCTAAGTTTTAATCAATTAACATACAACATCCATCTTTATCCCTAATCGCTCCTCCTATGTTGGATCGAGTTTTGTTCTTGCGACCACCATCATAATCATTATTTTTTAATAGTAACAGAAATGAGATCCACTCTATATTCTTGAGTGCAAGAGACATACTACATCCGTCCATAATGTTAATGAATTTTATATAGAAACAAATTCATTATTGTGATGCGAGGTGAATTAAATCATCTTGGAGGTCACAAGTTCAGATTCAGAGGGGGTAGGGTATGTACACCTATGTAGACTTTAGTAGTCAAATCGTTGCGTGGAGGGGGTCCTTTGTCCCGCAAACAAGGGGGTCTCATACACCAATTTGGTTTATGACTTGGGTGTGACCTTGAAAATTATATTATTATTATTATTATTATTATTATGAAGGAGAAGCATAACTAACTTGGCACGTGTAAAAAATATATAAATAAAACAACAACAACAATATTAATTGTAATCGTGTTTAAGTGGACTTAATATCTTGATGCTAAATAAACAAATAGATAGAAAAAACAATGAGAAAGAAAAATGAAATAACATTAGTTTAAATTAATTTTAATATCGTATCTATCAAACACCAAGAGGATTAAATCCATAAAAATACAAACTTTTTATAAAATTATTACACCATAGTTTTGCAATTTTAAATATTTGATCTATCTCAATGCTTGATAGATTTAGAGTTTAAAAAACTCCATGTTCGTTTGTTAATTACCAACATAGATCCATCTTAATTTGATAACAAACTTCTCCATATTTAAAAGATCATTGTTAAATGAGTCTTTGTTAATTTTTATTTTTTAAATGAAAAAACTATCATTTGTATTAAAATATGTTTGTGGCCACACTGAGTAGTGAATCAATACAAAACAAGATTTGAAATGTCTAAGAACAAGTTTAAGAAAGACTCCAAATTTAAAAATGGTTGCTACTATTTGAGTTATTCTTACATTCCTTGCAATATAACTATAGAGACGACTAGTGCAATGCCTAACAAACTGAGCTAGTAATAAAACTATCGTACAATTTATTTAAAAACATGGACTTAGAAGAAAACATGCTCACTACGGGATTCTTATTTGATGTCCGCTTGAAGGTTATACTCAACATGTATTTCCTTTTGCCATGTGTCCTTGTGCTTGTTGAATTGCTTACTCATCCTTGATTGCAGCTCGAACAAAACCGATAGATATCTTAGGAGGGGTGACTAAAGCATGTGCATTCCTAACAAGACCTATAACTAATTCACGAAGCAGACTGAAGTTTGCATCCAATTTCTTTATTTGCTTGTTTTGATGAGCCACAACTTCTGATAGATCTACATTCTCGGATCTCTGAGATTCAATTTGACTTACCATTTTTCTACTCTAATTAGGAAAGGCCACTGATAATTCCTCTATTTGTTGTGTGCTCCTCCAATGAGATTTATGAAGGTTCGATATTTCACAAGGAACACAATAATGGGTGTGCATATGGCCCTCTATCCTTACCCATATTTTGTAATTGAACTTGATTCTATATGATGAAAGAACTTTTGAACTTATAACGAACCAATACCTGAGGTCGAAGGAAACACTACTTATCAACTCCAAATCCAATGATGAATTTCGAAATGATGCCAAAGGAAGGCCCTAAAGCCAAGAGTAGAGATTGACAACTCACTTTGCTTGAAATGTCGAGCTAGATCCAAACCACGAGACCCTACCAAACCACTAAACCAGAGGGATTAAGGTCAAGCTACCTTTGAACCCAACCTAGTCGACATTCCAAGAGCACATGTGGAAACCAAAACCTATAATAAAAGAAATATTGCTTTCGATGCTCCAATGTATCCCTTCGTGTTTAATACACTTCACTTTGAGCATGTGAGAATGAGAAGGAAGCACCCTGGTTTAAGATAGATTTATTGCCCATCCTATTACCTTAATGTTAATCTACCACTTGTTCATGAGCTCTATTATCACAGTTAATCAACAAATTATGAATCTAATTTACTTTATGGGAGGTAAGACATGTTTGGAACCCCCTCCTTTATTCTCATTATTCCAACTTATAATGGAACAACCTCATTTGCTTTAAGATTGGTCAGAGTATTAAAGGCTCTCAAATCCTGACAATATTTTATGGATTAGAAGCTTCTTGCCACCTCTTGAGATCTATATATTAATTTGGATAAGCAAGAATTATGAGATTTCAATTAGTTTCAGATGTGTTGGATTATGATTGAGGAGTCCCCAATTACTATAAGTTTTCTAATTCCTCTTGATTCGAGCATATTTAATCCTTGATACAGTGTCATCACCTCAGCTTGGTTGTTGGTGGATTCTCTTAACCGCTAAGAAAAGATTATTTCTTGATTTCCTTCAAGATTAAAGAGGACCCCTTGCACTTTCCATTCATGTTTTCTCGATGAAAAAAAACTTTGTATTGATAGCTCAAGAAAGAATCAAATACACATAAGCTAGTCTCTAGGCCCTAAAACCAACCTCCCTAGACTATAAGAAACCACTGCTACTTGCAACCCTACCTTGCATTTCATCTTTGAACAACCTATTCGAGCGATCAAATCATTCCAACAAAATGACTAAGATAGGCCAAAACAATAACAATTCATTCTATAGATCGTATATAAGACCATTACAAAAAGAAATATTCGTATTGCCCATCAAAAAAGAAATTTTTGTACTACTGCATGAGGGGAATTATCCCTAAACTCTTGCTCAATCAACACACCCTCTTGAATAGTCAAAGCTTCTTTTGAAAGAGTATTTTCTCCATGGTTGAATTCCATGTAAACACGAGTAAAGGAAATTTCTTTAAAATCACCTCTCAATACATATACTCTATTCATAATAGGCCTTAAGACTATATTAGTGATATTTCTCTTGCCATTTAACCAATCAATTACTAGCTTAGAATCACCTAGAATATGGATCATTTTCACATTGTGTTCCAGGGCAATCTTTAGCAGAATCCAAAGTGAAAATAGTTCAACTTTGTTATTAGAGCCAATTCAAGTGTCATACTTCATAATAAAGTGACAAGAGTTATTGAGAAAGAGAATGGCTCCCACATCACACTCACCCGACGAGTCGTGGCTTGCTCCATTGAAGAAGCCCCGTGCCTTTGAAAGATCTATAAAAGGGGCTTGGAGTAGTTTGCTCAAGAGACTTCATTCCTTCATCAAAAGAGACACTAATCTCATGAGATAGTTTACCCAAATTCGGCTCTAGGTCTTCAAAGATCGATTGATTTCTGGTGAGCCAGATTCTCCACAAAGCAAAACATAGCAAAGACTTAAAGGAACAAATAATTTTATTTATTTATTTATTTTCCAAGGAAAACATCGCGGGAAAATCTATAAGGTGCTTCCTCACATTTGTAGATGACATCGTTGTTAAACTCGTTGACATAAATTAATGCACCTCACCTAGGAAGATTCGAACTGAATACTTATCGCTATAAAACTACCCAAATACCCAACAACATTGACAACAACCAATTAAAGTAACCCATTAAATTTTTCTTTTCATAAAGACATTTTCAACCCTAAACAATAATTTCAATAACATTTTCACCCCTAAACAATAATTAAAAAAAGAAACATGTCTTCAATCGTGGTCTATCATATCTCCCATGAGGAAAACAATTATTTTATTTTTAATTTTTACATTATACAACATCACTTTTCTTTAATTTAAATTTATTAATGTTATGCAAAAAAATTTTTAACAATAATGATTATAATTCTATTATAAAAGTCGCTGCAACAAAGCTTTATCAACAAAATATTACATAAGTTCCAAAGATAAGGAGAACCTCTTGAAGTGAGGAGAGAAGTCCATCTTCTGCCACTTTGATAACTCTAGTCTTTTTATCAAAAAAAGTTAAGCTTCCTCTAAGTAAATATTCTAACAAAATAGTTTAAAAGAAAAACATCTTTACTTAACATAGAATCTGTCTTAATTGAACTTGAGAGTGGTGTCCACTTCCTATTGGTACTCTGCCTTGATGTGTTGATCTTGCTGAGGTTGGAATTCTTGGTTAACTTCTTGCGAGGCTTGGGAGCCTTTGGAGGATACTAAGCTTTGTTGAACTGCAAATTGATGGGACAAAGCTTGTTTTAATTCTCTATTTGTCTGGTGGGTCGAGCAGATCTAGTGAGCTTGCATGTTCATCTCCTTCAAAATTATAGCTATTTCCTAGTCCCTTTTCTATTCCTGCTCCTGAATTTTCTCTGCCAACCGAGTATTTTCATCTTTCTCAGATTCCAATTCATCGCATTGAGCCCTCACAGTGTCTTTTATTTTCGCCATTTTGCAAGAAGAATAGTGGAAATGGAGCTTGTTGTGCCTCTACATGATATTCACAATCCTAGAAAACGTAATTCGACTATTGGTGTAGATGGAAAGGCAGGTAGGCAACGAAGGAGGCTCGAGTTAAGGGGTGAAGAACATATCCAAAGTGTTTCTGTTCCACTGCATATTGCTGAGAAACAATTCGTCGAGTATGAATCCATTTGGTGTTGCACGAGCGAACCAGTCCACAAGGAAATATTGAATGGAAAATTGAACGAGGGCAGAGATATCCCATATGTGAGCATGAGTGATACCATGAACTGTTTATTAACCAAAGCATGTGCCATAAAGAATATGTGCCATGTGGTGGTTTTGACCCATCGAGGTTGGAAAATGTAGGTTAGGTGTCCAAATGATGACGAATGCATGAAAATCATTAAGATAAGGCTCATATCAACCACATTTTTATTGCTACTTGCATTTTCCTAAGGTAGATTATGACATGATAAGACTCCATTTTTCTTGAGATGTCCTTGCACTAAATTCCTTTCACCCTTTGACTAGGGAGTCCGCTTTGTCGTTTTGATGCTCGAGAATGTGAAAATATTCCACCTTATGAAATTTCCCTTCTTTGTTTGCAATTCATTGACAAATTATATGTAAACAAAGTTGTTTACAATTGCTTAATTTTCACAGTTCTTGATGACCAACTCAGAGTCGTCGATTATGATAACGTCCTTAACTGGATTTGTGCTGAAAAGTTTTAGTCCCATGAAGACAACCAAAGCTTCAACTTGATAATTGGAAAAGTTCGTGAGCCCATGCATAAGATATATTCTATTTTCCATCGTGACCACGTTATAAGTCCCTGTCGAGGGCAGTGCAGGGACTATATTGAGTCAGAGGTTTGACTTATATTAATTGATGGTTGACCTCCATTTTATCCAAAGTTTTTTTTTTATATAATTTGGATTTCCGCACTTAATTAAAACCAATATTCCTATTTATCTGGTTTTCTATTGTCTATGAAAATAAAAGTGTTATTTCCGACCCGACGACGTAGCTCTGGGGACTCACGCTGGGTATGTCTTATTTTATTTGATTTTTCTTAGATATTTGATCCTAATCTCACGGGCAATAAATTTCCATCACATCTGTTGTTCGTTGTAGTCTGCATGCACTGAGTATGTCTTATTTTACTACATTCTTCTTGGATATTTGGTACTAATTTGACAGGAAATAAATTGCCATCACATATGATGTTTGCTACAGTGTGCATGATCATCCCTACAGGTATATGGCCTGAACATTCCTACAGACAGATGTCCTTCTGCATGCAAGCTAATGTCATTGGATTTTGCTAGACTCTACTCCAAATGTATATACTGGGATTGTATTCTTCTGCACTCCTCTCAAATCGACCCTGCTACTATGTGGCATTCTTTTGCACTCCTCTCGAATTGACCTTGTTGTTGTGTGGCGTACCCGACCTTGCAACTTTGTGGTGTACCTGCTTATGAAAGTGAATTTTCCATCCATATACTCCTTGGCATTCATCTCTCTCTTGGGCCCTGCTGAGGGCCAAATAGAGCTAGCCCATAAGTAGGCGCTCCTTGTCGTTTATTCTCTTTATTGGTGCTAAATCCCTTGAGCTAGTGCTGCTCCTCTCTGAGCTGGTGTTGTTCCTCCTTTTTCTCCACCGCTACCTTTAGATATCTCAACAAATCTTTCATTTGTCTTAAGCAACCTACAGGATGTAAAGTTGAGGTTAGTAACTGATATGTCCGAGTTCAAAGCATACCTGGGAAACAATGACCACTGTACTTCTTTCCTTAGGAAAGTTGTTGTACTTCTTTTCTCGACATATTCAATCTACAGTAGTTGTTATAGTAAATATCATTAACAGAAAATAACGATGCAACCAAAGGTGTATATGTAACTGGTTTTCTTTTTTTCTACAATTGTTATAACCACTAATAAAATTTGTGCAATCCCAAATTTTTTGGTATACACATGAGCAATTCAACGTAATCTCACCTTATTTTCTTTCTTGATGAACAAATAGGAAGCAGGCTTTCAAGGTTTACTACATGAACCAAAGCTTTAGACTTTGGCATTGTTCTTTAGTCGATGGATCACACAAAATTATTCAACAAGAGTTGGTTTCCTTTCTCTAACTTGGAGATTGCGTCCTTGACAACTCCCATTTATGGATTTCTATGGTGTCGTGGTCCCCTTTTGAAGGCAAGTACAATTTCTGCCAATATATATTGAACCACCTTCAAATAATGGCTTCTTGTAATTTTGAAACGGAGGCCTCCACGTCTTCTAGTCATTTGGCTTCTTCTATTTAGGTTAAGAATAGATGGAGGTGGTTCCACAGAATCCGTTCAACAATGTAAAATCCCTTCAACATTGTAAAACTCCACAATAATACATGTCCTTTAGTATATTTTCTTATGAAATGCCCTCGGCTTCTGCAATCTCATTTTTTATAATAACAAATATTTAATATTATAATAATATATCTAGGATCTAGAGTAAGCTAGATTTAGCTACAGAGATTTGCCACTATTGCTTTATTTATGCAAGTCTAAATCCATGGATTTTTGGATGGTCATGTGTACCCTTGTCTGAGCAAAACTTTTCTGCTTATGCAAAATAACTACTTAGTCAAATAGTTGGGCTTGGACGGGACGAGACGAGACTGACTGGTGATGTGGAATGGAAATCACTGATCGGAAGCATCTTTCTCTGTATACATGGGATAGATGCAACATTCTGGGATACATGGTATTTTTAGAAAGCAAATGGGATACATGCAACATTCTGGCAAATACATGGAAAACTAATAAAATTACTGAGAACATAAAATTATAGATGAAAGAGAATATATGATATGATAAATGAATTATCGAGAGCATAAAATTATAGACGAAGGAGAATATAGGATATGATAAATATTGACAATTTTTTTTCTAAATTGAAAAATGTTCAATCGAATTTTCTTTTATCACGAATTGATAAATATGTTATAAGGTATTATATATATATATATATATATATATATATATATATATATATATATATATATATATATATATTCTTTTATGTTAAATATATTATATTATATAATATATTTAGATTTAAAATTATTTTAAATTTAGGTTGACTGCCCATAATCTGTCTATAATCCAGAGAATTTTATCTAATCCTTAATATAGAGAAAAACTAAAAAATACGTATTGGTTATGGGTTACCTTATATCTAGCTCAAGGTGCATATATAATTACATGTATTTTTCTTTCTTCCTGGATAGAACGAAATGTTACTGGGTGAGATAGAGAATCTGTAAAAACATGTATACAATATTGCACATATTGTAATGTTGGCCCTAAAGAGTTATTTTTGTTTATTACGGCTTTTGATGGAAGATGTTAAATATCACTCATTCAGAATAATATTCTCTAATTTTGTTGATAACATTACTTTGTTT
>ML796003.1:142052-181597 GCA_009831015.1 Picea engelmannii | reverse complement strand
CACTTGGGTCATATGATTGCTTAATTGGTATGGATTGGCTAGACAAACATCGTGTTGTTTAATTTGAAGAGATGTACGCATGAAAAGTCTTGGTTGGTTCAACTAGCCACTGGAACCAAGAGGAAAATCAATGAATTTGTCAAGGATTGTTCAATTAGCATGAATGGAGTTAACACTAAGGCAGATTTAAGCATCATAGCACTTGGGTCATATGATTCCTTAATTGGTATGGATTGGATGGAAAAACATTGTGTTGTCCTAGATTGCTACAACAAGGCTTTCACATGCCTTGATGAAGAAAGACACTCAAGGACAGTGCAAGGTATTCCAAGACCCATATATGTCAGAGAGATTTCAGCATTGCAGCTAAAAAGAAGTTTTAAGAAAGGATGCCAAATATATGCGGCGCATATGGAAGAGCCAACAAGTGACAAGGAGCCAAGTCTCAAAGATTATCCAATACTAAAGGAATATGAAGATGTCTTTGGGCAGTTGCCAGGATTGTCGACCAAGACAGATATTGATTTCTCTATTGACTTAATGCCTGGAGTTGCCCCGGTGTCCAGAACTCCCTACAGAATGAGCACACCAGAGTTGAAAGAGTTGCGAATGCAGTTAGAAGAATTGTTGAAGAAGGGATACATACGCCCAAGAGTCTCACCTTGGGGTGCCCCAGTGCTATTTGTGAAAAAAAAGGATGGAACTTTGGGGTTGTGTATTGACTTCAAACAGCTTGATAAGGTAACAATAAAGAATAGGCACCCTCTACCACGGATCGATGATCTTTTCAATCAGTTGAAAGGAGCAAGGATATTTTCCAAGATTGACCTAAGGTCAAGTTACCATCAAGTGAGAATTAGAGAAGAAGACACCAGCAAGACAGCATTCAGGACGAGGTAAAGCCATTATGAGTTTGTGGTGGTGTCATTTGGCTTGACAAATGCACCAGTTATTTTTATGTGTTTAATGAATTGAGTGTTCAGAGATTACCTGAACAAATTCGTCATTGTCTTCTTGGATGATATTATTATCTACTCCAAGACAGAGGAGGAGCATGAGCAACATTTGCGGATGCTGCTACAAGTGTTGAGAGAGCACCAATTGTATGCCAAGCTAAGCAAGTGCACTTTCTATCAAAGACAAATTTATTATTTGGGCCACATCATCTCAAATGAAGGCATAGCGGTGGACCCTAAAAAGATTGAAGCAATCAAAAGTTGGCAAGCGCCAAAGAATGTTTCAGAAGTACGATCCCTTATGGAATTAGCTGGATATTATAGGAGATTCATTGAAGGTTTCTCCAAAGTTGCAAATCCAATCACTTCGCTACAGAAGAAGGGAACAAAGTTTGAATGGATTGCTAAGTGTGACGAGAGTTTCCAGCACTTTAAAAGAATCATTCGTAACACCCTTGTTTCCCCCAACCTATAATTAATCATAATTTATGATTGCCATACAATGGCTTGCAAATATTGTAAATGTATTATTGTTTAATTGTAAACGCCGACAGTTGACTGATGGTTGAAGCCTTAAAGTAATGGCCATGATATCACTAGAGGAATGAGGGGAGGTTCTATTCAGTTGAAGGACCCCAAGCCACCTTGCGGAAATATTAATTGGAAACATTCAAATTATTTTCCATTAGCCCATTTATCAAGACAAGTCAGATAATAAGGAGGGGTTGGTACTTGAACAACCAACCACCCCCATGAATGTGGGTATGGGAAATCTAGCTAGGACGAGAGAAACTACCAACCGGAGGTACAACAGAGTACCATTTTCTACAACTAGATTGACCCACGAGTTCCTGGGGACAGAGGGAAGAAAAGGACAGTTCGAGAGCCTTCAAGAGCACGGAAGAGACAACAGGAGGAGACGGGAGGATACGAGCAACCTAGATATGCACACAGAGAGAACTGGAGGAGAGTTCAGGGCCTCTGAGGAAGAGAGCTACTGAAATAAATGCACGAGTGCGTGCAATAGAAGGATTAGAGAACACGTAGAAGAGTTCTGAGCTGGAGCATAGAAGACCCGAAACCCGACCTGAGCTAAAAGGACCGCGAGCTTGATGCTGGGAAGGCATCTGATAAACCTCGAAGAGGTCTGGGCTAGGTAGGTGTAAGGAAAATCGCTACCTAGAGTAGAGTGAAGGAGAGTGACCTTCAAATCTTACTGTGAACCTGAGAGAGATTCCCTAGTGGTATCATGGCCTGGCATGGGGGTGGCCAGAATGCTAAGAGTGAATGCATCTAAGCCTATGGTTGGGTGGAAAGGCGAACACCCACAGTCGGTTGGTTGGCTGCAACTTGTAACTAGATAAGTATTTCATAGACTCTGTGTAATTGAATTGAAATGCATGATTGAATGCATGTACTTACGCTATAAATATACATACTAGATTTATAGTAATGATGCTTATTGTATTGGTAAACTCTTGCATTTGAGTGACGGTAAGATGGCAAGAGCGGTGCATGCCCTACACAACTGAATAAAAGCGTTCTGTAAAGTTCTAAGATAAAAAGAATGAACTTAATTTTATCGTGTGCTCAATATATATATATATACACATATCCATCGTTATGATGGGCAATCCATCATTGTGATGGGAAATCCGTGAATGGAAACTAGGATTATAAACTAATAGTTGAATGTAAGGTACTGAGCCAAAGAAGGTGATATAACTCGCCTTCACGGTCAAAGGGAATTGTTGGTCGTGCTATGTATGAGAGTCCAAAGAAGGCCGTAAACTATATGTTCTTCCCCTTTGAAAAATTGGTGGGGTCGCAGGACCTTGAACCCTCATTCAAGTCCTAGATGGCAGGCTTGTGCTTGTTGTGGATAAGGGAAAGAGCCCAAAGAAAAATCCTTGAATTGTCTAAGTCCTGAATCGGGTGAAAGACCATGTTTTGAGCTCGAAGGAATCACAGTCATCGGATCGGCGAAGCAAATAGATCCAGACCCTTCATCAAAGCAAGTTACCATGCCTGTAGAGAATGTACCCGAGTCAATTTGAACCGTTAATCGGAACTAGAACAAGATCGGATCCTGGTCGTCCATTGTCGGATGCCATTCGGAGTAAGTTGTGGATCCAGAGGGCACTCTGAGGGCACAGATTTCGAGGGAATATCTGGACCGTTAATCGGGGATTAACCCGGAATTAACCTTTGTCATAGATCATTGTAGTCTCGTTTAAACGATATTTGGAGGAGAGGTAACATCAACAAGATGTACCATGCTGACATGAAATGCCAACGTGTCCAGAAGTTGATAGGTGTCGGCCTGTGAATGGAAACAAGTAATTGGTCGATGGGCCATAGAGCAGGCCCCTTGGGTGAACTATGTCTTAGACCTCAGTTTTAGCCTTAGACATCGAACCAAAAGTTTGAAAGATCTCGATTGTTGATTGGAGTACATCTGGGATGTGATCTCAGTCGTTGATCGACGTGGAAGCCCTTAGACGTTGACGAGAGGAGGGATGACATCATGCTAATGTTATGTTGACGTCACGTTAATTAAAAGAGCCTACGTGTACGAGGAAGCCATGTGGTGGCTTGTAATCGGTCAAGGTAATAAGGAGTGGGTCCCTATCGAGTTTAAGGGTTGGAAAGGTGAGATGAATGAGACCACGAGTCTGCCAACCCATGAACTCGACAAAATCACAAAATAATCTACGTATCGAAACTTCACGGACTTATGAAGGGGAGGTACAGAATTATATGTCCACGACTCTGTGTAGATGGGATAATGGTTAAGTGTTGAGACTTCTCGAACGGACTTATGAAGGGGAGATATTGAATTATACATCTGTGAGTCCGCGAAGATGGAAAAATGGTTAAGTGTTGAGACTTCACGGACGGACTTATGAAAGGGAGGCACAGAATTATGCGTTCGCGAGTTCGTGAGTCTGCGAATGAAAAAGAAGCTAAGTGTTGGTGGCGGATTCATGAAAGGTATGAATATAGACCATGAGTCCAGAAGATCACCACCCGCGAGCCAGTGAATACAGTAAGGTGACTAAGTATGGTAGAATACGTGGGCCACGGAAAGGAAAAGTGTATGGTGGATGACGTGGCTTGCCAGCGAGGCAGCTAGGATGCCATTAGGATGACAGATGTCCATTACTAACAGGATGACGAGTTGAGTGGGGTTCCACCATGGCAGGCTAGGCTAGTGCCACGTCAATTGGCACAAACAATGAAACATTATGTGGATGCCACGTGACAATAAGAGAGATGTTGTCTATGTAAACCCAAGAACTTCGGGAGGTCATAGCTTTCATTCCAGAGCTCAATTCTGAGTGAAATTACTGACCTTGGAAAGCTCTTGACGAGCAGAAGAGAATGGAGCTATGATAGAGAAAATTTAAGGTTGTTAGAAGAAGCAAAAATTTAATACCCCATCCTTTAAAAAGGTACTTAGGTGGTCATCTCTGTCATGTTTGTTCCATCATTGACCAGTGCATCTATTCTAAAAGTTGCGGATCTAGATGAAGAATTTGTTATGTGCACAGATGCACGCAAGGAAGGACTTGGTGGAGTCCTTATGCAAAATGGGCATGTCATATGTTACGAGTCAAGGAAGTTGAAGGAGCATGAAAGAAATTATGCTACCCATGACTTAGAGTAAGCAACCATAGTTCACACCTTAAAAATGTGGAGGCACTATCTCATGGGAAAAAAGTTCGAGCTGAAGACAGATTATAGCGGTCTGAAACACTTATTTGAGTAGCCAACACTAAATGCCAGACAAACTAGATGGCTGGAATAGTTTTTAAACTCAGACTCAGAAATCGACTCGGTCACCTATCAACTCGGAATAGACAAGGACTCGGATTGACTCGAACCAATCCGATTTCAATGACTCGGTTCACTAAAAAATACATTAAATAATTAAATTTTAATGAAAAAAATTATGTTAAAGCTTCCAAACCATGATTCCAAACCATTTGGGACAAAATATGCAAAGTTTGCTCATATATATATATATACCATGTAAGGGTGTATATATCAAAATGACGCCAAGTGCAACATATATATACCATGTAAGGGTCTATACATCAGTATGGTACCGAGTGCAATACATATCAACAACAAAATACATAATCAATGAGGCTCTAAATGGCCTCTATAGTACATAAAACATCCTTGGTCATCATGGATATCTGTTTTCTAGGATCTGGAAAGGTGGGTTGCCTCAAGTTGTAACTCTTCAATTTCATAGATCCTTCATCCCGTGGACTTCTTTGGTAAAATCTATCTATCTATCAATCATAATTCCTTCTTGTTTTCAAAAAATATGCATTTTTCTTTCCTAAGGAATGAACAATATGCATTTATCTATCCCCAATCCTCATTTTTCTCTCCTAAGGAATGAAAAATATGCATTTATCTATCCCTGGTCCTCATGGATATCGGTTTTCTGGGATCTGGAAAGTCGGGCTACCTCAAGTTGTAACTCTTCAGTCCCATAGATCCTTCATCTCGTGGACTTCTTTGGTAAAATCTATCTATCTATCTATCTATCATAATTTCTTCTTGTTTTCAAAAAATATGCATTTTTCTCTCCTAACAAATGAACAATATACCTTCTACTACCTTCTTCCTAAATGGGTAAAAGGTGGATGGTAGAGAAAGTGTCTTTATTGAGGACTTAAACTTCCTTGTCAAACTAGGCATTGCAAGGACAATGGTTGTATGTGTAATGGGGGCATACCTCTGCATTGTGTGGGGGAAAACATCTAATGTGTCTTAAACATGTGATTTGGAAAACAATTCAGCTTTTTCAATAGGGTCCTAATCTGATCAATATTGGTGAGTTTGACCTTAAGTTTCCTAGTATGCATGTCATCTAATGCATGGTTAAAATGAATGTGGATGGTGGGTTGGGAAGGGTAGTCTAGGGCATAGTTTCATTACGTGCAGGTGGGTCCGGAATCAAACCGTTCGAGTAGGCACGGACTCGGTCGGTTTGACCGATTTGGTACCAAACTGGCCGAATTGTTATTCGACACGGCTAATTCAATACGAAACAAGTCATTGACCCGATTTGAAGGTCAGTTTGAATTGGCCAGCTATCCGATCGACCGGTTTGGCGAGTTGATATCGACTCGAGCAGAGTCTAAAATACGACTTCAACATCAAGCATATCAAAGGAAAAGAGAATGAAGTGGTTGATGCACTCAACGGGAGGGTGATATGAAATGTGTGTTGCAGCCATTAGCATGTATTGTTCAGATTTGAAAAACAGAATTTTGGAAGTTGTGGCATCAAATCAACATTATGCACAAGTTACAGAAGGCTTGCAGCAAGAAAATGTACCGTTGAAGTTTAAAGATTACAGGCTAGAAGAGGATGGAATCCTCTTGTTTAGGGACAAGTTTTAGGTTCCTAACACTCAAGATTTGAGAAATTCAGTGTTAAAGGAGATGCACAATGTACCATATGTTGGTCATCCAGGATACCAGAGGACAATTGCAGCAGTGAGAAGCCAGTATTTCTGGTCAGGAATGAAGAAGGATGTGGTTGATTACATAACTAGGTGCATGGAATGTCAAAAAGTGAAGACTGAACACATGCATCCAACAAGATTGTTACAGTCATTGCCCATTCCTGAATGGAAATGGGAAGTAGTTACAATAGACTTTATCACCAAGTTGCCAAGAACAACAAGGCAGCATGATTCCATCATGGTAGTGGTGGACAAGCTTACAAAGGCTGCACATTTTATTCTGGTGGAAACGACTCAAAAGGCAACCAACATTGCAGAAATTTGCATGAAGGATATTGCTAGGCTACATGGTGTGCCTAAGGCAATAGTGTCAAATAGAGATCCCAAGTTCACTTTTAACTTTTGGAAGGGGTTGTTTTAGTGATTCAGGACTAATTTGAATTTCAGTACAGCATATCACCCAGAGTCAGATGGGCAGACAGAGAGAACTAACAAGATAATTGAAGACATGTAGAGGATGTATTAATGGACAAGCCTTCCAAGTGGGAAGAATACCTTCATCTAGTTGAATTTCCTTACAATAATGTGTATCATGCATCATTGAAGATGACTCTGTTTGAAGCTTTGTATGAAAGGAAATGCAACATGCCAGTGAGTTGGGACAACCCAGCAAATAGAGCAATTGTTGGGCCAGAATTGCTAAGGGAAATGGAAGAGTGAATGGTTAAGATCATGCAAAATTTAAAGGTTGCACGGTACAGACAAAAGAGTTATGCAAATAAAAATAGAACATACAGAGAATTTAAAGTAGGCAAGCATGTGTTTTTAAAAGTAAAGGCTAAGAGGAGCTCACTAAGATTGGGAAGTTAACCAAAGTTGATAGCAAGATATTGTGGGTTGTTTGAAGTTTTAGAGAAGATAGGCTCAGTTGCATACATGCTTGCATTGCCATCATCCATGAGAATTCATAATTTGTTTCATGTGTCTTTATTGAAGAAATATGTTCCTAATCCTAACCACGTGATTGATTGGACTATGATCCAGGTGGAGCACAAAGGGGATTTTGGAGTGGAACCAGTGTGCATTCTGAATCAAAAAGTCAAAGTGCTCGAGAACAAAGCCATCGGTCTGGTAAAGGTTCAATGCATATACTACAATCCTAAAGACGCCACGTGGGAGCACGAGGAAACCATGTGGGAGGAGTACCCGCAAATTTTTTAAGATTTTGAAGTAAGTTGAACGTACATAAGTATGCAAGGCTCCATTTTGGCAGCTGGAGTTCCTGGAGCCACATCTCGTATAGTTCCTATCTTATCTATGTTGGAGCCCTGGAAGGGAAGTAATGCGGCCTGAGGGACTACGATGCAGAGAAGGGGGTACACTTCCTTGGGTTGTGCAAGTTGCGGGGAACGAGAGATTGATGGTTGGAATTGTTGCAGGAGTTGAACTTGCAAAAGTTTCAAGTATTATGATGTAAATTGTATATGTATACCAGTATGGTGTTGTGCACCGAGGACGGTGCAATTTGTAGGGGGAGGGGAATGTAACACCCCCGTTTATAAACCTCGTTTTAGCAATGTGTAATTAAATACGATGTATGGTCGCAGGCCCAAATATCTAATTTGTAAATATTGTATATGATCAAAATAATAAAATAAATGTGACGTTGGTTGTGGGTGGACACAGACAGAGCAATTGGGGACTAAGTTTCCACAAGAGAGGGGAATCTCTAGGAATGTCTAAGAAAGGGGTCCANGGGGGGGGGGAATTATTCATGGGTATTAATTCCAACCCACTTTCCTAAAAATATTACTTTGAGTGAACCTTTCTAATTTCTTTTTGAGTATATGAGAGCCCAATCATTAAACACATGTAAGAGGGGTTGGTGGGAAAAGTCACATCCCATAGTTATGAAAGCATGGGGGCTAAGCACAATCAACCTTGGGGATTGGGAGTCAACTCTCATGGGTAACAGTGAAATTCGAGTGGGCATTGTGGACAGTTTTTGCATGCAGTTTTTGGAGCAATAAGAGAGTGGAGAGCATTTGAGCTTGAGGGCAGCCATAGTAGGTGCTATGGGAAGCTTGTTGGAGTTGTTTTTGCATGAAGAATTAAGGTTGTCATGCTTGTAGAGAGGGAAATTTTCTGTGTGAGATATTTCCCTTGAACAGTGGGTTGTTTTGTTAGTTTTCTTGATGAAGTTAGCATCCCTGGAGTCCCCAACATTAGAGATTCCTAGCCAACCTTGTGCTAGAGCCCTGGAAGGAAGAGGGAAGGCATGAGGGACTGTGTGCAGTGAAGGGGGATCCCAATTCCTTGGGTTGCATAGGTTGAGGGCAAGAGAGTTGAAGGATTGGGAGAGTTGTTAGAAAACTAGTTGGTTGTGGAAGTGAATTGCGCTGTGAGAGAGACACCCTCTTTTGTTGTCAAAGGCATTTAATCTTATGGTATTAGATTAAAAAAAAAATATATATATATATATATATATTATGGGTTATGTAGTGGGGACACTACACAAAAGAAGGGTTCGAGTGATCGAGAGGTTTTGGTTCGAAGCCTAGAATCTTCATTGGACAGCAATCTAGGACTAAGTGAGGAGGCAACTCACACCTACTCTAAAGACCTCTCTAGTTAGTTTCCTTTTTTTGTTGAGGGGCTAGCTCATCTACCTAGATCTCATGTGCTTTCTCTCAGTGATACTATGGACTTGTTCCCATCTTTGGGAGCCAACACTCCATCGACGCTAGAGTGAATTAAGGCCAAGTGCAGATTGTTGAGCAACTCAAAGGATCACGGTGAGGTTTTTTCAAACGGTAAAGGTAAGCATTAAAATTTATTCCTCGAGTTCTTTCTCCTCCTAGTTCTTGGACTAGAGGGGCTAGATTGAGGAACTCCAAGATTTTTAAATAGGTTTATTTCCTCCATTCTATGGAGACTATGATGTTGGCCTTTGGGTCTATTTGTGGTATTTTGGCCCTGTGAGCTTGATGTTTGGTGAGGTCTTTTAGCCATTCCAATTTCAACCCTTTTTAGGGATATTTCTTCTGGGGCATTTATGTTTGAGTCCTCAATGGGATTCTATTCATTCTAAGGGATTGTCAACAACAAAGCTTTGTTTTCCTGAGGAGTTCTACAATCTCCACCATAGGACAAATGTTTTTCTAGCACTGAGCAATGCAGTTTTTGTCCCTCTAATAAATATGATATGACATGATTTTTTGGAAAATATATATATATATAGAGAGAGAGAGAGAGAAACTAATAAATATTTAAATAAATAAAAATTCACGATAAACATGAATGACAAAATTAAAAACATTGAAATAGAAGTTAGAACCAATTTACTGCATAAACAATAAATACCAATTATGAAATCAGAAATTCATATTATGAAGTCAAAATATGAAATTCAAATAAATTATCAAGCTTGGGATATCATATGGTCTAATCATCAATCTCCATTGTCAAAACCGAACGAACATGCCTGGAACATCTCAAGTACACCCAGTAAGTCCCCGCATCCCCGACGAAGTCCCTGACAATTTTGGAACATTTCCTAGGCATCCCTAAGTCCCCAAAATGCCAAAATGGTAGGTACAAGGGTTTTCTTGAGGGGGACGTGTCCTCATGCAACATAGGCAAGTTCTTAATTCAAGTCATAACAACACATTTCTAGTTGGTTTGTTAGCTATAACAATTTGGGTTCATTACAATGTTAGAACTTAGCATTAGAGTGACGATGAATGTTATAAAAGCTTCCCTAACTCTAGCCCAATGCATCATTGGTAATGGAGGTTTCGAGTTTTTTGTATGTGATAATTCCATGGGGTTGGACTCATGATTCCACAGGGTTGGACTCGTGTCGATCAAGCAGAAGACATTTGTCCACTCCTAAACTTAATCAAACAATTAATGGGTTGCAATCAATGCTGAGGATGGTGGCATGTTAAGCCACCCACTAGGGTTCAAGTCTCTGAAGGCATGTTTCTAGTAGTTGAGGCTAGGAGCAAGTCCTAGGTGACTTTGACAAAATAGTACCTCCCCATCATGGCAGTGTAGTATCAAAACATGAGGTTTATGTTGTTCAAAAATGTGAGATCATGTCTTTCGTTCGGCTACACAGTATATTGTGATTGGCCTTCAAGGGGCTGGGCAAGCTTGCAAGTGCAAGGCCCTTGTAAGGAAGCAATCACAAAAATAAAATTAAAAATTCAATCAAACAAAAAAGCATTCCCCTCCTTCATAGCCAGGATTCTCAGTACATAGTTAGGGTGGAAGGTAGTTGAACTCAACCCTCTCCCAAAGTATTCATGCCACAAAATAAATTAAACATATTAGTCTCAACACAGAATCAAAACCAACTAGAACCCAAAATGATAATCAGGTGGCATTTTCCCAACCAGTGGTCACAAGGCCAGGTATGAGGCATGTACACCATGCAGATCAAAACACAATAAACAACCTTTCCCATGGACAACCCCAGAATTTGTTCCTTAAGAAGATTAACTCAGTAAGGGATTTCGTGAATTATTTTCAGGTTTTCTAAATTATATCTATTCCCCGAATCTCTACTAAACTAAGATCTCTTCACTGGGTCTGTGATTCCAACTGTGAATACAAATAATCACACATAGTAGCAGTAACAAGACAAAATAAATGACACAAAACTAAATTGGAATGGAGGAAGATTCATACTCAGATAGAAGACGAAACGAGGCAAGCGTATCCTGAAACAATAGTGCTTGCAAATTCTTGGGCACCTTGCTGTATGCCCCTCTCAAGATTACAGCCAATTCCTTGCATGCTTCAGCATAATTGCATCTGCAACAGTAATTTGCATAAAATTATAGGGTAAAATCAAAAATCAGAAAAAACAAAAAATTTGACTTCCAATCAACAAAATTGATCATAAAACACTTGAGAAAACAATCATCCCTCTAAGCAAAAAGCTAACCAAAAATTAGCCCAGTCAGTTAGCTCAATCAGTTCGAACAGACTGTTTCAAGGCAGAGTTCGCCATGTGGTCTCCTGTTCTAGTCCAGCTGAGGTTTGAGCCCAGCTGAGTACACTGGGTTACCAGCTGCTATTATGGTTGACGATTGAGCCCCTCTCAGTCCAAATACTACAGGGATGTGGGGGGGATCCTGAAAGGTTTTCCTTGGAAAAAGAAAAAAACTAACCAAAATTCTCACTGACCCTCAACCACAAACTTGCTTAAGCATTACAGAATCTGTCCTGAGCCTGACTTACCTAATTCATGTTCGTGATTGAGTTCTGCAACAAAGAAATTTGGAAAAATTCACCAGTGCAAAAAGATAAGATAAACTTCACCATCAAGTTTGTCAAAGAATATTAATAACTTCATTTTTTCTATCTTCAAATTTGATCCAAAATATGTCAAATCTAAATGTTCAGAATGTAAACATGTTAAATAATCATACATTATTCAAAATCCTGTCAAATTCAATTTGCAGGGATTACAATTAGCAAGTGCTTGGATTTTGGTGAATTATTTTCCTTTCTTAAGAAAATCACTGAAAACAGCAACTAAGTCCTTCACACAAAATTTAGAGAAACACGCACACATACACACTAAAATTGAATTGAACCAGAAATCGCTGGAAAACGTGAATACAAATTGACCAAATTGTATCCTATTGTCCTTCAGGGAAAGTTGACCTGTAATAGTAAACTGTATCCCTAAATAGAAAATTACGCTGAGGCACTGGCAGTATGTGACACTAAAAGCGTCCGAAACAGGAAATCGATCCCTGAAAGCAGAAACTTTCCATATAGTTATAACATTTTGATTGTATCGCTAAGATATAAAACTAACCTGAGACTTGTCAAAATTGACCCTAGAAAAGCCTAAAATGTTCTTTGAAGCAGAAAACAAACCGAAATTTAATCCTACCGCCCATTATGACAGAAAATTGTCCATATATAGTAAAAAATAACCCCAATTGAAAATTATCCTTACGGGCAGATAATTAAGCGAAAATTTGAGCTAAAACTATCGACTCTGTCCTTAAAACGAAAAATGGACCTGTAAACACTAAGAAGTATCTCAAATGCAGAAACTAACCGAATGCCGATTGTTTCTGAAACAGAAAATTGACGTAAAGCTACGGAAATATGTCTCTCTAAAAGATATTTAACCCTGAACTACAACAGGTGACGATAATTAAAAAATTGACCCTATATCTCTTCAAAATATGCATTTTAGCGGGAAATAAATGAAAATTCTCCCGAGATCTGTCGAACCATAACATTGACCTGAAACTGCGGAATTTGTTTCTCAAAAATAACAAATCTCCCCTGGAATTGTGAAATTTTTTCACAGGACGCAGTAAATTGACCTTTTAAATTTGTCAGACGGAAAACATAGAAAACAAGGTATAGAAGAAAATTTGCTGCGAAGGAAGGTATGAAGTTACTTGCGAGAGAGCGCGATTCGGAGCTCCAGTTGCTCGTATCTCTGCAACATGTTCAGGCTTGATTATTCTGAATTGGTGGAGTTTTTGGACTTAGTAATAATCGAACCTCTGTCCAAACTCTGGAAGAGATTTTAAAAAGGTAACGGAGAAAATGAGCTTGTAGATAGAACCCAGTAATTATAATTCTGATGGGGACAGAACAGCTAAAAAAAATTAACGGGGAAAATAAGTTTGTAGATAGACCCCAGTAATTATAGCTCTGATGGGGACGGAACAGCTAAAAAAAATAACGGGAAAATGAGTTTGTAGATAGAACCCAGTAATTATAGCTCTGCTGGGGACGGAACAGAAAAAAGCGGAGACGATAATGGATCTAAAATGTAAAGGAATTTAAGTTTTTTTTTTTCCAAGATATTTTATTAAAATTAATTTGGTGGTTCATTTTCTCTTTTATTTAAATGAGAAAACCCACATCACAATGTCTATGTGTGACTTGTGTTAACAAGGCCGCATAGCTGCCGCCACGGTTAGAGTTTGGAATATGGTAGTGTAATTTTTTGAGTTTTAAAAAGTCAAGTGTATGTGTTTTGATGATAGTCTTTAAACAAAGGTAGAATATAAATAATGTCATGACATGATTTATTTGTGAAATTTTGTATATGTTGTGAATTTATATATTGTTAGTTTATGGTTTATCTTAATTAAGTTTAAATTGTTACTTATATTTGTATTATTCGTTTAGAATATTAGTAATATATTTTTAGGTGACAATTAATGAGTTAGTTAAGATTGTCTACTTAATCATTATGCATGATTTTAGGATCTAGAGTAAATCTTTGTATGAGGTGGCATCACCTATTGTATTATAAATATGTAATATTGGTGTGAATACATAAGTGTTAGCTACCAAGCCCGTCATTTTGTTGTTCTTGTTTATATTTTATCAATTGGTATCAGAGCCATGGTGAAGAAATGATGTTGGTTCGATAGCTTCATAAAAGGTTGGAAGGAGGTTAGATTATAGGGAATTAAAGCTTGAACATGTTATGGAAAAGAGAAGAGCTATCTGTAGTCGATCTAATCAATATTTATCTCGAGCGACTTGCTAGGTATGATTGCAATCTGCATCTTCCTTTAGAATATTTGTAAATCATTGTCAAGCGCTATACATGTTCAATTAAAGTTGTTGATCTGTTTTTTCCTAGTTTATGACAAGGGTCTGCAAACAGTTGTAGATCTTGTACTACATATTGTACTGCATATTCTCTATTTACAGCTAAAATTCAGATCACAATTTGACTATTGTTGGATAAACATTTTCTGCGAGTTTATGAGTTTCCCAATCCTTTCAGCCAGTTCTGGCAAAAAAAAATTTGGTGTTTTGTTTTCAGTGGGATAATCAACATCCAAAATCTCTGCAATATCCTGCGAACTCTATCTTGCCTTTCTCAAAGAATTTGCCATCAAATTCGCTTTCAATATCATGCCTTATAAAATTGTCTTACTGTCAAAATATATATCTTCAGTGTCCGATGCACGAGAGTATGAAGCATGAATCATGTCATCGATGTCTTGTTCCTTCCAACTGCCATTTATGAGCAGAGTTGTCTTCTCCTCTATGTAAGTCCCAGCACACAGATCCAATGAATATTAGCAATGGATCTGTAGCACAATATCCACCACTACCTATGAGTGCAAGAAAATTAACACAAATCTAGCCACATTTTCCGCATTGATGTGTCATTTTTATACAAAACTAAAATCTATTATTTCAGTCTATCGTTTGAAAAGATCTGTCTAATTTGTAAACAAAGCTATAGATCTGTTCAAATCCAAAAAAAAATTGTAGGTATGTGTTGTTGTATATGGGCATATGGGCAATGTGATTATGATTAAAATCTATTATTTCAGTCTATCGTTTGAAAAGATCTGTCTAATCTATAAACAAAGCTATAGATCTGTTCAAATCCAAAAAAAACTTGTATGTCTGTGTTGTTGTATATGGGCATATGGGCAATGTGATTCTGATTTAGGCTACATGTGTTCATTTGTAATGTAAAATATATGCAATCACACAATAGTTGAAAAGAATCCAACGACGAATTCGATATATTAGTTAAGAAAGAGAAATATGCTAGATCAAGATGGTGAAATTCATGACCACATAATGTGTATCTGACTTGTTATGGGGACCTGATATAAGAGATTTGCATGGAAAGTGGTGTAGTTGGTAGCGATCTACATTCCTGTCTTATTATCCGCCTATCCACTTAGTTTGAAAAAGGTTAATCTGCCACCTTTGTGGTCTGTGGTGGATGTGTATTGGGTGTAATGGCAACTACAATCCTTTCTTCCTTACAGTAATCCATAGATCCAATAACTGCTTTTGGTTAGCAATAATATGTTTATTGTTTTTTAAGAGAGTGGAGGAGAGCCATTGGAAATATACATTGATGTGCATGTCACTCAAACCATATGTGCACAACTCTCTTAATCTCATCTTCCACCAATTCGTGTTTGGTCCACTTTAATCAAATTTACAACACAAAAATAATTAACGTGTTATCTCTGGAGTTACATGTTAGCCTATGGCTTATTTGTTGCCGAGAGAGGTTATCTGATCTTTATCCAGGTATGCATGGCCTTCAACGTTATTCCTGCTAACATCTGCATGGCCAAAATATTCTACGTTAAGACCAAGCTTTGCATGTCCACAATCTCCAGAATTTGCTCTACTGGTTTCTGCAAATACAGATCTATTGTCATCTTTATTTCTAAGACAAGGTTCAGCTGCAATATTACGTGCCAATCCAGTTGGCAAATCTCAAGCTTGAAAGCCCTAATCCCTTCTTCCTTCAATACATTGACCCTATTGATCCAAGCGAGCTCTGAAACTACTACCCTGGCTTAACAATGGCTTCAAGAAAATAAATTTGTATTTCGGATGCACTTTGATGGATTACGAGCAGTTGTTTTGTGTGAGTGGACACCAAGGTCTTGACCAGTAAAATCGTGTGCATAAATGACTGCATATTTTGCACAGGCGACAATGAATCCTTTTGCAAGTAGATCATGAAACAAACTCGTGATATTTATTGATATATCGCAAATCGATCCCTAGCATTGTGGAATTTTCCCTACCATCTCTAGCTCAAACACACAAACGATACAGATTGGTTTGTTATCAGATTTTGAGTAAATTTTAAGCAACATTGTATTTTTAATGGGGATCTGAAGGATCATCGTTTTTCATTTCTAGAAATAAAGTTGTGAAAAGCATGATATTTGCAGAGATCTAATTATGGCCAAGGGTCGACACATTGAATTCTTTTTAAACTGCTAATCAGTAAGATCGGGTTTAAAGAACATAATTGATTTATCTGCATTCAGCAGAACAACGATTTGCACCAGCGCTCAAACCATAAGAAATGATTTTGAGGCTACGTTGTCCAGTTCGGTGATGCATCCACACAAAAATCACCCAACGATCTAAAGTCTCTAGGAGAAAGTGGGTAAGCCATCCTTAATCTGAGAAAAGATCTATTCAAAAAAAATCTCGACCACAACAGTGGAATCACCCAAGGTATCTCACACCAGATGTAAAAGGAGAAAGTAATCTCTCAACAAATCTCCCACACATCGCCTACAATTAGCATCAATTATTTTAAAGACTCCGCTGGAATGAGCACATTTTGAGCCCACCGTGCATTGGTCAGTCCATAAGCTTGAGCATGAATTTCATATCAACGAAAACCATTCACAATCGACAACGTGGTTTGAAAGAGTCTAACTATGTGAATCATGCTTGCATTAAATTAGTGGCAACCTCATAGCGAGAGAAAAGAGGTATGCAGTTTGTCCCAAGGCTACTTCTCTAGAAAATTTTATTCTCAACTTATTATATGTCTTAGAGAGTTACTTTTTGAACTAGAATTTGCCATGTTCTAAAAGATTAACTTATTTTACTTTTACTAAGAACAATTATTGTTGGGTAACGTAAAGTACTTGAACCTTTTTCTATGGTGAAAGGTAAAGTTGTCCAAGGTTTGGTATAAGTGGTCAAAAGTCAAAGTCAAGTTGGGAATTTAAGTCAAAGTTGAAATTGAGGATGAAGTGCTAAAGAGCGATTTGTAACAAACATAATAAAATTGCTTCGTTTTTTTGTGATTGTGTCCTAAATACGCCCGAAATTGAATAAAAGGGTCTTAGTTACATCTTGAGTTGTGTGTGATGGACTATTCTTAATGTTGCTTTTTGTGTCTAGTTTTTGGCACTTAAAACATAATTGTATAAAGTAATCATACACACACTAAAGTACAAGGCAATTTAATGCAACTCGAGCACATACACTCTAGTACAAGCATACATTGAAGCAAAGTAATCAAGAAGCAACAAAGATATCAAATTAGCAATCATATCAACATTACACACATCAAGCTCATAATCAAGGTCTCAAAGCATCAACAATGAATTCTAATTTGAAGATCAACTCAACTTTGAAATCGACATTTATTGTAAACTTGCAAATATTATTTTTTGTAAGTAATCAAGATCAACTATAATTATTTTGTAAGTGTCCAATCAAATCAAGTTGAATTTCCTTGTAATTGGGTGCATTCTCGGTTGAGCCTGACACCCAAGATTCATTGTAATTTTGAGTCGAAATTGACAAGGTTGAGTAGTTTAACTCAAATCATTATAAACATCAAAGTTTTGGGTGCATTTTCGGTTGTATCCGACACCCTCAACTTATTGGAAGAAAGCAAGAAAAGTTCAAGCGAGCGTGAAACAAAATTAAGCGAGCGTGAAGTTCAAGTGAGCGCGAATTTCAAGTGAGCGCGAATTTCAAGTGAGCACAAATTTCAAGTGAGCACGAATTTCAAGTGAGCGTGAAGTTCAAGCAAGCGATTCAAGTGAGCGAGTTGTAGATAAGCCTTCTTCTGTCGAGTCAACTTGTAATCGGGATCTACCTGCACAAGGAGACCTCATTTAGTGTTTTTGAAATGGCTCGAAATCTAGAATTATTAGAGTTACTAAACACTCTAATAAACACCACTGAAGACAACACAGTGATATTGAACAAAGAAACTCTTCAATCAATGCTAACTTGTTTGCAAGTGATGTAAGCTAAAGTTAGACTTCTTCAATCTCTATCCCAACTATTGAATGATGAAATCAGGGATCTCAAAAATCAATAGCCAGTGAAGTGTTATGAACTAGTTTTTGTTCAGCACAATCCTCTCTATGACGATGACGATGACGACGACGATGATGATGATCAACAGTCGGTGAAGGAGAAACTCAACAAGACAACTCTAGATGCAGACGAAAATGAAGCTATTCATGAACCTACATTTCAAGAGTTTTCTTTTGAGTTCAGTGAAGAAAACCTTTCAATGGTGCAACAACATATAGTAAATCCACTTCCACGAATTTCAAATTAACGGGTTTAGAATACTCTTTCCAAGCCCATCATCACACCTTGGGAAGAAATCATTTACAACAAGAATAAAATAGGACTTGGATATGACAAGGAAGTTACCTTTCATATTCCTGATTATTCCAAACCAATCAAGTTCCATAGTGTTGGATTCCTTCGAGAAGATTCACCTTCACCTGTTCAAATTTTGCATCAGAATGTGAAATGCCAACATTGCAATCAAGTTGGTCACAAGGAAAATCAATGTTTTGATCTCCATCCTTGCCAACGTTGTGGAAAGCATAACCATTCTTCAGACAGATGTTCAACAATGAAGAAACCCAAAAGATTGAATATTCACTATGAGTGGATTGATCCTTGGAAGTGGTCATCAACAACCAAGCGATTATATAATCTTACCGAAGAATTAAATCTCGAGTAAAGACCAATCTTGTAGCACATAGCATTTTTGTACCTCACATAAGTGGTCCCCTTATGGCGTAGCTTTCGAGCATGGCCCTCACGGGATGAGATAATATGTGGTTGTTTCTGCATGCCCACTTTGTGTTGTACTCAAATGGAACAAGTATGGTACTCTCTTGAGCGTAGAAGGAGGGAGTACAATGATGAGACTATCATGCACCTTAAGGGGGGGAGTTCAAAATTCCAGTGACAATGATTCATGAAACCACTTATGGTCTCTCCTTTCAGCTGACAAAGGGGGGAATTGATGATGGAATTGGTTGTCAGACTAAAAGTTTCAACAACAAGTATGCCAGGTGGGCATGAAATTTTCCAAATGGGCAACTGTGGTTTGTAGATGACAGACTTTAGCATAATTATGGCTCAATAAGTTTAAGTTGAATCATACATAATTGGGATGTTGATTTTGACTTTGAGAGCCATGATGTGGATGTTTAGTTCACATAGATGGTATTTCGACCTAGCGAAGGACAAGAGGATCCTTCTACATTGCAGCTTGGCATTTGATTGAGTTGTCAGGCATTTTCAATGATGTATCAGACTAGAAGTTGATTCACTTCTCTTGGTTTTCTCTCATCGGATTGGAGTTTACATTAAGTGAAAAAATTGCATGCATCGTGGCTCACATGATTACATAGTGAGATTTTCCAGAGATGACAAACTTTGGCAGGATTATGGTTCAATGACTTGCAATTGAATCATACACATTATACATTGGGATGTTGTTGGACACCTAGAAGTTTCAAAATTGGTTAGTGGTCATCCAAAAACCATCAGATACATGGTATCAATGGGTCAATGGTTATCCCAAACCACAAACTCAGAGAGCACTTTCAGTGATACACTGATAATAGAGTGGTGATATTACTTGTTCACCGATTAGAAGAAGACATTAGATTCTTCTAGCTAAAATACTTGGCAAAATGATCGAACTGACAAGTAATCAGGAAATGTTTAGATATTGCAGTTGTTCACTTCCATATCTCATCTCTTTTCCAGTTCATTTCAAATTAACCATTCAACATCCAGATTGGCGGTTTTTCAGGCAATTCTTCATTGAGGCTCATCGCATGAGTTTTAGTATGAAGACTTGGAATTGATACTAGTTTATGCTTTATTGTTGGTATTATTGATCAGACTTGTGATTGAGGGGGGGATTGTTAGCCTATGGCTTACCTTAACCAATCACTAAGTATAAATTGACACCTATATTTGTATTATTCATTTAGGATATTAGTAATATATTAAGTGATGACTAATGAGTTAGTTAAGATTGCCTGGCCTAGTCATCATGCATGTTTTTAGGATCTAGAGCAAATCTCTCGATGAGGTGGCATCACCCATTGTACTATAAATATGTAACATTGGTGTGAATACATAAGTGTTGGCTATTGAGCCTTTTTTTGCCATCTTGATGTTCTTGTTTATATTTTATCATATATTAAGAATGAGCTACACAAAATTGAGTCGCCACATTTGAAATTGCCTTAAAATCCTTACTTTTGCTCACTTATACACATAAGTAAACTATACATGTTGGCTCTTACAAAGATTCAGCGCCCAAATTACCAACAATGGTAGGTCGCATGTGACATTCCAATGTGAAAGATATGGTGTTGGATTTCATTATGTTAAAGAGAATATAAGTAACAGATTTATGTCGGTGTCAATAACACTTCAAAAGTAAGTGCTAATAAAGTTTGTTCAGAAAATTGTTGTTTGATAATAAAGAAAGTATTAAATGACTTGAATGTATGTATACTTGGGCAATATTCTTTGGTTGAGTGATAATAAGTGGCCAGATGTTGGATTCGCGTGAAAATCATCCTGACCAGATGACAAGGACTGTATGGCAGCGGTCGTGATGCTTCTATCAAGTTGGGATTTGCTTTAAAAAGCAATCTATGCATGTAGAAAGTTGAACACCCCAACCTTTTATAAATTTATAATGACAATCGTTATGTGGATTGAACCCAAATTTAAACAACCAAGTGATATAGGAGAGAGGATACATCGCTTTCACCTTGAATTTATGTATGTTCTTATGATTGTTCTATAAAAATCACAAGCCTTGGGAGAGTTGTCGTGCACAATGAATATAAAAATTGCAAGCCTTGAGAGAGTTGTCGTGCACAACAGACATTTAAGAGTTGTTGTTGATGATCACTTGTATTAGTAATCATTAAACTAGCATAAATTATAAATGGAAAATGGAAAAATATTGTTGACATATGGGCGCTAAATCCATTGTCGACTAGGGCACCTGGCTGTTATTATGCCTCATCTTCCTTAAAGTAATGGAGGCTTCAAAGGTGATGAGGATGGGGAGAACCTCATGAGATCGTAGAAGAAATGGCTCTTAAATACAGGATCAACATCTTTCCGGATGCAACCTGCAGGATAATGGCAAGAACAGATTTAATGGTGGTGTAGTGACTTCAAGCGAGTCAATGCATACATGAGCAAAGTGAACATCTAGTGAGAGGGGAGTGAATACTCATACAAGTATAGAATTGATGGGGGTACCTATTCACTATTCCTTATCAATAAGAAGTGGCAGGTCAGGTTGCTAAAGAGCAAAAAAATGAGAAATTCTTAGACTCGAATTGACTCAACACATTCATATGTATTCGGTAGAGAACCAAAAATATAGATCTCTGACAAATTCTATAATGACAGACGATGGCGGGCCTAAGTACAAGTTCCTCCAGAACTTCAACCACGTGAGAAACCTACGCCCTTGTTTTCCATGGAACAAATGACGCAAGGAAAAAGAATTTAGTTTGAAGAGGAAACACCCACAATAGAAGCCTTTTTGTTGGTCGCAAAGGAGTGTTTTATGCCACAAGATCTGATTGCTTGTAAGTGCCCTCGTACTTCCTTTACGACCTGCTTTATATGAAGAAGAATATTATGTAGATAAAGAAATATAGATTTTCTTATTAAACAAGTCTCATATACTTAATATCTATCTATTTAGGGGTCGATGAGAGAATCAACTTCCTGTGATGCCTTGGCTTATGCCTCTATCTCTAATTCACATGCAACAACGGTTGCTACCTTTAGAAGCAATAGTAGGAATAAGTAGGTATTTGAAACCATAAAAATATTATACTCTAGACAAAGAAAACATTGTAGTATATTATATATCGTACTCATTATATCCTTCACTAGTTAGACCATCTGCAACTATCTTTGGTTCAAATGTAACTATTGTTGCTACTTTTACCTTAGAAGCATTAGTAGGAATAAGTAGGTATTTTAAAGCATAAAAGTAGTATATTGTAGCAAAGAAAATAATATAGTATAGTATATATTGTGCTCATTATATCCATCACTAGTTATATTATCTGCAGGAAGAGTGATACCCTTGTATTCATTGTATAGCATGATATGGCCATGCCATTGTGCAGAAGTAGTTGAATTTGGCTTCTTCGTGCAAGTTAAGCATATGTGGCGTCCTTCAACCTTCACGGACTTGTGAATGATCTGTTGTTTTGGCTTCATTGTTGTCTTCAACTTCTATCTTTTCTCCCACTCATTTCTCCGTGCCTGGGACCTTAACTACTCCTACCCTTACCAGTGGTTAATGGATTCTTAGCATAGGAATAAAGAATCTATAACTAGGCCAATGAAAGCTACAAGATTTAGCTTGCATTTGGCCTTATCATTATAGGTGTCACTCAACATGCAAATCTTGGTGCCACCACAGTAAGAGAAACCACCAACTTTTCCAAGTGCAAGTAAGAATCACATTATCTAGCAACATAGCTGATATTTATGCATATGAAAGTACCTATGTTGACATTATTAGGCCACACGGATGATATTTATGCATATACAAGGTTTTGACCTATGTTAAAAATATATGCAATGTTATGTTAAAATATATGTTGTATGCAAATGAAAGTAACTATGTTACGTTAACATAGTGAATGCACTATTAAAATATATGTGTTGTGAGTACCTAGGTTATGACAACATAGTAAATGCACTATTAAAATATATGTGTTGTTATGACAATAGTAAATGGAGATGTCATCACCGAGGAGCAATGGTTGCACCAAGACAATACACCTGCCAAAAGAATCAAGGAGTGATATCATATCTCTACCAAAAATTAAAGAGCAATGACTCGATTCCATCACCAAGGAGCAATGGTTGCACCAAAGACAATACACCTGCCAAAATAATTAGTGAGATCACATCTCTGCCAAAAATCAAAGAGTAATGGATTGAGTGATAATTACACATTAAAAATAACTCTTCAATCCCAAAGAGGTCGCTGCCAGTTGGGCAATAACACTTTAATTCTATCAGCCAATAGAACAATAAAAAATAATAATTAATATTGAAAAAAAAATAATAAAATCATATTTCTAATGTGAAACTATGGAAAAAATATGCAATTTTTTTTGGTCAACTAAAACTAATAACATTCAACGGTGAATCAAATACTATATATCATGCATGGAGGCAAGTATAATGGTGTAACATTAATAAGTTGGGTCACCATGTAAAAGATAATGTCTATGTGTGACTTGTTAACACAAGGGCTGCATGGCAGTTTAGTCCCTGCCAAGTAATGAACTAAACTGCCATGCAACATTCTTAGAAATTAAATGATATAATAAAAATAAAAATTATTGGGATTAATAAATTTGTGGTGCTCCTATGCTAACAATATGACATAATCTAACCAACATAATACAAGTGGTTATGAACAACTTTAATTATGATAATTGATGGATGAGAAAGCAACTTTAATTATGATAATGAATCAAAATTAAAATTTGTTCAAAGTAAGATGACATAAATAGAGTGAAAAAATGAATCGCTTTATAAAGCATTTCATTAATATTTCTTTTAATTTATTTCCTTCTAAATATGCTTGTCCCATTTTCCCATAACCTTTTTTTTATAAGATCGTGTAGCAAAGCTAATTTAACTTTTGCTGATAATTTTTAGATAGGGATAGCTTTAAGATATGTAAGAGAGGGCTCCATGTAGCGCTAGCATGCCCTTCTTTGTTTCTTGAATACACCGTTGTATATGTTGAAGGGCCAACTTTGTACATGGCTAAACATAATTATTGCACTAAAATGAAATGAACTTGAGGTAGCCAAAGCATCACATACCTAAGATAGATTTCATCTCAATAATTAATATAACCAATATTCAATAAAATTAATACTTTATGGATTTTTTTCATAAAATTGACATGAAAAATGCTTGCAATTTAAAGCTCATTTGCAAATCCTTCTTCTTGTATGACAATGCTTCCAATCTTTATCTTTAAATTTATAACTATAAAAATCAATTTAGGGCAAGAATTCCTCGGAAATAAAGAAACATAGTAAATATTAAATGTTATGAGAAAAAACACACATTACAAAGATCATCTTAGAAGACAATTTTATAATCAAATGGATCATACAGATTTTGATGGCCAGCCAAATTTAACATTGTATCAAAACAAGAAAATTTAAGAGGGAGAGGAATAAAAATATAAATTTGTGTGATTTTCTAAAGTTACTCAAAATGTTGCTTAATTATGTGTGTAATTACAATGGTTGCTACCATAGGGTCTAGCTAATTACAATGGTTGCTGCCATGGGGACCAAGATTAATATAGCCCCTCGATGCTCGCCTTGCTATCTCAAGATTTGTCCTATCTATTTCGTTTTCTCACTAAAATTTAAAATTTATTTTATTATGCTTATCAAATTATTGTTGGGTAATCTAAACACAAGAACTGTGGTAGTGTATAATGTATATATTTGCATACAATTATGAANTATATATATATATTCCTGAAGCTTGTCTTTCACTTTGGATTAACATTATACCATAGACATAATTATGGTATAATATTATAATTTAAATTAAAGTTTACTATAATATTTTTTTTGTCCATATTATATTATAGGTGTATGGCTATATGAGGTTCAAGCCACGTATCGAAGAGTTAAGGTGTATCATGGCTCAACATGTGATCATTTGACTATATCGTAGGAGCAATTATGAGATGATATGGGGAGCTCATTATTACATGCCCTCAGTTATGCAATCACATGTTTATGTATTTGGGAGCAGTGTTATTCTTAATCACGGTGGGATTAACTGGGTGGCACCATGGAGGAAGCAACACTAGCTTTTCAAAGCCCTGGAAAGATATGCATTAGAGTTCGGTTTATGGCTTCATATTTTTAATGAGCCTCCTCCTCTGGAATTTGGGTTCGGAGAGCTCTTAGTTGTTGAGTTTGTTTTTTCTTTGGGAAAACAATTGGTTGTATCGAGAGAACTAGTTTATTATACAAAAATTGGTTCTCAACAAGCAATACTCATTCCTTCGTACATAAAACAAAAGCATTTGACAACGAAACAAAGTAATGTTATCAACAAAATTAGAGAATATTATTCTGAATGAGTGATATTTAACATCTTCCATCAAAAGCCGTAATAAACAAAAATAACTCTTTAGGGCCAACATTACAATATGTGCAATATTGTATACATGTTTTTGCAGATTCTCTATCTCACCAAGTAACATTTCGTTCTATCCAGGAAAAAAGAAAAATACATGTAATTATATATGCACCTCGAGCTAGATATAAGGTAACCCATAACCAATATGTATTTTTTAGTTTTTCTCTATATTAAGGATTGGATTAAATTCTCTGGATTAGGGACAGATTATGTGCAGTCAACCTAAATTTAAAATAATTTTAAATCTAAATATATTATATAATATAATATATTTAACATAAAAGTATATATATATATATATATATATATATATATATATATAATATTTATCAATTCGTGATAAAAGAAAATTCTATTGAACATTTTTCAATTTAGAAAAAAAATCGTCAATATTTATCATATCCTATATTCTCCTTCATCTATAATTTTATGCTCTCGGTAATTCATTTATCATATCATATATTCTCTTTCATCTATAATTTTATGTTCTCAGTAATTTTATTAGCTTTCCATGTATTTGCTAGAATGTTGCATGTATCCCATTTGCTTTCTAAAAATACCATGTATCCCATAATGTTGCATCTATCCCATGTATACAAAGAAAGATGCTTCCGATCAGTGATTTCCATTCCACACCACCAGTCATTCCCGTCTCGTCCCATCCCAACCCAGCTATTTGGCTAAGTAGCTATTTTGCATAAGCAGAAAAGTTTTGCTCAGACAAGGGTACACATGACCATCCAAAAATCCATGGATTTAGACTTGCATAAATAAAGAAATAGTGGCAAATCTCTATAGCTAAATCTAGCTTACTCTAGATCCTAGATATGTTATTATAATATTAAATATTTGTTATTATAAAAAATGAGATTGCAAAAGCCGAGGGCATTTCATAAGAAAATATACTAAAGGACATGTATTATTGTGGAATTTTACAATGTTGAAGGGGTTTTACATTGTTGAGCGGATTCTGTGGAACCACCTCCATCTATTCTTAACCTAAATAGAAGAAGCCAAATGACTAGAAGATGTGGAGGCCTCCGTTTCAAAATTACAAGAAGCCATTATTTGAAGGTGGTTTAGTATATATTGACAAAAATCATACTTGCCTTCAAAAGGGGACAACGGCACCATAGAAATCTATAAATGGGAGTCGCCAAGGATGCAATCTCCAAGTTAGAGAAAGGAAACCAACTCTTGTTGAATAATTTTGTGTGATCCAGCGACTGAAGAACACTGCCAAAGTCTAAAGCTTCGGTTCATGTAGTAATCCTTGAAAGCCTGCTTCCTATTTGTTCATCAAGAAAGAAAATACAGTGAGATTACGTTGAATTGCTCATGTGTATACCAAAAAATTTGGGATTGTACAAATTTTATTGGTGGCTATAACAATTGTAGAAAAAAAGAAAACCAGTTACATATACACCTTTGGTTGCATCGTTATTTTCTGTTAATGATATTTACTATAACAACTACTACAGATTGAATTTGTCGAGAAAAGAAGTACAACAACTTTCCTATGGAAAGAAGTACAGTGGTCATTGTTTCCCAGGTATGCTTTGAACCCGGACATATCAGTTACTAACCTCAACTTTACATCCTGTAGGTTGCTTAAGACAAATGAAAGATTTGTTGAGATATCTAAAGGTGGTGGTGGAGAAAAAGGAGGAACAACACCAGCTTAGAGAGGAGCAGCACTAGCTTGAGGGATATAGCACCAATAAAGAGAATAAATGGCAAGGAGCGCCTACTTATGGGCTAGCTCTATTTGGCCCTCAATAGGGCCCAAGAGAGAGATGAATGCCAAGGAGTATATGGATGGAAAATTCACTTTCATAAGTGGGTACACCACAAAGTTGCAAGGTTGGGTACGCCACACAACAACAAGGTCAATTCGAGAGGAGTGCAAAAGAATGCCACACAGTAGTAGGGTCGATTTGAGAGGAGTGTAGAAGAATACAATCCCAGTATATACATTTGGAGTAGAGTCTAGCAAAATCCAATGACATTAGCTTGCATGCAGAAGGACATCTGGCTGTAGGAATGTTCAAGCCATATACTTGTAGGGATGATCATGCACACTGTAGCAAACATCATATGTGATGGCAATTTATTTCCTATCAAATTAGTACCAAATATCCAAGAAGAATGTAGTAAAATAAGACATACTCAGTGCATGTAGACTGCAACGAACAACAAATGTGATGAAAATTTATTGCCCGTGAGATTAGGATCAAATATCTAAGAAAAATCAAATAAAATAAGACATACCCAGCGCGAGTCCCCAGAGCTATGTCGTCGGGTCGGAAATAACACTTTTATTTTCATAGACAATAGAAAACCAAATAAATAGGAATATTGGTTTTAATTAAGTGCAGAAATCCAAATTATATAAAAAAAAAACTTTGGATAAAATGGAGGTCAACCATCAATTAATATAAGTCAAACCTCTGACTCACTATAGTCCCTGCACTACCCTCGAAAGGGACTTATAACATGGTCACGATGGAAAATAGAATATATCTTATGCATGGGCTCATGAACTTTTCCAATTATCAAGTTGAAGCTTTGGTTGTCTTCATGGGACTAAAAATTTTCAGCACAAATCCAGTTAAGGACATTATCGTAATTGGCGACTCTGAGTTGGTCATCAAGAACTGTGAAAATTAAGCATTTGTAAACAACTTTCTTTACATATAATCTATCAATGAATTGCAAACAAAGAAGGGAAATTTCATAAGGTGGAATATTTTCACATTCTCGAGCATCAAAACGACAGAGCAGACTCCCTAGTCAAAGGGTGAAAGGAATTTAGTGTAAGGACATCTCAAGAAAAATGGAGTCTTATCATGTCATAATCTACCTTTGGAAAATGCAATGAATTGCAAACAAAATGAATTGCAAACAAAGAAGGGAAATTTCATAAGGTGGAATATTTTCACATTCTTGAGCATCAAAACGACAGAGCAGACTCCCTAGTCAAAGGGTGAAAGGAATTTAGTGCAAGGACATCTCAAGAAAAATGGAGTCTTATCATGTCATAATCTACCTTTGGAAAATGCAATTAGCAATAAAAATGTGGTTGATATGAGCCTTATCTTAATGATTTTAATGCATTCGTCATCATTTGGACACCTAACCTACATTTTCCAACCTCGATGGGTCAAAACCACCACATGGCACATATTCTTTATGGTGCATTCTTTGGTTAATAAACAGTTCATGGTATCACTCATGCTCACATATGGGATATCTCTGCCCTCATTCAGTTTTCCATTCAATATTTCCTTGTGGACCGGTTCGCTCGTGCAACACCAAATGGATTCATACTCGACAAATTGTTTCTCAACAATATGTAGTGGAATAGAAACACTTTGGATATGTTCTTCACCCCTTAACTCGAGCCTCCTTCGTCGCCTACCTGCCTTTCCATCTACACCAATAGTCGAATTACGTTTTCTAGGACTGTGAATATCATGTAGAGGCACAACAAGCTCCATTTCCACTATTCTTCTTGCGAAATGGAGAAAATAAAAGACACTGTGAGGGCTCAATGCGATGAATTGGAATCTGAGAAAGATGAAAATACTCGATTGGCAGAGAAAATCCAGGAGCAGGAATAGAAAAGGGACTAGGAAATAGTTATAATTTTGAAGGAGATGAACATGCAAGCTCACTAGATCTGCTCGACCCACCAGACAAATAGAGAATTAAAACAAGCTTTGTCCCATCAATTTGCAGTTCAACAAAGCTTAGTGTCCTCCAAAGGCTCCCAAGCCTCGCAAGAAGTTAACCAAGAATTCCAACCTCAGCAAGATCAACACATCAAGGCAGAGTACCAACAGGAAGTGAACACCACTCTCAAGCTCAATTAAGACAGATTCTATGTTAAGTAAAGATGTTTTTCTTTTAAACTATTTTGTTAGAATATTTACTTAGAGGAAGGTCAACTTTTTTTATAAAAAGACTAGAGTTATCAAAGTGGCAAAAGATGGACTTCTCTCCTCACTTCAAGAGGTTCTCCTTATCTTTGGAACTTATGTAATATTTTGTTAATTAAGCTTTGTTGCAACCACTTTTATAATAGAATTATAATCATTATTGTTAAAAAAAAAATTGTGTAACATTAATAAATTTAAATTAAAGAAAAGTGATGTTGTATAATGTAAAAATTAAAAATAAAATAATTGTTTTCCTCGTGGGAGATATGATAGACCACGATTGAAGACATGTTTTTTTTAATTATTGTTTAGGGTTGAAAATGTTATTGAAATTATTGTTTAGGGTTGAAAATGTCTTTATGAAAAGAAAAATTTAATGGGTTACTTTAATTGGTTGTTGTCAATGTTGTTGGGTATTTGGGTAGTTTTATAGCGATAAGTGTTCAATTCGAATATTCCTAGGCGAGGTGCATTCATTTATGTCAACGAGTTTAACAACGATGTCATCTACAAATGTGAGGAAGCACCTTATAGATTTTCCTGCGATGTTTTCCTTGGAAAATAAATAAATAAATAAAATTATTTGTTCCTTTAAGTCTTTGCCATGTTATGCTTTGTGGAGAATCTGGCTCACCAGAAATCAATCAATCTTTGAAGACCTAGAGCCGAATTTGGGTAAACTATCTCATGAGATTAGTGTCTCTTTTGATGAAGGAATGAAGTCTCTTAAGCAAACTACTCCAAGCCCTGTTTATAGATCTTTCAAAGGCACAGGGCTTCTTCAATGGAGCAAGCCACGACTCGTTGGGTGAGTGTGATGCGGGAGACATTCTCTTTCTCAATAACTCTCGTCACTTTATTATGAGGTATGACACTTGAATTGGCTCTAATAACAAAGTTGAACTATTTGCGCTTTGGATTCTGCTAAAGATTGCCCTGGAACACAAGGTGAAAATGATCCATATTCTAGGTGATTCTAAGCTAGTAATTGATTGGTTAAATGGCAAGAGCAATATCACTAATCTAGTCTTAAGGCCTATTATGAATAGAGTATATGTATTGATAGTTGATTTTAAAGAAATTTCCTTTACTCATGTTTACATGGAATTCATCCACGGAGCAGATACTCTTTCAAAGGAAGCTTTGACTATTCAAGAGGGTGTGTTGATTGAGCAAGAGTTTAGAGATAATTCCCCTCATGCAGTAGTACAAAAATTTATTTTTTGATGCTCAATACGAATGTTTCTTTTTGTAATGGTCTTATATACGATCTATAGAATGAATTGTTATTGTTTTGTCCTATCTTAGTCATTTTGTTGGAATGATTTGATCGCTCGGACGGGTTGTTCAAAGATGAAATGCAAGGTAGATTTGCAAGTAGCAGTGGTTTCTTATAGTCTAGGGAGGTTGGTTTTAGGGCCTAGAGACTAGCTTATGTGTATTTGATTCTTTCTTGAGCTATCAATACAAAGTTTTTTTTCATCGGGAAAACATGAATGGAAAGTGCAAGGGGTCCTCTTTAATCTTGAGGGAAATCAAGAAACAAGCTTTGCTTAGTAGTTAAGAGAATCCACCAACAACCAAGCTGAGGTGATGACACTATATCAAGGATTAAATATGCTCGAATCAAGAGGAATTAGAAAACTTATAGTAATTGGGGACTCCTCAATCATAATCCAACACATCTGAAACTAATTGAAATCTCATAATTCTTTCTTATCCAAATTAATATATAGATCTCAAGAGGTGGCAAGAAGCTTCTAATCCATAAAATATTGTTAGGATTTGAGAGCCTTTAATACTCTGGCTAATCTTAAAGCAAATGAGGTTGTTCCATTATAAGTTGGAATGATGAGAATAAAGGAGGGGGTTCCAAACATGTCTTACCTCCCATAAAGTAAATTAGATTCATAATTTGTTGATTAATTGTGATAATAGAGCTCATGAACAAGTGGTAGATTAACATTAAGGTAATAGGATGGGCAATAAATCTATCTTAAACCAGGGTGCTTCCTCCTCATTCTCACATGCTCAAAGTGAAGTGTATTAAACACGAAGGGATACATTGGAGCATTGAAAGCAATATTTCTTTTATTATAGGTTTTGGTTTCCACATGTGCTCTTGGAATGTCGACTAGGTTGGGTTCAAAGGTAGCTTGACCTTAATCCCTCTGGTTTAGTGGTTTGGTAGGGTCTCGTGGTTTGGATCTAGCTCGACATTTCAAGCAAAGTGAGTTGTCAATCTCTACTCTTGGCTTTAGGGCCTTCCTTTGGCATCATTTCGAAATTCATCATTGGATTTGGAGTTGATAAGTAGTGTTTCCTTCGACCTCAGGTATTGGTTCGTTATAAGTTCAAAAGTTCTTTCATCATATAGAATCAAGTTCAATTACAAAATATGGGTAAGGATAGAGGGCCATATGCACACCCATTATTGTGTTCCTTGTGAAATATCGAACCTTCATAAATCTCATTGGAGGAGCACACAACAAATAGAGGAATTATCAGTGGCCTTTCCTAATTAGAGTAGAAAAATGGTAAGTCAAATTGAATCTCAGAGATCCGAGAATGTAGATCTATCAGAAGTTGTGGCTCATCAAAACAAGCAAATAAAGAAATTGGATGCAAACTTCAGTCTGCTTCGTGAATTAGTTATAGGTCTTGTTAGGAATGCACATGCTTTAGTCACCCCTCCTAAGATATCTATCGGTTTTGTTCGAGCTGCAATCAAGGATGAGTAAGCAATTCAACAAGCACAAGGACACATGGCAAAAGGAAATACATGTTGAGTATAACCTTCAAGCGGACATCAAATAAGAATCCCGTAGTGAGCATGTTTTCTTCTAAGTCCATGTTTTTAAATAAATTGTACGATAGTTTTATTACTAGCTCAGTTTGTTAGGCATTGCACTAGTCGTCTCTATAGTTATATTGCAAGGAATGTAAGAATAACTCAAATAGTAGCAACCATTTTTAAATTTGGAGTCTTTCTTAAACTTGTTCTTAGACATTTCAAATCTTGTTTTGTATTGATTCACTACTCAGTGTGGCCACAAACATATTTTAATACAAATGATAGTTTTTTCATTTAAAAAATAAAAATTAACAAAGACTCATTTAACAATGATCTTTTAAATATGGAGAAGTTTGTTATCAAATTAAGATGGATCTATGTTGGTAATTAACAAACGAACATGGAGTTTTTTAAACTCTAAATCTATCAAGCATTGAGATAGATCAAATATTTAAAATTGCAAAACTATGGTGTAATAATTTTATAAAAAGTTTGTATTTTTATGGATTTAATCCTCTTGGTGTTTGATAGATACGATATTAAAATTAATTTAAACTAATGTTATTTCATTTTTCTTTCTCATTGTTTTTTCTATCTATTTGTTTATTTAGCATCAAGATATTAAGTCCACTTAAACACGATTACAATTAATATTGTTGTTGTTGTTTTATTTATATATTTTTTACACGTGCCAAGTTAGTTATGCTTCTCCTTCATAATAATAATAATAATAATAATAATATAATTTTCAAGGTCACACCCAAGTCATAAACCAAATTGGTGTATGAGACCCCCTTGTTTGCGGGACAAAGGACCCCCTCCACGCAACGATTTGACTACTAAAGTCTACATAGGTGTACATACCCTACCCCCTCTGAATCTGAACTTGTGACCTCCAAGATGATTTAATTCACCTCGCATCACAATAATGAATTTGTTTCTATATAAAATTCATTAACATTATGGACGGATGTAGTATGTCTCTTGCACTCAAGAATATAGAGTGGATCTCATTTCTGTTACTATTAAAAAATAATGATTATGATGGTGGTCGCAAGAACAAAACTCGATCCAACATAGGAGGAGCGATTAGGGATAAAGATGGATGTTGTATGTTAATTGATTAAAACTTAGATTTGTCTTGCACTTCTTCTCTGTTCCAATTAATTTAGTAGGAAACACATCCTCGCAAGCTCATAGATAGATTTTGAGACATGGAAAACCATGAAAGCAGTCATGCATTATGACACAATCTCATTTTTGAGATGGGATGCCAATCAAACCCCAAATTCCATTGGAAAATGTGACAAAAAGTGTGCATTTAAAGGTAAAATTCCTTGGAATGTGATAAATAAAGAACTAACAATGGAAAAAGGAATAAAACTATGCTTTATTCTAGACGTTAAAAAACTTAAGGTAGAAAGAGATTCTAAAATTATTAGTCCATGTTGAAGGCTTGGGACTATAGCAATCGATTTTGCGTTGACCACTAATTAGTTTTTGTGTTGACCAAAAATCTATCGATTTTTCCCATAGTTGAAATTTGTTGCAAGTGATTCAATTTTTTTGTTGGTTTCTAATTGGTCGTTCAAAACAACATCTTATTGTAGGGCCAGTGGCGACAATTAAATAAGCAATTTAATTGTGGAGTTGTAATGCATGGTTGGGAGGGGTGCAGGTACTAGTGTCAAAGTTCTAAGAGGATATCAGTTCCCAAATCTTGTTGTTGTGTCAGTTGTTGAATGGAAAATATGCAAATGTATTTACTATCATACAATGTATAGACATATTTTAATACATATTAATAGATTTATGTGTATTGTATGGGATGATTATGTGTGGGGCATTTTATGGATTGCAATGAGTTCAATTAAGTTTTATGTTCAAAGTAATTGTTGTTGAGTTCTTTGTGTGCTAACGTGATATAATGTGCTACCAATTTTGTGTTGACCAAAAATCTATAATTTTTTTCGATAGTTGAACTTTGTTGCAAGCGATTCAATATTTTTTGTTGGCTTCTAATTGGTCATTCAAAACAACATCTTATTGACGGTTCGACAATGGTAATTTAACAAGCAATTTACTCGTGGAGCTGTAACGCATGGTTGGGAGGGGTGCATGTACTAGTGTCAAAGTTTTGGGAAGATATATGTTCCAAGAGCTTGCAACTTTGTCAACTATTGAATGGAGAATATGGAAATGTATTTACTATCATACAATATATAGACAAATTTTAATAAATATAAATAAATTATGTGTATTGTATGGGATGATTCTATGCAAGGGATTTTATGGATTGCAACGAGTTTTAATTAGATTTTTTGTTCAAAGTAATTGTTGTTGAGTTGTTTGCGTGCTGACGTGATATAGTGTGCTACGAGAAAGAAAGACGAGGTTCTTTAGAAGTGGGGTAAGAAATGTTGTGCGTCTACTAACTTGCTTTGAGCCAACTTGGTTGGATACATACAACAGTTGGTTATGTTCATGTATAGTGCAATTAGTTTTGTTGTGTCGCTGGTTGAAATGATTGGTTGTTGTTTTGTTTTTTTTGCAGGGGGGATTTAAGTGGGACAAGGTTTGTTGCAAAGAGTGTGCAGGTCGAAGACAACTAAAGGTTGACAGGTCAAAAAGGTTTGTTGTATGTTGCGAATTGCAAGAGTTGAGGTGTTGGAATTTTGCAATTCTATGTTAGAGGGTGAGAAATCCTATGCACTACGTGCTATATTGATAGGAAGATTAGAAATTGATTGTTATTCTACATGGTGCAATTAGTTATGCTCTGTTGTTGGTTGAAATGGTTGATTCTTGTTTTGTTTTATTTGTAGAGGCGGTTTAAGCAGGCCTGGGTTTCTTGCAGAAAAGTGTGAGGGTGGGAGATAATTAAAGATTGACAGGAAGAAAGGGGTTCGGAAAAACAAAGTTGTTGACAATGTTCAAGTATTGAGTGTTGGGAGTTGCATGAGTTGTGGCGTTGGGCTTATGCAAATCTATGTTAGAGGGTAAGAAATATTGTGCATTGGATGTTATATGGCAAGGAAGATTAGAAACTGGTTCTTATTTTGCATTTGAATATATGACTATTCAATTATGTTTGTTATGCAGATGCAATTAGGTTGTGTGCTTGTTGTCTAATGCGTAATGCAGTTAGTTGTGTTGTGTTGCTAGTTGAAATGGCTGGTTGTTGTTTTGTTTCTTTTGCAGGGGGGATTTAAGCGGGTCAGGGTTTGTCACAGAGCGTGTGCAAGATGAAGAAAATTAAAGGTTGACAGGTGAAAAAGGCGTGATGTGTGTTGTGAGCTGCATGAGTTGTGGTGTTGGACTTTTGCAAATCTATGTTAGAGGGTAATAAATCACGTGTATTGTCTGCTATATTGCTAGGAAGATTAGAAACCGATTGTTATTGTATGTGGTGTTGTTAGTTCTGCTCTGTTGTTAGTTGAAATAGTTGATTGTTGTTTTTATTTTTTTGTAGAGGCGATTTAAGCGGGTCAAGGTTTCTTGCATAAAAGTGTGAGGGTGGGAGACAATTAAAGATTGATAGGAAAGAAAGGCATTCAAAAAATGAAGGTGTTGACAATGTTTAAGTGTTGTGTGTTGGGAGTTGCATGAGTTGTGGTGTTGGGCTTCTGCAAATCTATGTCATAGGGTAATAAATCATGTGCATTGGATGTTATATGACAAGGAAGAATAGAAACTGGTTCTTATTTTGCGTTTGCATATATGAATATTGAATTATGTTTATTATGCATATGCAATTAGGTTGTGTGTTTGTTGTCTAATAATATATGCTTGATGCATAGTGCAAATGTTGTGTTTTGTTGGAGTTTGTTTTAGTGTTTTAATGGATCCTGATTTTGTGCCTACAATAACTGTGTGGGAAGAAAACAGTGAAACGTGTACAGGGAAAGACCTTTAGGCATAATGTGATTAGCTCTACAGTGTTGCTGGTCAAAATAGTTGTTTTTTTTTTCTATTTTTTTTGTATCGGATGCGGTTTAAGCAGGTTAGGGTTTGCTTTGACAAATTGATGGCATCCAGCATGGTTGTATTTTCTTTTGTTTGTATAGTGTTTTTTCTTGGGACAATGAACGTTGGGTGTGTTTTCAATTCCTGTGAGGATAATTTGAAGTGATTCTTATTTTGTTTTGCGAAGCAATCTTACAAACTATTTTATATCCTCGTGCAAGCAATCCATTGTTCCAATGCCTGTATAGATGTTTCATATTGCTTGTTTTTTGGCATTGTCGTGTATCTATTCTCGATGTACGTAGGGTTGTCTATCCTTAGGCTTTGTGCAAAGAAATATCACATATTGTCCTCGCACATTGTTGTACTTTCGCACTTCCGCATTTCAAATGGTTCTGCATCGTTGTTTGTGAAGAGCAAAGTAATTTGCAAGATAAATCACTGATTTATAGTAAATTCATTTGCTATGATTTAGAATGAAAGAGCAGGCATTTTGTTAGTCTATTTTGAAGATTAATAGGGCTTAGACATACACAGTGTTGAGTAGACCAAGTATAATTATTTGGACTGCATAGTTGCAGAGGACCAACACAAGGACTGATAGTAGAGAAAGCATTCAGTTAGACTATTTTGAATCCTTGTGCAACCTTCACACTTATACTTAGTGTAGTTAAAATGCCATTTTTTTATATCCTTCTACGAGGAACCGATACAAGTTAGTGTTCTGCATGGCAACACTTATGCAGCTGTGATTTCAAATAGTTCTGCATATGTGATTGTGCACATTGCATATCTATGTCTTTAGTGCTTTGTGCAGTTTGGTTTTGTATCGCGCAGTGGACATTTGGTTTGTTGACAATTCTCTAGTGTTCTTAAATTAATTATTTTTTCTTAAATATTAAGTTAAATTGATTAAGATTGAATATAAATAGGAAAATGCATTCCCTCCACTCCACAATTCAAATAGGTATCAATGTTATCAATAACAAAATATTGTTATGCATTGATAACATTGACAACTATTAGAGTAAGTGTTGTTGTGCGAGAGATATGCTTGTGCAGAGGTGTGGAAGCTATGCACATTGTCTTCATAGTATTTTAGTCCTTCTGCAAGGTTATACTTGTGTGGAGTTGCGGAGGTGCAGAGTGTGGACTAAGTAATCTACAAGATAGATCACAAAGTTATAGTAAATTCATTTGCTATGATTTACATGTGTGGAGGTGCAGAGGATATGCACATTGTCTTTGGAGTTTATTAGTCCTTCCACGGGGCTATACCTGTGTGAAGTTGCGGAGGTGCAGAGTGCAGACTAAGTAATTTGCAAGATAGATCATTGATTTATAGTAATTGCATTTGCTACGATTTAGAATGAAAGAACAAGCATTCTCTCAGTTTATTTTTAAGATACATGGGGCCTAGAGATACATAGTGTTAAGTAGACCAAGTATAGCTATTTGGACTGCATAGCTGCGAAGGACCAGCACATAGATTGATAATAGAGCAAGCATTCGATCAAACTATTTTGAATCCTTGTGCAACCTGCACACTTATACTTAGTGTAGTTAAGACGTTGTATTTTTTATCCTTCTGCGAGGAACCAATACCGGTCAGCGTCCCACATGGTGACACTTTTAAACTGTGATTTCGAATGTTTCTGCATCTGTGATTGTGCACATCGCATAACTATTTCTTTGGTGCTTTGTGCAATTTGTTTTTGCATCGCGCAGTGGACTTTTGGTCTATTGGCAATTCTCTGGCATTCTTAAATTTGTTAATTTTTCTTTAATATTAAGTTAACTTTATTAAAGTTGAATACAAATAGGAAAATACGTTTTGACAACTCCACAATTCAAATAGTTATCAATGTCATCAATAATAGAATATTGGTATGCATTGATAACATTGATAGCTATTAATCTAAGTGTTGTTGTGTGGGGGATAGACTTGTGTGGAGGTGCGAAATTTATGCACATTGTCTTCAAAGTTATCCATTGACAACATTGATAACTATTAGACTATGTTGTTGTGTGGGGGATATACATGTGTGGATGTGTGAAAGTTATGCACATTGTCTTCAGAGTTTATCCATTGATAACATTAATAACTATTAAACTAAGTGTTGTTGTGCATGGGATATACCTGTGCGGAGTTGCGGAGGTGCGGATTGTGGACTATATCATTCATTCAAGGATTCTATTTGATATTCCTGCAAGGCTTTCGCCATGAGCAACTCAAACTATACACTTTCCAATGAAAAGCCCAAGGAGCCATAGTATATATTTATAGGCATTGTATTCATGCATCTTTGCTCATCTGAACTGATGTACTTGTCTGGAGGATATACATGTGCGGAGGTGCAGAAATCATATCTTGGTTGTGCTGTGATATACTTGTGCGAAGGTGCGGAAGCCATATCTTGGTTGTGTCATGATATACTCGTGCAGAGGTGTGGAAGCTATCTTTGTGTCAGCTTTATGTTTTCATTTTTATTGATGATTTTTTTATAGAATTGTTAACATTGATATTATTAAATAACATTTGATAAAATCGATAACATTAATAAAATTGCATATTATTAACTAATATATTTAATATATATGTTCTCTAAAATTGTTTTTATAATATAATTATTTTTACATAAAAAATATTATATTATTTCATATTATTAGTCCAAAGCAGGGAATATAACAATCAATTGCAAGTCAAAATCATTTTGGATTTTTTAAATTTGCAATTTTTTTAACAATGTTCTATAACATTTATGAATACATATTTATTAATGAGAATTTTATAAATAAATAAATAAAAAATTATTTTTAAATATTCAAAATTCTAGTTTTTTTTATTGGTCAAGGATTCCGAAATGACTAATTTCCCATGGTTGGAGGTGACAATTAATTAAAAAAGATTATAAAAATAAAATAATTTATTTTTAAAAAAATCCACAAACAATGACGTCAAATTTAAGAGTACAAGTAATACTTAATGCTACAGTCATCCTAACATTCAAAGTACTTTGTAGTAAATGTAATGATACACTTTGGGTTTTGAGACTTTGTTTGATTAGTGCCCTCATCGCTAGGCGTGATAACTTGCTTTAACCCGAATCCTAAAGATCAGATCTTGTCCACATGTGTCTCTGATACATATATATTCACTTAATATAATTGTTGTGGTTTACGTTGTAGAGAAATTTAATTGGTTGGTGGGATAACTATCTCTATCAGGAAACCGAAGAGACATGATCTCAGCTACATGTGTCATAGCCAAATTTCACCATATTTAACTGATGTGGTCGACCACTGTAACTATCCATCGTGATTCTCAGAGTTAGCTTGAGCAAATTATATGCTACTAACAACGAGTTCTCTTGAACATATGTTAAGACCAAGAGATGAATCATAACATGTTTGGGAATTATATGTTATTAACTACCAACCCTTACTCTCATAATGTAAGAAGAGATTTCATGATCCATATAGTTATTGTTTACCTTAACATGTTAGAGTGATACTAGCATATGAACAAATTTGTGACAAATATGTATTTTGGATTGTGTGATTTAAAA
>ML796003.1:117007-141952 GCA_009831015.1 Picea engelmannii | reverse complement strand
TTTGCAACTATACTTTTTTATAAAATTCACAAAACTGCATCTTCTCATACTACAACATTAGAATGCTATTATAATCATACTTCAACATTGGAATATTTTTGCCTTATGAACATTCTTCCATTTAATTGCATTAAATTCGACAGAGACTACGCTGCTCCGCTGCCCTTGTTATATATGTAATATCTATCTCATGATGCAACTAAATATTTTTCATGGAGTGTGAACTAAGCGAATTGTTTCATCATGCTTTTTTTTCACTGATGAATAACAATGATGAGATAGAAGGACAAAAAAACAAAAACGAAAGACTTTTGTGGAGTGGGAAAGGTTTGATAACCTAATTACTATTTTTAAATAACTTGGTGTTTGAAATAAGTTGGAAGATTTATAACTCAAATGTATAAAGATATATATAATCATTTTAAAAAATAATGACTATAATAATTGTAATAATGGTGTACCTACAAATTTACAATAATGATTGTAAAGATAAATTAACAAAAAAAAATAATGAATTTTCAAATTTGAGTTTTTTTTTTTCTTGGTTTGACATAATATTTAATTTGATGAATTTTGAAATTTGAGTTTTCATTTTCTTGTTTGACATAATATTTATTTTGTGGAGTGGGAAAGGTTTGATAACCTAATTACTATTTTTAAATAACTTGGTGTTTGAAATAAGTTGGAAGATTTATAACTCAAATGTATAAAGATATATATAATTATTTTCAAAATTGACGACTATAATAATTGTAATAATGGTGTACCTATAAATTTACAATAATGATTGTAAAGATAAATTAACAAGAAAAATAAATTGATGAATTTTCAAATTTGAGTTTATTTTTTCTTGGTTTGACATAATATTTAATTTGATGAATTTTGAAATTTGAGTTTTCATTTTCTTGTTTGACATAATATTTAATTTAATTTTAAGGTAGGGACTAGCTTTTTGAAACTAATTCTCTTGTTTTTTAAATATATTTAACTATTCTAAATACAAATGAAAAATAACCAATTTAAAACCTTTTATTTTACATATACTAGAATATATTTATTGTAATCTTAAAATAAATATTAAAATAAACTTATTATACCTCGGAGTATACTTGTGTGGGGATATTTCTGTGCGAAGGTGTAAAGTGTGGACTACGTGTTCTTAAATTTCATAACCTAGAATCATATAACCAGAAATAAAGCTACATATCAAATTATGAAGCGAGCATCGTTAGCTTAGCTGCTAAGTTTTTAGATTTGTATAGTAGTGTAAGTAGATACAAAGAAATGTTATTCTCATGTACTGGTTATTGTTCTGGTTGTCATAAGTTTTTGAGTATTTTACTCCAGTATCTTCAAAGAGATATTATCCTAGACTATTTTGTCCTCAATTTGATTAAGTAATTTCATGGTTGGGCATTAAGGAGGCATTGCATGAGCAAGCCTATTACTTATTTCTCTTTAATGTATGCATGTTTGTCAAACAAACTGTCAAATGTCCCTCAAGACGTGCCTAATTTTAAACTAACTGTCAAACCATAAAAAAATCAACCATCCTTCGAGACGTGCCTAATTCTAAACCAATTGTTAAACCAAATAAAAAATCAACGAGGGGCTTTCTGGAATAGTTGTGTTATCCCTCCATATGTTATGGGTTATCAATGGAATGATGCCAAGGCACCCTGGGAGATAAGAGTCACAGTGAATCTCAACGCCATACTTGCAGTAGGTTATCATATGCAAAATTTTGGGTAATTTTCTCTCTCTCTCTCTCTTAAGTAAGTTTTTCTCTATCTCTTAAAGATCTATCGGTCTTCAAACAGTCTCAGTCCAGACATCAAAAGTTTTAACCTCAAGAGGAATTTGTCCATGTGTGTTTCAGACAATTTGATTTAAGGAGTGAAGAAAGGGGCGAATTAGAAGAAATAGACGATAAACATGTGAGGGATTGTTAAGATGGATCTCACAATCTATGGAAATAATAATGTGTTGAGCAATTAAGAATTCAACAATTCTAACATATGTAGCAAATCATTAAATCATGCATAAAACAATAAACATCTTTAGACATTTAAATCCATGGAGGCACCCTCTGGACATCATTAAACATATGAAGAAGTGACAAGAAGTGGCCATACATTAAGAGGAAATCACTTCAGTATCATAAGCAATGCAAGATGCAGTTACATTGAACATGCCATAAAAGTTGTTGTTCGATCTTTTATTAATGGTGATATGATACAAGGAGTTAAAATATGAGAGGGATGGATTTTACAAGAGCACATGCATAAAGAAAAAGAGATTATAGACTAGAACATAATGCAGGGGATGAATATCTTAAATCTTGCGTCCTTGAAAGTCTGTATGTGCTTGAGGACATGATCAAACACCTCTAGTTATAAGAAACTCTTAAATTCTCCAAAGTGTCGACCCTAAAAATGAGCTCCTTGTGTTGATTTATAGATGATTATGTTTGAGAGGAAACTACTCTTGTGGGCCAATATCGCTTCTTGAAAATTAAAATTGCTTGTCAATTCTTGATACTGCATCTGGTTTTCTAAGCGCTCTGGCTTTCCAACTAATTTTACTTGATTTAACTGGGTAAAAATAAATTTTTACTCCCAAAGCAGACATAGTGGCGTAGTCGTGGGGTGTGCTCTCTTCGTCCAGTTGAGCCATGGTTTAGATTTTCTTGGATGGATCAATAAAACCCCTGCCTGTAGCATTGGACCCATTCAAGGATGGAATGATTTGGGTCCAGGCTAGCTGGAAGAACATCCAATGTCTTCCTCTCAACTCCCACCACTCATCAATGCAAAGTTGATACAATTGGGTCGAGGCTAGCTCCTCAAATATCCTCCATCGAGTTGTTGCTTCATGATGGTCAATTGATACAATTGCACATTAGGGTAGACTCTTGAATGCCCCTCTACTCTTAAGATTGAGTTGATGATGACTGAGTGGGACATTCCTTCACTCGCACAATGCACACCATTCATCAATCCAGAGTATCGATGACCAAGTCCTCATATCTCTTGCCTCGAGCTGTTACTTCAGGCTGGCCAATTGATACAACTACACGTTAGGGTAGATCCCTGAATGTGCCTCTACTCTTAAGATTGAGTTGATGATGACCGAGAGGGACATTCCTTCCCTTGCACAATGCTAAACAATCTCTCCCGATGTTTCTATCCGAGATGGTTATTTATCTTCTCTCGTAGGGAAGGACAGTGCAAATGGATCATCGTCTACAACACTCTACATCAACATAACCTATTTTTAGAAGCTTGACTGCTGCAGGTTGGTTTTTTTCTTCGCTCTTTTGGTTTCCTTTTGTAGATGCTTTACACGTGTCTTCAGAGGCAATTGACGAGAGGAAACAATTCACCATACTTGACATGATCTATTGATATCTGAGGCATGTGTGGCTGGGCACATCCAAACAATGATCATTGTCTTCTATCAACTGTAGGTGGTGGTGTAATCATTGTTGGTGGTGTGGAGACGTGAAGCCAATTGTGTTGTTATGGACTGTACAATATCTAGTTGATTTGTCAAGCTATTGGCATATCCATCACTTGCATGAGATATTCCCCCTTTTGCCTTTGTTTTTCCTTGCCCCATTTTCCCCAGAGGTTTTGGCATTTGAAAATCTGGGAGAACGCATGAAAATTGGATGGTGTCATGCTGACATCGTCATGGGTCTATGGACATGTGGCAACTTAGTAATTTCCCATGTCAATGTTGAGGTGTCTCTGGCCTTGGCCTACATGTAGTTGCATTGGGTATGGCGACCAAAGTCTTAGTGGGGTCCTCTTTGTACAGATGGCGGTCCTTGACGGGTTGAAAATATGCATCGTTGGCGTGTCAAGCTGTGATCAACTTCTATGGTGTCCAGGTGGACTACTCCATTGGCTCCAGATTGTGTGTGTATATATATATATATATATATATATATATATATGCAGTTGTTGAATGCCATAGTGGTTACTTGAGCATCTTCTGAATGACAAAAAAGTAAAATGAACAAAAGCATATTTTCATATTCTTGCTACATATTTAGGAAGTTCTTGTTTCAATGTTTGACCAAGCAATTGTGTGGGGCACTGCAAGCAACTAATGTAGCAGATGTTATGGTCACAGATAAAATAAAATATCAACAATTTGCATTGCCTTTGCATCTTGCTCTCATCTATCTGCATTGTTGTTTGATCGGTTCGATGTGCATTGCATCGAAACAAACACATGTGTTAAAAAGGACAATAGGGAAAACAGAGAAATATGAAACAAGAGTTACAAAGGTGCGTTTTTCTAATTTTATTCGTGTGATGTTGATTTGTCGTCCCTTAACATTGTATATTTCATGCAATTTTAACATAAGGGTTTGTTTATGCATTCATTGGTTTTGGTTTACTACTTTCACATGAAAATGAAATAGGGAAATTACAGAAGAGCGAGAAGTAACAAGCAATGCGGGAAATGAAACTGAAGAACAATGTTCCAAGAGAAGGTATGCCTACAACAATTAGACAAGTAAGAGTATTTTTTTTTTGTGGCTTGTATGCAAATGCAATGATATATATCGATACTACATAGTCTACGTATAATCGAAAGTGCATATTGCATCAGTTGCTATCATGTCGGTAGTAATTTGTGCATCCAATGTTTGTCAAGGTTTCATGTCGATAGGTTGAGGTTATGTGCATATTGAATGTCTTGTCACAATATGAGCAAATTGTGACTGAAGATTATTTGGAAATTACACAGATGTGTCGGTCCTTTGTCAGATGTGAATGGATAATGTATTTGTTGGAAGTGCATTGAGAAAGTGAAAAAACATATATCATTAAAATAGATAGCCTTTGAATTGATAAAAGACGTGCTAAGTTGCAAAAATTAATCATAATTTGCATTATTTTCCATTTGAAAAGAAAGACATATACAAAGGCACACTAGTACATTTCATGGAAACATCTAGGTATCAATTTAAAAATAGTATAAAATATATTCTATGTGCTACACGTTCATGTATATGTTGTTGCAACCATGAGAAGTTGGTCAAGCTAGGGAAGTATTAGTACTGGTGCATCACAGACACACTCCCAACAATAGAGTCACAAATGAATTCGTATAGGCTATTTTATGTTTGCATGTTGTGATGGCATGGTCGACTAATAACAACAACTACTTCTGCATTTGTAAATTGCTATATTCAGTTTGGGCGAGATAGGTGTACCTGGAACCGAAGCAATCAATGTTGGGGAGTCAAGTGTGACATGGACATATCAAGCAAGTATCTGTGCACAATGGGACCAATTGGAAAGGTATGTATATAAAAGTGTGCATTTTGCAGTTGGACAAGAAATACATTGAATTTGTTTTTCATATTGCTTATTTTATGCAATTGCTATTGCATGGTGTAGTTGCGTAACTTCGAACATTGTGTCAATAAAATACTTGAATAGTCGTAGAATTGGGGAAGTATTTATTGGTGATGTGATGGTTATTTACAACATATATTTGGATAAGGCGAATAGAGCACGCAAAATCTTGCGTGCTAGCATGACAAATGCAAATGGTATAATGAAAATTACATTGGTTGTTCTTGCACACCTCATTGAAAGACATTAGCAAAAGATTGTTCCCAGAGATGAAATATCTATTACAAATTTCAAAATTGTACCAAAAAGTGGTTATGACCATGGTGATTGTGATCGTGTTATATCCATAGTTGAATCAAGTGTCATCGACACAGTGTCTCTAACATGCAAAGAATACAATTTCATACCAGACACAACAATCAATCAATTTGCAAGTAATACAGACATGTATCCCATCGGCATTGTTGGAGTTGTTGTGACGTTGGCTAGGAAAGTTGGATCACAGTACAATTTGCATATAAAAGATGGAAACATGGAGGATGACAAAGCAACAATATGCTTTTCCATTGTCAATTGTTTTTTGTTTATATGTTATTATATGTTAGGTGTGGCTATATGACAACTACAGTCTTTTATGTATCAGCTGTAATTGTTCAAGACATACAGACATTTCTTCGCTTCACTGGAACAACAATTGCAAACATGGAAATTTCCCTTTTTGCTATTTAAAAATATAACCAAGAGGAGAGATGCAAAAGAAAATGTGTTCCACATAACACAATTGCCATTTACAACATAACTTACAACATAAGCGGTCAAAGTTATGAAACAAATAACTAGATCGACAAATGTTGTAAGTATAGATTGACAATTTTGTCTTCAAATGTCATGTACAAGAGATTTTGAAAACAAACACACACACACACACACACACACACACACACACACACACACACACACACATATATTATTAAACTTTGTATTGTATGAATAGGTCAAGGGTACAATGATAACAACAAATGCATATTCATCTCCATTTGAACTTGTTTGTGCAATTTGCAAATCTCTTGTAGGCACATTTGCTTTGATAAAAAAAATGCAATGTTTGACTATGTAAGATGCAAGCAAAGATGCCCTTTTGTATATAAACATTGTTTGAGTGTTGTTATATGTACAATTGACAACGATAATGTGCAATGCACCACCAGGGAAAGTATACTGCAAGAACTGCTTCCTAGCCTAATAGAAATGCAATATGAAATGTATTTGCAAGAGAAACCCAAAACAATTTATATGCTACACGATTTTTGGTACATGGCAAATTTACATTGAATAATGACAATGTCGTGTTGTGTGTGGGGTAGAGATTGGACAAGTATGGTGTCATCGTGCATGTGCAATGACTTATGTCTATTACTTTTCAATTTGTTTGTGCAGATAATATAGCTCCGATATAGTTATTATTTTTCATATTGGTGAAAATATTGGTGCCTAATATCATATACACTATATATACACATTGTTTGTGTACTTATTGAATGTCAGTAATAGCGTATGCATTGATTCGAATGTATTTTGTGGACACTGTTGGTATTGTAGTATTGTTCTATTGCATTCGTTGCAATTCAATTATGTCAAAATTTTAATGGAAATTGGAGATAAGTTGTTTAAATGTTATTGGTCATGTTATATTGCAACATTGATATATTGTTACAAAAGCTAGATTGTAATTAGAACAAATTTGCAGACGCAATATGCATCTCTTCTATTAGTGTCAGAAATTGCTTGCTCAATGTGATTGTGCAAGAAATCGGAATTACATTTGTTCTACTTACAGGTATTGATGTGAATCTATATATTGGCATGCTTGTTTGAATATAATTTTTTATTGTTTCGTCTGGTGAAACAAAGATTAGAACATGTGGTAAAGCTTTTGCATAAAAACAAAGTTAGGCATTTTGATGTTTCTCTATTGGTAATAGCATGGCATGCAATGAACCATTTAGTTTCAATTGATTTAAGCAACTTGGATTGAGTGAATAGACAAATACTAACAACAATGTTCTAATTGACCTATATACGTAATCAAATGTAGTCAAACTTCAATAAAAAAACACATTGTTATATTGTTGCCTTAAACCAAATATTTGTCTTATTATGTAGCACATATGTCCATACTCATATGGAATTGAAATAACAAACAAGAAACTTGGTAAATTACAAACATTTAAACTAAAATCTATATATAGCACAAATTTTGCATAGCTTTGGCACAACTATAAACAACTAGCAATTATAATGTAGCTTCTCTTGGTCGGCATTGCGATGAACAATAAATGTACATATAAAAGTAATCAATTAAAATGAAACTTCCACTGGGTTTAGTGGATCACAAATAGATTTAATTTTGCAAGTATGCAAACTATTAGGAGTGTGGTAATGCAGAAGTGCAAGATCGAAGTGCAATGACTTGTCTGATTTCTCCGCACAATTCCTATAAAATAGAATAAATGTTTTGTTTGCGGGGATACACATCTGCAGAACGTGAGATGGATGGACATATGGCTGCATGGAATATAATAGTACTGCACATGATTACCAGATAAGTTATAGATAATTTGGACTCTCACAAGTGCTTGAGACATCTATACACATTGCACTGGTATTTAGTGATTTTATAATCTACAGTTAATGTCAAATACCTAATTTATTTATCCATTGCACTATAACCTTATGCGTTGTACATAAATACCTAGCTACCTCCTTTTGCTTTGTCACCATTGTTCCCATCAGTCCATTAATGCTCTTCAACTTGACTATGTCTAGATAAACTTAACAATGCTCTACACTGACCAGATCTCCTTGTTTACAAAGGTTCCTCTTCGCTATACATGCATAGTTTGATAACCCTAAAATTTGATACATTAAAAAAAGGACTAACTTTATGGATATAGTCTTTATTTTACTACACCCATTGCATGGCTAGTTGTCACACTTAAGTGAGGGAGTGTTTGTCATGATCCCTAGACATGTTGAGGGAGAAATTTATTGTATGAAGGTTAAGATACTATGTGCACAAGTATTATTCATTTTTATTGAAAAAAAGAAATCCAACTCACATCTAGTTTCCTACTCTCAAGGAGAAGTTGAGAGTCTCATGGATGGTTGAGACATTTTCTCAAACCAATATCCTAATTTGATGGATCTTGAGAGATATTTCCTCCCTAAAATCCTTGAGAGATATTTCTCCCTAAAAATCTTGGAGATCCCAATTTAGTGGATCTAGCAAGTGATCTTCCCCAGTGGAGTAGCCAATTTTCTGTTACAGAATATTTCCCCTACGGATAGGTGAAATATCCCTTGGATATATAGACCCCTATTGTCCAAGATAGAAAAATAAACAAATGGATACTAACAATCGTTTAGAGCTATTCTTTATGTCTATAGGCAGAGAATATATAAGAAAGAAGCGTGACTTACTCCTTTTCGACAAGTGTCGTCGTTGATCTTCAATCTTTGGTCTTGTTGTCCAAGATCTTGCACACGTGACCTCGTGTTTAGCCCCTGTGTTAGAGGGGGTTCCCAGCTATGCCTATACGATAGTTGGATTTTGTCACTCTTTAGTGTTTTACAGTCTTGTTTAGTAATATTGGACAATTTACTAGCTTTTCCTAGTCCAAAGATTCCAACCTTATTCTACTGTTGGTGTACTATAAACCAAAAAATTCCTAGTTGATTTTATTAGCACACTAGTTGATTTTAGTGGCTTTGATTACTCAGAAAGGTCCATGGAGATGAAAATAATGATGTGTGAGACTCAACTCCAATAGAATGCAAAAAGAATGACATGCAAACATTTATTTTCATTAAATTCTATCTATGAGGAGGAGAAGAGTTCTTTTCTTCTTAACAAGCACTCAATATCATGCAACTTTTCAATTTTCCTCTTAAATGAAGAGAAGAATGATGCCAAACTATAGAATAATTGTTTCTAAAATCCTAAAACAAATACAAGACAAGCTCTTTTAAAACATGCACCAAAACAAAACTTCCTCTCCTATTCAAACCTTTGAGGTGAATGCAGTCCATTCCACTTGATCTCAAAAACCTAGAGGTAAGACAAAAAACAAGGGTAAATCCAAGAAATATTCTAACCAACAAGAGAGTACAACAACTATTGATACACAACTGAAAAGGAAAACTAAGCTTCCTTGAATGATTTGTACAGATGACCACTACAGGAAAGAATGCCCTCATCGTGAGGAAGTTAATAGATTTCTGAAGGGTACCTCCCAACTTGCAGTGTTAACTGACCCTTTCCCAACTCAACAACAACAAATGGTTGCACAAAATCCTACCCCTTTGCAAGGGGGAAACACATGTCATTCCCACCATGGAGATGCTTCCTCAAGTGTCACTCAAGTTTTTATGTGTAACGAGATGGTTAGTCTAACGACCAGAGCGAATACTTTTGGCACTCCTCCAGAAAATCATGCCAATGGAGATGCTAACGATAAGCCCTCCACTTCCACTCTTCCTCCATATTCCCCCCCTCTTTAGATTGAGAGGATTATTGTTGACTCAGTGTTGCACCCATCCAAGGGAACAATTTGAAAATCAATATTTAATCCAACTGCCCTCGTTGCTAAAAAAATACAACATTGTCGAAGATTTGGTGCAAGCACCTTGTGCTATGTCAATGCTTGAAGTTATACAAAACTATCCAAGTCAATGTAGAACCCTATTGCCAACCATTGGAGTTGTGGATCCAGAGGCATCAAATATGATTATGTTTAATCTGGAATATTTTAAGTCGACACTCTCCCATCACCCGACATTCCAAATTCACACTACAGTTCGTGGGAAGAATATCCACTGCACCGTTTTGGATGAAAGAGCCTCCACTTGTGTCATGTATTTATCTTGTTGAAGAGCCATTGGTTCTCTTGAAATTAACTGGTCTCCTACCACCCTTAAATCATTTGATGGACGTGATTTCCAACCTTATAGACTCTTGCAATCTTTCGATGTAGAATTAAAGGGCAAAATTGTTTCTATCGACATTGAAGTGGTTGATGCACCCCTGGATTATAATTTGTTGCTTGGTCACAATTGGTTCTATGCAATGATTGTCATCACTTCTTCAGTCTTTCACATTTTGCAATTTCCCCATCAAGGGAAAATTGTGACTATTGACCAACTTGATTATTACACACCAGATCTCAATATTTTTGCAGCGAATAATATCCCTTTCTCGTGATAGTCTGATCTTAAGTACGAAAGTGTGGGGGTAGGTCTCCTCAAGGATTCCTTACTCATGGGAGTTTTTCCCTTACCTCCCCATGATCACCCACATGAGGTTGCCTCGTTAAATATGATTACAGCTATGGTGCAATGGTCCTCTAAATCATTTGATCTTCAGGTAGTGCCTAGCCCATCTGCCACTGAAGCACTAGGTGACATCATATCACTTATCCTAGCAAAGTATCATCTTCCACAAGATATGGTACCTAAACCTTCCCTTCCTCTGCCTATATCAGCCGATCCTCTTTCTTCCTCCCTTTATGGTGAACCTATCCCTATTAGTAACTAGAAGTCTAAGCGACTACCAAAGAAGAGTCGATAGATGAACTGAAGCTTGGGGGGCATGTCTCCAACCTCTGGACATCATACTGAAGTTAAAATGCCAACTCATTATGATGAATTTGGGGTAAAAGTACCAACCTATGAACACCATGTTGGGAAAAAATCCACCAATAGGTATCAATCGACGTACCAACCTCTAGACATCATGTTGGGAAGAGGCTCATTCATGGGTATTACACTGAGCATCATTTATTCTCATTTTCAAGCTCGTTAAAAGTGAAACCAACTCCGAGCACAATTCGCTTTCTATGTCAAGCTTGTTAAAAAATGAAACAAACTACAAGCATACTTCGTCATCCTTCGAGCTCATTAAAACACAAAGAGTCGTCTTTCAAGTGGTAGTTCACCCCTTTTTTTGCCTCATAAGACTAACTATGAAAAAGGTATACTCTAGTCAATCATGACTGGAAGAGTTCTCCCTTGTATTGTTTTACACTTTTTTGGGCTTGGGGGACTAAATTTACGAAAAAGAACATCCATGGAGTCATCTTTAAGATCTTTTCGGACTCTCTAAACATGAAAAGACCATCGAGTTTTCCTTCTTTGGACTCGTAAAACATGCATTGAAGGATCCGTACGGGGCCAAACCCCTCCTTCTTTAGGTTTGTTAAACATATGATGAAAGACTTGTCGAAGATGAGCTGTAACGAGCATTTGTTATCCTCCTCAATCTCATTAAAAGACAAAGAGGTACTCGACAATCATGGTGGGGGGAAAATCGAAGGAAGTGGGTCAAATTTTGGAAAGCATTATGGTAGTTGTTTGTTGTCACCCTTGAACATGGCACATGTTTGTGTCTCATCTTACAGTTGGGTAATCTGCATGTTTCTGAGTCATACCAATCCCGTGAGTCCTCATACTCCTTCGATTCACCCGAAGAGTGCCCCGATGATCGTTGCACTATGTTTTGGTCTATCTCGCAGTCAAGTCAATGTTGCCAAGTCATTTTTCGTGCCTCACAATGTTCAAGGGAAGTTTCACTTTGAACCAACCACTCTGCAGTATTACCATTTTTCATCCTCATGTCATTTCATCCTCGTTTGATCTATCATCTCATATCACTTTCCTGTACCAATTTCGTGTCGATGATGGGGGAATCATCATGGCCCTCCTTCAACGAGTTTATTCTTGTCGACTTCAACAGATTATCTAGGAATTAGACTTAGAAACTAGTTAGTACCTTGGAGCTTGCATGCCTCAATGGCAAGTTTCCTCGCCTTCGACAATAGTTTTACACCATTTAGCTCCAATCAAATGATTCCATGAATGTTCGACTTCAACTCATTTATTCACATTCACTGGAATGTACTAGGGTACCTTGGGAGTCATTGTCATCATTGGTGATTTCCCTCACACTTGTTAACAACATACATTAATGACCAGTAATCAAGTGGTTTCTACCATGTTCAACATCAAGTCATCTATTCACATGGCTAGAATCGTACTATTTTGGGATCGGGATGAAGACCCTGGGTTGGGCGCTCACTTTTTTATGTGTTTTACCCAGGCTACGATGGAGATCATTTGAATATGTAGAAGATTCCAGTATAACCACCATATTGGCATTCTCACTGATGTATATGTTGTCACATAGATCCACTTTGTATTGGTTTGTGGCTATGTTTTTGTCATATCGTAGCTCCACTGTGTATTCTTTTGTGGCTATAATCAGATCATGTCATGGAGGTATGGATCCACATTGTATGTTTGGTGGCCATATCTTTAGTCAGTATTTGCATGGATCCGCAGTGTATTGGTCTATGACTAGCCTTTTAGTTTACTCTAAGCATAGATATGCTTGCCTTGGGGATGATACATATATATTGTTTGATGTTTGTTTTCAACTTTCGCTAGGCTCTCCTACCCCAACGCCCTTGCATTAATATTTTTGTAAAGTGTTTCGACCATCAATTTCTCTTCTGACCTTGCACTTTAGGGGGCATTTGTTACACACCTATTTGTCACAATTAAGTGATGGAGTGTTTGTCATGACCCTTAGACATGTTGGAGGATAAATTTATTGTATGAAGGTCAAAATGTCATGTGCACAAGTATTATTCATTTTTATTGAAAAAAGGAAATTAATTTAGTGTGAGAATCCACCTCACATCTAGTTTCCTACTCTCAAGGAGAAGTTAAGAAAATCATGGATGGTTGAGAGATTTTCTCAAACCGATATCCTAATTTGATGGATCTTGAGAGATATTTCCTCTCTAAAATCATTGAGAGATATTTTCTCCCTAAAATCCTTGAGAGATATTTTCTCCCTAAAAATCCCGGAGATCCCAATTTAGTGGATCTAGTGAGTGATATTCTCCATGGTGGTTAAGCCTCCAACTCCTATATAATGAGTGAATTCCAAGGTGAAGGGGAGAAATGATTTCAGAGTGTAAAACCTTTGATCTTGTGAGGATAATTCATCAAAGCATCATCATTATGATCTTGAGACATTCAGAAAAGGGTTGGATTGGAGAGCTTGGAGGAGTTGCTGCAACGTCAACATTGGTTTGTAAGTACTTCACCATGTTTCTCCATTAATATAACTTGGCCTATTTCTATCATATTGTTGTTTATACATGTATGTCTATATAGATAGATCTGCTCGTCTCTAATGATATATTGTAGGAGTATAAGGTGTTGTTCTGTTCCTTGCAGACTTTCTTCATCGTGATAGAAGCTTGCACAACAAAACCAAAGATTGAAGATCAACGAGGACAACCGTCGAAAAGGAGTAAGTCACACTTATTTCTTCTATCTTCTCTGCCTATAGACATAAGGAATAGATATAAAGGAATGTTAGTGTCCATTTGTTTGTTTTTCTATCTTGGACAATAGGGGTCTAGATATCCAAGGGAGATTTCACCTGTCCGCAGGGGAAATTTTATGTGACAAGTTGTCCTTGCTTGGATAGGGTTCCTTGTCAAACTAGAGGTGCTTGACAAAATAAGTGACGTTGTACAATCAATTGTCCTTGTTTTACTGGGGGTGCCTCTGTTTCTTTCATTGGAAACCTTGAAGCAATTGCAATGCAAAATTGGAGACTCACACTGTAACAACCACCCTGGATCCATATATATTGTATATGCACTATGCTACAAGTCTACGATAAGCAAAAATTTATGTGTTAGACGAATGAAACTTAATATAGTTAAATGCATAAGCAATGGATTTTATTTTTTTCAAAATGTAATAATTAAACAATACATAAAATAAAGAACAATAACATTATTGTTTATACAAGAGGAGAATGATAAGAATAAACAAAAAAAAGGTAAAAACATCTAATATTGTTGATGCAAAAACATTTACAATAACAATTTGTTAAAAATAATTTCTACCTATTCACACAAGAGAGATCTACGAATGAACCGAAGCATCATATTTATGAATTGCCACATCTATTAAAATCCACTGACAAAGTTGTCACATCCTTAACATACATAAAAATTGTGATAAATAAATATACTTAGTAATTCGAATTTGATAGGACAATGAAATCAACAAAACAAATCGCACCATACATAATAAACAAGGGTTGCATGGCAGCACAACCCCTACCAACTGGAAAATATATACTGAACAATGAAACTTAGTATAACTAGATGCATAGATAATCGATAGTCTTTGTCAAAAGATAATTCATATAATAAAGAAAAAAAACATTGTTGTATATGCAAAGATGACAATGATTAGAATAAAATAAAAGCAGTTAGCATAAAACTTTGTAAAAATAAGCAAATTGTTCAATGCAGAGTAAAACCTAGTAGTACATCGTATATGTAGAGACTTTTACTTTGAACATTTGTCCGCACCTCTACATAGGTTCAGTGCACATGCATTTTATGTGTGGAGGCTTTTTCTTTTATGACTTGCGCACCTCCGCACATGTATAACATCACATAGGTTCCAAACCATGTTGAAACAAAAGTTTGTCATTCATACACTTTTGATGATCACATTTTAATAGAAATACTCTTTTCTCGTCCAATTAATGTCTTGCAAACATTTGAATTGTTGTTCCATGGGCATATTTGTTGTGAATATTGATGGATTATGCTATTGAATGTGCTAACTTTATATATTATCACCATATGTTTGTGTATCTTGTTGTTGAGGACAAATTGCAGGTGTATTGCTTTGAGTCAAGTGCTCAATGGTGGACTTGATTGAACATCTGGACGAGGTAGGCTCTTTATCTTGTATTGTTAGCATATTTGTTTATATAGAATACTTGAGATTAGAGTTTATTTCTACAGTCATTTCTGTCTGTTGTGGTTTACCCCATGCTATAGAGAGATTTTCCTCATAACAGAATTGGCGACCATACTGGGGATAAGATCTTATTTTCGGGGTTTGGAGTGTTTTTATCCTTTGATTTCTATGGTTTATATTGAGTTTCTTATCGTATGATTGCTTGACAACCTCTGTTCATTTTGAGTATGAGTTTCTTAGCCTTATCCTTAACCTAACAGTATTTTAATACATATACGAGGTTTTTTTCTCGAAAGTCGCGTACATACGCGTGCTGTCATTCTATAGGAAGCGTATATACACGATTTTCTCTTGAACAGTTGTGTAAATCATTATTGTATGCTTGGTTGTTGAGTTTGATGTTTGTTGGGTAGGTTTTTATGGTTGCTGAGTCTTCTTAGGTCTATGTTATGACTGTTGAGTTCCTGTTGAGGGATAGAAAACCTTTCTTTGGTTGAATTTTCGGGCAGTGCCTTTCTCATGATTATTTTCATTGATTTTCCTTGCATCTTGGGCTGGGTGTTTGCTTCTTGATATCCTACTTGGTTTGTCTCTGTTTACATACAATAGAATCTTTATATCAAGTTGTTGTTCAGTCCTTACATTTTCATTCTTTTGTATTGAAAATACAAAATAATAAACATTTTTCATTGTCGGCATTTGATCTTTTGAGTTCTTACGTTGATCTTAGTACTTGTATTGAAATATTGTATCTTATTTTGAATTGTATAATTAAATTGAAAATTGCATCTTGAAAAGCTTATCATTTATTGGGAATTGAAGTTAGGACTTTGCATTTGATTCATATTCATTTACTTTACTTGCAGAGTCATAACATCATGAGTTTCACTACTGCACCTTTTCGAGTAAGCAAGGCCACTAAAAGAAATGATGATAAATTTAAAATTGATTAGAAACGATTTTATTTTTTAGGGTGCACAAACTAGCTTAGGATTTAGAGCCCTGTAATAGGATTTTGTGAGTAAACTTCTCCAAGGTTATTAAATAAACATATGTGTCTGACTAAGGGAGTGGTGAAATACATTGTATAATTGGTGACGTCAGGAGGCTCTGCTTGCACTGGAGTTAAGCACGAGGTCACGTGAAGTTGGTTGAGGGGATACCCCCCCAATACCTTCTTAGTGTTAGATATATTTATGGGGATCTATTCATATATGGGGATCTTGCTAGTACCTTTACCTCTGTGTGAGGCGGTTCTTTCGAGGTTTTGAGCTTTGTTACCCTTTCCATATGATGGACCTGACTTACGAATGTTCTCTTTTGCATCGGTTATATTGTGGTTTCTTAGTTTCTTGACATAGGTACCACATAGGTTACTTGCAGGGGTTATTCTGCAGGTACCTTAGGTCAAATAAGGGTTGGAAAACACACAACATTTATGGTGGATTACCTCTCTGGGGGGATCTGACCGACTGGTTGTTAATCCCACGAGGGCCCTTATAACTGATTATGATACCTCTGATCTTTTGCAGGGAGTCTCAGGCCCCTCTTGGGCGAGACACACCTACTTTAGGGAGGGAGGCCCCTTTCAACCACTTTATCCTATTTGTGTGCATATTGGCCTTTTGTTTATTTTGGTGTGCTCTTTGATTACTAGTTGGAATTAGGATTTGTTTTTAGATATCAAGTCTTGAGTCATCGTGGAGCCAGATCAACTTCCCTGTAGGTCTCTCCGTTTGTTATGATTACCACCACATCTTGAGTCTTTTCCTTCTAAAAGGCGCAAAGTTATCAAATGTGGTACACACACCTCCACTTACCAGACTTGTGATCATACAAGGATGAGTACTGAATCGAGTCATAAAGATATTGGGAGTCCTTCGAATCCCATACCCACTATAGTTAACGATACTCCTTCGACACCTTCAACCACAATGGTTGTAGTTCTGAAGGTTCCCATCATCACTCCCGTTTGACCTATAGTGATTACTCAACCTATAGACACAAACCCTTTTGGGTCCCTTCGTCACTCGTTGGGATACAATATTTAGTCCATCCCTACAACCTCTATATCTTTTTCTTATGGTATGCCGAATTTCACATTGCAGTTTTCATCCTCCATCCCAACATCTAATCTGAATACTAGTATTGGACTTGGGGGCATGGCTCCTCCACATAATCCAATTTCGTTTGGTGGGGCTCATATCCCACAAATAACTCCTACAGTTGGAGGCCTTCCTCCTTTTCACCCTGGGTCTAATCCTACTACTAATGCTCCTAGATGGAGTGGTCAACTTGGCGGACAAGTTGTTGCTTACAGTCCATCCTTTACACCTACCTCCTCTGCACCGATTCCGACCAACACACTTGGCATGACGAATCCACCTCTATCCTCTGGATTCACACAGAGAGGAGGTCGGTTTCATACCTTGGGCAATGTCAGGCTGTTGTATTAAAGATTTTAATTACCTGAAAATATTAAATTGTCAAACCAGGGTAAGTAAACTTAGAGCTGCTACACTATATGTACTGGTAAGATTCTAATTTCTACCTAATTGTTATTCTAAGAAGAAAACATAAACTTACTCTTATAAATTGAATCCTAATTATTATCTTAAAACTGATCATATCTTGTCTAATTAATCAATGGAAATAATTCTAAGTTAATCAAATGTATTTCTATTCCTAATCCAAATAAATCATCCAATGCTATCTACCATTAACTAAACACCTAATCATCAAAACATCTACCTTGACCATACAAGAAAGAACATTAAAAACCTTATATTTAATCTAAATACCAAGCAATTCTAAATCTAATAAGAGTGAAACTAATCAATGTCTTTTTTTACCCTACAAATATCGAAAGCTTACTTTAACCAAACCACAAGTGAACTACCCTACAAACAGAGTAAATTTGAGTTCAAACTAACTTCAAATCATGATTAAACTAGAAACTTGAAAACATAGTAAATCTAAACTAATTTAAGAGAGTTTAATCAGCAGTTGGATTATTCATCAAATTCCACAACTGGCAAGCAACTCATTCTAATATTCAATGATCTACGAGATAATACCAAACTAAGAATGAACTAAACGAAAACAATTCAAGTCAGAATTTAACAAAACAATTTCAAGTTAAAAATAATTCACACACAGATTCTAAAACTGGAAACGAACTAACTATACTATAGAAAAGAGAAAGCGAATTGAACCTATTGGCGGGCCCAACCAAGAGGTGTAATCGCTCTAAAATGAAACCAGAACTAAATCAAATCACTTCATGCATAACTGTATCATTCCTCATGCTACATAATTCGAAAATTAACTCAAGTCATTTAACATAAAAGATGATATAACACACAGTTCAGAAATTGTATTATCAACAATATCGCATAACATAACATAACATGTTTCTTGAGAGAGAGATCCGAGTTTATATAGATCCTCTCTACATCTATAGTCGTGACTCCCAAAAATAGACTTGGACATAGGTACATTAATTAAGAGAATCTTAGATCCGAAAATGACTCAATGTTCATTAAAACTAAGTTCACAGCTTCATGACATGAAGTGTCAAGAAGCGTGAACTATAAAATAGAGATAAGCATAATAACAAACAGTTCTATAATTCCGCTCTGAGTCATCACATTCTGTTCTTTCGAGATTAAATTCAAGATTTGAAATCTGAACTATAACTCGATCAATCATATGAATCGGAATTTTCATTCCAATCTGGCAATATCGTGCAAATCTTTGACATCTCCACTAAGTGCAAGCCGGTACTTGGTACTGATAAATATGTTTCAAGGAAACAAATACCTAACTCATGCAATGTTAGTATCAATATCAGTTTAAAGTATCAAAATACATTAAAAATAACTTAAATCATATGAATACCTTGAATATCTCCATTTAGGGCAAAATGATGTGAAATGTATCAAGGTAAGGCCAGAAAGGAATGATATTGGATATGGAATGGGGGTATATCTGACATAATATAGGCAAAAATATGGTCAAAATTGGAGACTAACATTTCCCCCCAAGCTAAAGACTGTGCATGTCCTCAGGCAACAAAAAGTCAAAAACTAAGATTCATCAGAGTGTTGCAGCAGCTGCAACCAACATTTGCAATCTCTCATGCTTCTTTATGTTTCTGATTTCCTTCTTAAGAACTCGATTAATGGTAATGTGCTTCTTGGCAATCCTCTACACTCTCTTATTCTTCTTCAAAAGATATCTTTTTTTCCATTTTAATCGCTCGATCTTTGCTAAGAAGTGAGCTTGCCTGAGCTTCATAAGTTCATTTTCTGTTTTTATATGCCGATCCAGTATGGCATATTCATGTAACTTTTCTTTTAACCTGTGATTCCTATTTTCCAATATGACAACCATTGGTCGCAAAGATCTACTGGAAGAGATTTCACAATAAGGTTCGAATGTCTTATAACGAACTTGTTGTGTTTGAAGGCTGGATTCATGAGTGAACTCATCCGGTACTTGAACAAGGGTATCGACTGGGCTAGATTCATGAGTGAACTCATCAGGTACTTGAATAGGGGTATCGACTGGTATCTCAACTGGTTTGTCTTGTGCAATTTCTTTGGGCACATTCTCTTGTTGATTGACTTCACGAACCTTTCTAATCAATTGAGAGAGAGTCCATGTCATCTTAGAAGATTCTGAAGCATCCTCATGATCAGTCATACTTTTCATTCTTTCCCGTAATGGATAACTAGGCACAGAGTTATCCATATCCGAAAATGTGCATTTGCGTTTAGGGTTCCTTATAAGTTTGACGATTAAGTCCTCGAGCTCTTCCACTTCAATAACATTTTTAGCAGTCGGAGAAGAAATCTGAGCTTCAACATTTACATCTGTATGGACAATATTTTTTACTTTTTCATGGCTAGTTTCCACACTATCAGGACTATGGATATCAAACGAGTGTTCAGTGCCAGGATTATCATCATTGGCCTCAATATTACAATCTGGTGTATACTCAGGATCATTACAGACTTTGTCTAGGGTTTTAACAACTTTCTTCTTAGAACTCAACTTCTTCTGTGTAGCAATTGACTCAAGGGTTTTATCCTTAGAATTTTCAGAAGCTAGGGTTTTTATAACAAACATATCCTAGGATTCTTGTTTGTGGGATAATGCGATCTTAACCAGAATTTTTACAAGACCAAAATGAAATAGACTGCCCCTAAAATCTTTTGCTTTGTGAACTTGTTCTGACATTCTCTTCAAACTTTTCAACAGAAAATAAGGGATGTTCACCAGATGGTTACCTTTAAAATGCAGTAAGAGTCGAGCATGACAGGGGAACACAATCGTGTACCGACCTTCACAGGTGAGGTAGCGTTGAAGTATGGATAGCAGTTGAGCCCATTTCAGTTCCAACCATGACCTCGAGGTGCCTTCTGACCATTGTAATTTTCGATATTGGGGTTGCAGGAGCTGTGTGCAGAGCTTTTTGTCTACTAGTTGTCCCTTCGTCCATTTTTGACCAATACTGGGTAATTGTATTGCTTCAAAAATGAACTGCTCCGTGACTTCAAATTCCAACTCGCCCACTTTATCCAGTCCACCATGAAAGTGCAGAGCGAATTGAAGTGTAATTTTATCATCATACCCGTCAAATTTCTTGAAGAATGGATCCCATCCAGCCTTCTGAAAGATGTGTTTGGTGGCTTCATACTCAAGAAGAGCCTCCAAATCTGCATATGTCTCGGGTTCGCGGTGATTCGCCACCATGATGCTACTCATTATAACAGGAAAGGTTCAAAGGTAAGCAAAGGAATTAGATGAGGGCAACAGAGGAGTAGATTCTTATGTATGAAATAGGTCGTGTAAGGTATTATGGAAAGATGTTTTAAATGTTGTGAGGATCAGTAGCATGTAAAGAAATAATGACGGTCATACTTCTTTGTTAAAATATCATTTCACATGAGTCATGTAAATTCAACCATTATAATGTAGTTCAGTCTTCATGACACGAAGTCTCAAGAAGAAATGAACTCAACATTTAAGTACAGAGTATAGAAATGATGAATTAACACACGCGGAAAAAATGACATGGAGTATCGAGGCAGTCATAGTTCAAGTTATTAATATGTATTTTAATAAATTAAACTAACATGAAACTATACTTACCTGAGCTCAATTACTTACTCCCTGTTATGCTGTGTTTTCTTTCTGCAGAAGTTTTGAAACCAATTCTGAATCTGGAGAACGCCAAAGTTGTAACTGGAATCTGTGTTGCTGATAGCCACTATGACTAATTAATTCTGTTTGGTACTAACTGGTACTGAGAAAATAAACCGAGATCTGCAAAACCAAAAATAACTGTAGCGAAGACATCCTGAACAAGATAGAAAACAAGCCATCTATCGATCTTCAAGCTCTGTACTTGGAAACTACTGTAGTTGGGCAAGTGCAATAGAACCTTGCTGAGATCTAAAAGATTTCCTGTTTTTGATGCAAATTAACTGCTGGCTATCCCTAAACCTGTCTCATGTTTATTCCTGAAAGGAATCAACCAAAATTATGTCTTCTACAACAGCTTCAAAGCTTTAACCCATGGTACAATTCTTATTTGTGTGAATAAATGTCTGAAGTCGAACACAAAAATAAATCATTGGATTACCAACCATTAATGAATGTCGTTAACCAATGCAAGATGACCCACCATTGATGTCAATGGGCCTCAAGGTACCTATAGTACATCATAACAGGTACGCATAAAGGTCTTGGTGTCGAGTCACCTATAAGATCTATCAACCAAGAGACATTGATGTATTCCCATGGTTGTTAGCAAGGAAATCTGCCATTAAGGCACGCAGATTCCAGGGTACTAAATAGTCTCTAATATCTACTCCAGATAAGGTGTTGATGTCGATGGAGTGAGAGTTGTTGGAAGGTGGACCTTAATGACTCCCACATCATCCAACGTGAGTGCAAATATAAATTTTGTAGAAAATGATTTTGGTGGAACAGTAATTACTTACTTGTGGATTTTACGAGCCCAAGTTAGTATATGCTCATTGCTTTCTCATGTTTTAAGAGTCTGAGAAAATGCTAAAAGAAAACTCTAGCGGGGTTTCTTTCCCATCATAATCTATTAGGCCTGGTAAAGAATAATCCTATCCCTGATAAATGCCCCTTTCATACTTTAATGAGCAATTCAAAGGGAACAAACAAGCTCAAATTTATTAATTTTAAAACAAGACAGTATATACTAATGAAATTTTTTCACAAAATAAAATAATCTTACCTTCTTACTTGTTGCGAAAAAGTGATGAAATTCAATTCTATACTTGCTTCAAAAATCCTGTAAAACTGAAAAACAATATGTCAACATATCCAAAAACTATTTATTATTATTATTATTATTTATTTATTTTACAAAATTCTGAAACAAAAAAATGATCAAGGATTAGCAGGAGGAGAAGACTCTTCTCCTACTATCTTTATTTCTGGTTGTTTAGACATTTCCTGTAGAAAATCATCTCTAGACAAGGGTTTGTGATATACTTTTAATCGATGTCCATTTACTACAAAGGAATTTTGAGAATCATCTATGGTCTTGATTCTAACAGATCGATTATAAAAAACAGTTTCCACTTCATAAGGTCCCAGCCATCGTGTCATAAGTTTTCCTTTAAAAGTTTTATATTTGGAATCAAATAGCAATGCCCAATCCCCTGGTTGAAAATGCTTCTTCTTAATGTATTTATCATGCCATTTGCTATGTTGATTTTGTATGAGGATAGTTCTTTGAAGAACATCTTGCCTAATTTCTCCCAATTCATTTAATTGCATAACTCTCTGTTTTTGTGCCTCATCCAAATTTAAACCCAATTATGTTGCTATGCGGAAGGTATGAATCTGAAATTCTATGGGAAGGAGAATTTGCTTGCCATATACCAATTCATAAGGGGTATGACTAGTGGTATTTCTCCACATAGTCCTATATGCCCATAAAGCCTCTAGAAGTCTATCCGCCCAATCTTTGTGATGTAAATGTATTATCTTGGTCAGAATAGCTTCTATAACTTTATTTGTGGATTCCACTTGCCCATTGGCTTGTGGATGGTATGGGGAAGACTTACAGTGTTTTATCCCATATTTATCTATGAGCTCCTTCATCAGTTTAGAGGTGAATTGAGCACCTTGATCAGTAACAATCTCTCGTGGAACACCAAAGCGGGTAAAGATATCTTCATAAATAAATTCAACCACTAATTTCTCAGTTGCCTGATATAAGGATTTTGCCTCTACCAACTTGGTCACAAAATCTGTACAAACCAAGATGTACTTCTTCTTCCTAGACATTGGGGAAATCGGTCCTACAAAATCAAGTGCCCATTTATCAAATGGTTCAATCACAACCTGTGGTCGTAAGGGCATCTCGTCTGCTACGGTAGGCCTCCCCATCCTCTGACAACTATCACAACTTCTTACATATTTTGTTGCATCTTTAAACAGTGTCAGCTAGTAATATCCTGATTGTAAGACTTTATATGTCGTTCTCTTATCAAAGAAGTGTCCTCCACATGGCCCATCATGATAGGCCTGAAGGATATTGGGAATCTCATCTTCCCGAACACATCTCCTAATGATCATATCAGGACTTATATAGAAAATATCACTTCCTACTCAAGAGTAATAAGCACTCTGCTGGACAATTCTTCTCTTTTGTGGTGATGACAAATGAGCTGGCAGTCTCCCTGTAGCTAAATAGTTTGTCGTATCTGCAAACCAAGGGGTCTTAATAGCTACTGCAAATTGATGTTCGTCAGGGAAATTATCATTCACTGGAATGTCAGTACTGTCTTGAGGAATTCGAGAAAGAAAATCCACAACTACATTTTCTTTTCCTGGCCGATCAACTATAGTGATGTTAAATTCTTGAAGTAACAAAAGCCATCGTGTGATCCTTCCAGTAGTAACTGGTTTGTTCATCAAAAATCTAATAGCAGAATGGTCGGTATGTACAAAAACTTCATACCTAGTGATGTAATGCCGAAATTTATTAATGGCATGAACTACAGCCAAAAATTCCTTCTCTGTCATAGTGTAGTTCATTTCAGGAGGAGTAAGGTTTTTGCTAGTAAAGTAAATAGCATAATTTTGTTGGTTTTCTTTTTGTCCGAGCACTCCTCCTAGAGCAATGTCTGAGGCATCAGTTGAAATATGGAAGGGAAGAGACCAATTTGGCCCTCGTAAAATTGGTGCCATGGACAATTTTGATTTCAAAGTTTCAAAACCATTTTGACAATTGTTATCCCAACAAAATTCTACATCCTTTGCTAACAATTTAAACATGGGTCTGACTATCTTTGTAAAGTTTTCAATTAATCGACGATAATATCCAGCATGTCCCAAAAAAATTCGCTCATCTTTTTGGGTTTTCAGAGAGGAAAGCTTAACTATTACTTCAATTTTAGCTGGATCGACTTTAATTCCTTCTGCAGACAAATGATGACCCAACACTATTCCCTCGGTTAATAGCATTTTACATTTTTCGTGACTAAGGGATAAATTTGATTCCTGACAACGAATCAAGACTTTCTCAAGATTATTTATGGCTTCTTCGAAAGTATTTCCATAAACAGTAAAATCGTCCATGTACACTTCCACACAATCATGAATTAAGTCAGCAAAAATCCCAAGGACTGCTCTCTGAAATGTAGCAGGAGCA
>ML796003.1:77060-116957 GCA_009831015.1 Picea engelmannii | reverse complement strand
CTTATTCAACTCCCTAAAGTCTACACACATTCTCCATTTCCCCGTCACTTTCTTAGGTACCACAACAAGGGGTGAAACCCACTTGCTGTCAGAAATTGGATAAATGAATCCCACGTTTAATAATTTTTGTAACTCTTCTTTCAAAAAATCTTTCAGGATTGGATTCATACGCTTTTGTGGTTGTCTTATTGGTGTTATATCTAGTTGGATATATATGTGGTGAATACAAGTATCAGGATGCACTCCTCTCATATCAGTGTACTCCCATGCAAATGCTCCTGATTGTTCTTTCAAAAGATTTGTTAACTGCTCCTGTTGGTTGAGACTTAATTCATAATTGATGTATAGACATTTGCCTGGACTAATTTCTACTGGAATGGTATATGGTCCCAGATGCTCATCAATGGTGAAAACCATAGATGGTGAAAACGAAAAGAATGACTCACTTCGTTCTTGAAATTCCTCCCTGAAAATTTGATCATATTGAAAATATGTTTGTGGAAATTCGACATTTTCTGTCACAGAAAGAAATTGGCTTAAAATATCATCCTCTGTTGGTTCTTGTAACACGTGAAATTCATCAACAGAGAATAAAGGTTCTTCCTCATCATTCTCGTGATATGGACATTTTAGCCACCACAATTCTTCTGTAACCGGTTGAGTAGGCAGAAAAAGAGTAAGCTTCTGCGAAGAAATGCCATTTGAGATGAACATATCCCCACCACGACATCCTATGAAAGCATTGGTTGTAGCCAACCAAGGTCTTCCTAAAATGATTAGATGACCTTTCGTGGGATCTTATGAGTGAATAATCATGAAGTCGACAGGATATTCCCACGAAGCTAATGTAACAAGAATGTCATCAAGGACCCCAACAGGTTTTATAGTTGTTCTATCAGCAAGTTCAAGAACTGTAGGGGTAGGGCGAAGGAATCGACTTAGTTGTAACAACTCAACTGTATTGATGGTCATTATATTAATGGTTGCACCCAATTCGACTAAAGTATTACCAATAGAAACATTATTGATAGTAACTAATACTATTGGGTTCCTGGGGTTGGCATACTTCACAATCTTAGGAGCTTCGGAGATACAATTCGATAATTGGCCTACCAGGTGTATCGTGGGTGGATCTTTCTTTTTCTGACCCGGTTTCTTAATGAAAAGTTCTCTAATGGTCTTGGCGTAGATCAAAACATCTCTGATTTCTTGTAACAATGGAATCTTAACACAGAGATTTTTTAGTTCATGCATGATGTCAAACTCATATTGAGCAATTGGTTTTTCAATAAGCAACCTCTCAGGAAAAAGAGGTGTTCACGGAGCCTGAGTTTGTATGTTTTGTTGTGATTCAGATACTTTATTATTTGGAATGATGACATCTTTTAAAGATACTCCGTTTGATAAATCATCTAGAGGTTCTTCTTCATGTTCTTGGATAATTACCTTCGATGCTATTCTTTTTACAGGTTGAGTTTTATTTAAAGTTTTCCCAGATCTCAACTGCATTTCTTGTATGGAAATGGGGTTTATGGTGTAAGCTGGGAAGTATTGAAAATCAACATTATGGAGTGGCAGAAGTGGTATGTTATTGGGATTTGGAATGGGTTGAGCGGGTAATATGGTGGGTCGAGGTGGATTATGAGGCTGCTGAGGAGTTTTTTGAATAGGTGGTAGAGGAGGTGGATTAAATCCAGGCAATAACTGATGCATGTTTGGAGGGTATTGAGTACATGGATTCTGGGGAATTGGTACCGCATGTTGTTGTTGGTTATTTCCATAATTATGTTCTCTCCATCCCTGATACCAAGGTTGAGCAGGAACATTTTGCGGTGGCCAATTTGGCCAGTTCCATGGGTGTTGTTGCCGTTGAGGAAAAGGTGGATAACAGCCGGAAGGTTGTGGGGATGGTTCTTGATACATATTCGAGTTCCTAGGTTGCCAAGGCCTCTTAGATGCAGATGAAGCTCATGGAGCTTCCCCTCCCTTGTATATAGCTTGCAGTCTTGGTAAGGATGGACAATCTTTTGTTTTATGATTTTCAGTACAAATTGCACATACAGAAATACTGTCCAAAGGACATTCTCGTAAAGGATGCCTTTTTCTACATTTTGGGCAGAATATGCTTAATACAGGGTTTTCCTCTTCCTACTTTTTCTTAATCTTTAGAGTGTCTAACTGAGAGCCAATTGTTCCTAAAATATATGTTTTAAAATTTTCCAAAAGGTTTCCCAGTTCAATTCTAGTAACTCCACCAGATGTGGGTACTTTGGTATTTTTGTTGATAAGTTCCCTCACACTTTTTACCGTTTTCCCCCTACTTCTTGAATAAGTTCTACATAGTTCACTGAGTACTTCAAAGTCTTTCTTATAAATGTCTCCTGAAGTCATTAGGTTGACAGTGTCAATGTATTCATCTAAAACCCCCTTTAAGAAAAGAGTTTTGATTGCTTCATCTTGGAGACCATTATATTTGGATTTTTGAAGAGTATATGTAAACCTTTCTAGGAAATCTTCAAGGCTGTCATCATCTTGTTGTTGCATCTTAAAAATATCATTTCGAGAATCCTTGGGTGTACAATAGTCTTGGTACTTCTTTAAAAATGTTGTCTTCATATCTTCCCAAGATCTAATGCTATACTCTCCTAAACTCATGAACCAATGTAATGCAAAATCCTTTAGGGTAGCAGGAAGCAACTTTAGCTTATGTGCATCCTGGAGATAATTATAACTCCTGCACAGGATATCAAATTCGAAAAGAAAGACATCTAGGTCTTCACTACTCTTCCCATAAAAGGTTGGTAGTGCCGAGGGTGGGATATTTTTCATATTGACATTTTGGACCAAATCCAAAATTGGAAACCCAAAAGTGGTTTCTGGTCTTGGCTCATTCTCTACTTCTTCTTCTTCTTCATGTTCAACATGAATTTCTTCCCTCTCTCTTCTATCCATTTCCCTTTCTCTTCTCTCCAATTCTCTCTCTCTTTCCCTTTCTGTCACATTAAAAGGCTTACCAAAAATTGTATATGCAATCCGATCTTTCTTTGGTGAGGGTATGAAATCCCACCTCTCTGGATTCTTTTTGACAGAATAACTATCTCCTATTGGCTCTTTTGAGGATCCTATTACCTCTGATTCAACAATTGTAGTTGTTACTTGTGAAACTATAGTGTCAGGGTTCCCGAAAATAGCTTGCACTTTTTCTGGATTAACTATGTCGACCGAGTTTGGATCACCAAGAATTTGAATTTGTTGTTATGTAGTGTTTCCTGGTTTTGGAGGGGAAATGATAAATGGTTTAAGTTCTTCTCGTGTGGTATTATCCCCTTCTAATCCAATTTCAGTTTGTTTTATTCCTAATTCTATGTTTTTCTCTATGGTTTCCTCAGCTAGAGTTCCAGTCTCAGTTTCTATTGCTTTTTGGGTGGAGGTTTCTTCTTTTTGTTGTTTTGAGTTTCCCCTAAATCTACCTCTATGATCTCTATTTCTCATGAAAACATACTAAATAAAATAAAGTCTAAGATTGAGTTTCGGAGGAACCTGTGATAACAGATGTGTAGGTTCTTACCCCTCGTCTTACAGCTCCTCTTTTGTCAACCTGCTAAACATACCACACCAAACCAAATGCATTTAAAAATAACCAAATCAATTATCTAACTTACCTTCCAAACAACTCCCTGACAACGACGCCAAAAATGTCAGGCTGTTGTATTAAAGATTTTAATTACCTAAAAACACTAAATTGTCAAACCAAGGTAAGTAAACTTAGAGTTGTTACACTATATGTGCTGGTATGATTCTAATTTCTACCTAAATGTTATTCTAAGAAGAAAACATAAACTTACTCTTATAAATTGAATCCTAATGATTATCTTAAAATTGATCATATCTTGTCTAATTAATCAATGGAAATAATTATAAGTTAATCAAATGTATTTCTATTCCTAATCCAAAGAAATCATCCAATGCTATCTACCATTAACTAAACACCTAATCATCAAAACATCTACCTTGACCATACAAGAAAGAACATTAAAAACCTTCTATTTAATCTAAATACCAAGCAATTCTAAATCTAATAAGAGTGAAACTAATCAATGTCCTTTTTTACCCTACAAATATCGAAAGCTTCCTTTAACCAAACCACAAGCGAACTACCCTACAAACAGAGTAAATCTAAGTTCAAACTAACTTCAAATCATGATTAAACTAGAAACTTGAAAACATAGTAAATCTAAACTAATTAAGAGAGTTTAATCAGCAGCTGGATTATTCATCAAATTCCACAACTGGCAAGCAACTCATTCTAATATTCAATGATCTACGAGATAATACCAAACTAAGAATGAACTAAACGAAAACAATTCAAGTCAGAATTTAACAAAACAGTTTCAAGTTAAAAATAATTCACACACAGATTTTAAAACTGGAAACAAACTAACTATACTATAGAAAAGAGAAAGTGAATTGAACCTGTTGGTGGGCCCAACCAAGAGGTGCAATCACTCTAAAACGAAACCAGAACTAAATCAAATCACTTCATGCATAACTGTATCATTCCTCATGCTCCATAATTCAAAAATTAACTCAAGTCATTTAACAGAAAAGAGGATATAACGCACAGTTCAGAAATTGTATTATCAACAATATCGCATAACATAACATAACAAGTTTCTTGAGAGAGAGATCCGAGTTTATATAGATCCTCTCTACATCTACAGTCGTGAATCCCAAAAATAGACTTGGACACAGGTACATTAATTAAGCGAATCTTAGATCCGAAAATGACTCAATGTTCATTAAAACTAAGTTCACAGCTTCATGACACGAAGTGTCAAGAAGTGTGAACTATAAAATAGAGATAAGCATAATAACAAACAGTTCTATAATTCCACTCCGAGTCATCACATTCCGTTCTTTCGAGATTAAATTTGAGATTTGAAATCTGAACTATAACTCGATCAATCATATGAATCGGAACTGTCATTCCAATATGGCAATATCGTGCAAATCTTTGACATCTCCACTAAGTGCAAGCCGGTACTTGGTACTAATAAATCCGTTTCAAGGAAACAAGTACCTAACTCATGCAATGTTAGTATCAATATCAGTTTAAAGTATCAAAATATATTAAAAATAACTTAAATCATATGAATACCTTGAATAGCTCCATTTAGGGAAAAATGATGTAAAATGTATCAAGGTAAGGCCAGAAAGGAATGATACTGGATATGGAATGGGGGTATATCTGACATAGTATAGGAAAAAATATGGTCAAAATTGGAGACTAACAGGAAACCCCCAATCTGGAGCTACTCTGGTTGGGGGAAATTTTTATAACCCTCATCATAACGTTCCTACTGGAATGGTGCCCAACCAACCCTTTCATGAATCAGTTCGGAGGAGAGTATTACAATCCCAAACAAGGCCATGGTGCATACCAGAACCCTGGATGGGTTGCGATTCCCCAACAACAATCTTTCCCAGGAGCTTGGGGCCAGATGACATAACCCTGTCTCCATTTTCTAGCCACGCTCAATCTACCAGACTTGTATATATTAATGAATGACCATGTGTGTCATGATCCGACATGGCCCCCCGTCCCCACCAATATTCCTTCGGATATTCTGGAATTTGAAGAAAAGACTGGTGAGGATCCTGATGATCACGTCACTACTTTTCATTGTTGGTGCTCTTCGAATTCCCTTAACGACGATTCTATTTGTTTAAGATTGTTTCAATTCACCCTCACAGGGGTTGCAACGAAATGGTACATAGAGATACCAGGGGGGAAGTACGGAAATTTTGATAAGATGTTCTTATTCTTCCTCAACCACTTCCAATTGTCAATTCGTTATGATGCTAACATATAACTTCTGTCGGGTACATATTAGCATCAGGGAGCTTACTAACAATGTTTTTCGCTCTTAAAAAAGTTGGATGAAGCGAATCGGGAAGCCATCGCGGCTAGGGTCCAAACCCTAGTCGTCTTTGCTCTGGTTCTTTGACTGCAGAAGTGAGGATACGGCTATAGAAGCCGGTTCATACAACCGCGGATCGATGTGAGCGCCCCCCCTGCGTTCTGCACACGTTTTGGAGCAGCGATCGCCCTACCTCTGCGTTGTTTGCTGGTGGTTGGCGCCTCTGCGATTTGGAGGTCGGCGACCTGCTACGATGGCCCCAAATCCGGATGTCGAGATGGAAGAAGATCCTATGGACGCATTCAAAGAATTAATCCGCTTGGCAGGACCGAAATCCAAGCCCTCTCTCTCATCTAAGTTCGTTAAGAAGAGGGAAGAGATCCCTTCGCTGGAGCTATCTCCAGAGGAGCCTTGCAATCTCACCCTTCTTCTCGCAGAAAATGCCCTCATCGTAAAGTTTACGGGGTTATGGCCCAGCCCAAAACGGTGGAGGCATGGATGGATGATCGTTGGAAGTCCCTGATACAAGGAGAATTCTCTTTGTGCGCAGTAGGCAGGGGTTTCTTTGTCTTCAACTTCTCAAGGACAACGGATCGTGATCTAGTCTTCAGATCGGGACCCTATTTCATGGGGGCGAGAGGGATGTTCTTAGCCCCCTGGACTCTTGAATTCAATCCTGGAGCCGAGATCACCGCAGCCCCTGTTTGGGTTAGGCTGCCTCATCTTCCCCTGCACCTCTGGGGGAAAATCTCTCTGGAGGACATCGACAATAAGCTAGGGCGCTTCCTGGACAGTGTGGAGCTGAAAGGGGATCATTATACCTGTGCTCGAATTTATGTGGAGGTTAACCTTGAGGAAGGTCTTCCGGAAGCCATTAAGCTCTCCCTGGGGGAATGGTGCCATATCCAAGAGCTAGACTATGAGCAGATTCCTTTTAAGTGCCTCAGATTCCATGCTTACGGTCATTTCGCAAAAAGCTGCCCCAAAGCCTCTGAGGTGTCGGGACCAGCCAAAGAAGATGATTTCCAGATAGTATCTAACCGACGAAGGCAGCCAAGGTGAAAGGATCCACTAACCCAGGATCAAAAGGCCACTCACCAAGCAGAGGCAACCCTAGAAAATAAAAACAGCTTTGATGCATTGAAGGAAGACGAAGCCCAAGATCCAGAAACAACAACAATTAAGGGAAATCGTTTGGCAGATGAAAGCCTTCCGGATTCCACCCCCCCCAGAGTCAGTAGCAGCGAGAGAAGTTCGGGCCACAGATCTGGAGCCCCCTGCCCCTACAGGCCTGGTTGTTTCAGTCCCCTCTAGCGGCTATGGGGAAACTTCTGAAACTGAAGACATTCCAGTTCCGTCTCCACCACTTACTCGAGGGCGAAAGACCAACAAAGCGCGCAGAGAAAAGGAGGCGACCTCCAATATTTTTTTAGGCTCTCAGAAACAGCTGGATCCCTTCTTTAAAGGGAAAATTTCATCCTCCGTGGTTTAATGCTTTGCTTCTGTCTTCTACTGTGTTCACAGTTTGTGAGAATTTACTCATGTATGCATTTTTTGTCATTTTCTCGATTTAGCTCAAGAAGCAAACGGGATTGGACTCCCAAGACATTCACAAGAAGGTTGGCAGCACTGTTAGAGGTCACCAACCTTCTTCATATTTGTAACTTTTTGATTCTGGCTTGCCAGAAAGCTGCTTAATACAGCCTAACCATTTTCGTCAAAAAAAAAAAAAAACATATAACTTCTGTCGGCCTTTTGTCAGGACAAAGCCATTCATATCTCGAATCACATCCAAGAGTAGCATAGACGGAAGAGGTTGATCAAGGCTTACATACCTACGAAATTCTTGATAGAGTGGTTCCTGAAGTCTCTACAGCCTTATATTTCGAAGGATGTTTCTACATCTGGGGTTACATCCAAGGAAGAAGAGATTTTTAAAGCCCAACAGTTAGATATTGTATACGCCCAGTCTGGGATGTTATATGAAATTCTTCCAGACGCACCGAGGTCAAACTATGACCTTAGACAAAATATTGGGCCTCATGAAGATGGCATTGTAGGCTCCACAAATGTGAAATATGCAGACTTGGTGACAAGCCAGTTGAAAGAGTTGTCTCTAAACCAGTATGTAGGAGGGCCAGCTTCGTTTGTGTCTTCCACTCCCACTCAATCGGTGGATGTACATTATGTGCAATCGTCAACCAACTAGAATTCTAACCAACAACCAGGAGGGAAGAAAAATAAAGAACGTGGTAACAACTGTAAGGGTGTGAAGAATAATAATAAAACCAAGGACAACGATAATAATGAGAAGTTGAATAGTAATGTTGGTGAGGGCAATAAGGAAAGGCGAAAGGTGAAGTTTCCCTGCAAGCTTTGTATAGACGATCACCTTACCCACTTGTGCCCTAAACTTGTGGAAGCTGGGAGGAGTTTATCTCTACTGCCCACTTCGTTGACCAATCCTTTTCCACATAATTAGCACATGGCCTTGAGCTCCTTGAATGTCGGAAGTCAAAACCCACCGACGCAAGGCGGTGACCATCTATGCATCAATATGGTTAAGTATGAGGTTAATGTAACCACTCGGTCTCGCGATTATAGTTCTTCACAGAATGTAGCTAGTCTAGAGTCTCCCCCTCCTCTGGAGACGCCTTTACAGATCGAAAAGCCAGAGCCCCCACTTCATATTCCAAAAGGAGTACTCAAGCACTCTACCTACAATCCTAATACTAGAGCCCCTGAGAATTACTCTATTGTTGAGGATCTGGGTCAAACCCCTTGTGCGATGTCGGATCTGGAGGTACTCCAGACATGTCCTTCACAGAGTAATGCCTTTTTATCTGCGTTAGGATCTATAGTTCCTTGTGGCTCTAAGGTTATCAAGTTTGACGTCACGGATGTGAAGCCTCGCTTTCCTTACCATGTGGAATTCCAAATCCACATGGATTAATCAAAGTATACCATCAAACGTACTTTTATTGATGAAGGCGTTGCAACATGCGTGATATCCCTAGTCTATTGGAAAGCCCTCAGATGTCCAACCCTCTCTCGATATCTGACCATGTATATTGCTTTTGACGATTGTCCTTTCCGTCCTCATGGTATTCTTCCTTCCTTCCCGGTCCAGTTAGGTGGGAAGACGGTGGAGGTGGATGTCGAGGTGGTTGATGTGCCCCTCAACTATAACTTGTTACTAGGACGCAATTGGACTTATGCTATGACTGCAATTATATCATCTATCTTCCATACTCTTTTCTTTCCTCACAATGGAAATGTCGTGACAATCGACCAATTTTCCTTTGCGTATGTTAGCCCCAATGCATCAATTGGACCGTTGATCCCCGTGATTGACAATTCTCAGCCGAAAACTGAGAATATCGGTGTCGAAATGTATTCATCCTTTATGGGTACCTTCCATTTCATGGCACCGGTTCATCATATATATGCCATGTCCAGTAGGTCTGCTTCGTTAATGAGGTATGTTCCTTTCCGCACTTCATATTTTAATTATCCTTGGACCCTACCTTCCTCGCTTGTGTCGTGTGAAGGTCAGTCACATACTGGAATGGCTATGCCACTATTGGAAGTGGAGATAGTGTATCAGGTTGTTCTTCAGTCTTATGCCGATCTAGACCGTGTCACCTCGCAGATGAATGAGGAGGATCCTGTTCTCAATCCTGTATGAGACACTTCATCACCTTTATCACGTGATTTCCTCGATGATACTTTACCCTCAGATGAAGAAATTGTAGAGGAAATGAATGGTTCTGATAGGCCACGGGAAGATATGCACCATCGCTCTTATTTTTTCCTAGAGCTTGCTAGAATCGAACAAGATGATTTTATATCTACCTTGAGCGAGATAGTCGGTCACGTAGTAGTTCCACTTGATAAGCCGACATTTATTTTGAAGGAAACATGGCGAGTATCTCTCCTACCGTCACGAACGATATCTCTCATATTCTTGGCAAGGGTTAAAATGTCTACATCAGTGCAGGTTGTTCGCTAGAAAAAATTATGATCTACACCGAACTCATCAAATAATTTCACGATGTATTCGCTTGGTCATATGAAGAGATGCTAGGAATCGACCCTTGAATTGTCGAACATGAGATTAAAACCTACCCAGATGTTAATCTTGTTCGGTAACAACTTAGAGCTGTTAATGCTAGAAAGGCCCCTGCTATTAAGGCAGAGGTAGAAAAATTTCTCAATTTTGCCTTTATCTACTCGATTCACTTGACTAAATGGGTATCCAATCTTGTTCTTGTGAATAAAAAGAAAGGAACCATCCATGTATGCATGGATTTTTGAGACCAAAATAAGGCCTATCCTAAAGACAACTTCCTGACACCCTTCATTGATCAGATTCTCGATGAGTGTGCGAGAAGCAATTTTTTTTCTTTTATGTATGGATTTTGAGGGTATAACCAAATTTAGATTAAGCCCAAGGACCAACATAAGATGGAATTTATTTTTCCTTGGGATACATTCGCATACCATAAAATGCCTTTCGGCCTTAAGAATGTCGGAGCAACCTTCCAACGAGCTATGACCTTCTTGTTTCACGATCTCAAGCATATAGTTGAAGCCTATCTCAATGATCTCTCTGCTCACTTCTGTAAGAGAGTGGATCATCCTACCCACCTTCGACCATTTTTTGAAAGATGTCTCCATTACCGCATCCGTTTGAACCCTCATAAAGGCATCTTTTGCGTTAGGTCATGTTGACTTCTAGGATTTTTAATTTATGAGACTGGGATCATGGTGGATCCGTTAAAGTTTGAGGAAATACTTCAATTGCCTCCCTTGAGCACTATTCATCAACTTCAAGGTTTATAGGGGAAAGATAACTTTTTACGACGGTTAATAGTGAACTATGCCAATATTATGAAGGGTTTCATGTGTCTCTTAAAGAAGGACACTCCTTTTATCTGGGATGAGCGAGCCCAGGAATCCTTCGATGCTTTGAAGAAAGCCTTGGTATCGATGCCTCTACTGAAGTCTCCAGACTATAGTAGAGATTACTTTCTTTATATCACCGCGTCCAAAGAGATGATTGGTATGGTGTTGGTTCAAGAGGATGACGAGCTCCGTGAGCACATCATTTACTATCTTAGTCAGCCCTGAAATCAAATATTCCTATGTTGAAAATCTAGCTTTGGCTGTCATTAACGCAGTTCAACGATTAAAACACTATATATTGCTTTTCAAAACTACTATGGTTTCCGATGTCAATCCATTTCAATACGTCCTTACTAGGTGTATCATAGGGGGGAAATACAATAAATGGATTGTCATCTTACAAGAATTTGATCTCGATTTTTCTTCTGCGAAATCCAAGAAATCGCTAGTTTTTGCATAGTTAATATCTGACTTCCCTTGGTTAGATGAGGATGTTATTCATGTTGATTTATTTGCGTATGAACACATTTTCCTTGTCTCATCGTCAGACCCCTAGTATGGATATATTGTTGTCTATCTTCAAACTTTGAAGTTCCCTCAACATCTCTCAAGAGATGACCGACAACGTATACGATACCAAGCTAAGAACTACCTTATCATTGGTGACACTTTGTATCATTGAGGAGTATACAATATCTGGAATCATTGCTTGAATCATGAAGAAGTTGAGTCTGTTCTAAACGACTGCCACAATGGGGCTTATGATGGTCATCTATCCGAGCTTGCGACAACCCATAAAATTTTACGAGCCAGTTATTTTTGGCCATCCATTTTTAAAGATTGTGTCGAAGTGGTTAAGAAGTGTCACCCTTGACAGGTGTTCACTCGGAATATGCGATCGCATCCATCCCCTCTCCATCCAATCGTTACTGTTGGTCCCTTCACCAAGTGGGGGGTGGATTTTCTGGATTGCAACCTAACTTCGGTTGGGGGGAATCAACACATTATTATGGTCGTTGACTTCTTTACTAAGTGGGACGAGGCCATGCCTACAATTAAATATAATGGTAAGATTGCTACATTCTTCGTGTTCAATCAAATTATAGCCAAGTTCAAAATACTAAGTGAGATTGTCACTGATCATGGCAGTCACTTTCAGAACGAAATGATAAAAGAATTAGCATCGAAATTGGGGTTTAAACAAGGTCATTCTTCCCCTTACTACCCCTAGGAAAATGGACAAGTAGAGGCCATGAATAAGTCTCTCAAGACCATTTTGCATAAAACTGTCAGCCATAGCCAATCTGACTGGCATATCATGCTTTATCCAACACTTTGGGCATACCAAACCTCCGTTAAGACTTCCACCAGTTTTTCTCCTTTCCAATTAGTGCATGGTGAGGATTCGATCCTACCTATTGAATGTGAAATCCATTTTCTTAGATTGGCGGTTACGCTCATACCTAACACTTCTGATCTCGAATAATGCCTCATACACCTAGAGAGTCTAGATGAGCAGTGTCAAGACGCCTCCATGGCTATCAAAGTGAATAAACGATGTGTCAAGGTCCAATATGATAATTCTATCTGTCCTCGATAGTACGTGGAGGGTGACTTGGTCCTTTTGTACGACCAAGCCAAAGAACCACTAGGGGAAGACAAGTTCAAACCCATGTGGCACGGTCCCTATATCGTACGACAAGTCTTATAAAAAGGAGCCTATGAATTAGAATATTATGAAGGGAATATGTTGGCTGAACCCAAGAATGGGCTCTACTTGAAAAGATATTACGCTTAAGCCCGAAGCTTGGGTGTAACTCGTTGTATACTAATGTATTTTAGTGTATATATCGTTTCCTCTTTTTTCATTTTCAGCTTGCTTATCCAGTTTTCCCTCGGTTGACAGATGTCAACTGAATCTTTGGTCTACTTAGGATTCGCAGATGGGGCCAGTCATCATACACGAAATTCAGATTCCACCGCTTGGGTTGTTTACTCACTTGAGGGTCTATTGGTGTCTTCAGGTGGCGTTTTCCTAGGGCCATCAATGAATAATGTGGATGAATATAGTGTCGTTATAAAACTTTTACACGATGTCATTTCACATGGTATCCGCTCTTTAGAAGTTTTCCTAGACTCCCAGTTAGTAGTATTTCAATTGAACGACAATTACCATGTGTGAAACCCTACTCTACTCTGACGATTCTTACGGGTATGAATTTTGGAACAAAATTTTGATTTTATTACTTCTCATCACATACCTAGAAGTTCTAATTATGTATCCGATGCATATGTTAATTTTATGTTAGATTGGCATTTGTCACACAACTAAAGCAAAGAAAACACTTTCATCAATGTACACATTGTAATATAAGTAAAGTCGAAGAACAATGTTTTTATATATACTTCATCTCTCCAAAAATATGGTGTTATAGTACAAAATTGGGGCTCACATCCTCAAAATACATATATAGCCGATCATACAATAATCACGACATCTACGCCTGTGGCGTCGAATGTGTGTCATGATAGCATACTATGGAATTTACGAGACATCGAAAGAGTCGTACCCAAGCATGGGGCACACCTACCACCTGTCATTGCATTGCCTTCGACAGATCCTCTATCTCAACCATGGGAATCCTTTGCGTTAAATGAGACAAGTTTCCTTGCACCTTTTGAAGCACTCTATTAGCGTCCCCTCCAGCTGGCTCATCCCCACGGTGTCGTGGAAGTTTGTCTGGTGGTCGTGGACCCCCATCTACGTCGCATACATGTTTAATTAGTACTTGACATCACCCAAAAATATTTTTGTTTTCTTACACAAAAATACAAAAAAATGAAATATTTAAAAACTTTTGCATACCTATGTCTCCGTAGGTGGAATCTGGTGGTAACGACATGTCTGGATATCCTATGAAGTCAATCCCTGCATAAGGGTAGTCCTCTAGAGCCATCACTTGCCGACTCCACTAGAATAAAAACTCGTCGATGTAGGGTGTTGGCACCCTACCACCCCCCTGTCGCCTCATCACCTCGATCCATGTAGAATAATTTCGACTCTAGGGCCCAAGCCTAGAACCTGCTCAAATAAAAAACTACATAGGATAGACGTGAACCCGAAGTTCCTCTTTCTACCCAGTTTGTAGTCTGTCAGCTAGCTCTTCATGTTGGCCAGTAGTGAGGTGCACTAGTCGTAAGCCGTGGGTCGCAAGCACTCCACTGAATAGAACATAAGTGGTCTCGATTCCTAGTGCAAAGAGGTCGGCCCTGTGATCTATGCCAATACCAAGACAACAATCTTGTCACTTAGATTGTTGATCGCTCTAATCGGGAGTTGGCTACCTACCTTCTCAGTCCCTACAATGTTATGAGTGGCTATGTAATCCTCTATGTTCATGCCACTCCCAGATCCGTGGGTTTTGAGGTTGACGAGCTCACCTCGACGCAACAATCATGTCAAGAATTATATGTCCTCAACTTTAATCCTCAATGGTTGCCCATCAAGGTTGAAGGTATTTGTATATGGATCCCAGTAGTTGACTAGCATATGGAGCTGTCTCACTTGAGCCCTCATACCTTTGAGAGCCCAAAACTTATATAGCCCACATATTTTTAATGCCATCTAGGCCCCTGGATCTCTCTCCACTGCAACATCCACCTATTCATGCTCTCTTTCTCTCCACTCTAGCACCATCTTACAAGATTAAAACCATTTTTTTGAGTTAGTAACATTTTAAAAACTATATCCACGGACTTGTACGTGAGCTACAGATTACACAGTCACTTATAGGGTTTCTTATACGCTGGTTTTTTTGCAAACAATCGTGTATAGGGTTGTGTATACGCGACCCGGTGATCTATTGTCTGCGTATACCTTAATTTCTAAGTTGCACCTTAAAATACTAAAAAAAGGAGACATAATTGCAATTATTAATCCATGAGAAATAAAGAGAGGATCAAGATAAATTACCTAGTCCAGAAGGTTGTTGATTCTGTCACTCATAGCTCCCGCAATCAACAGTTGACATTCTGGGGCAATTTGGTAAAAAATGCACTATTTGGGTAAAAAATACAAATGGTATAGTAATATTTTTTTTTTTTTACTATTTATAGAAAAATTTTACCCACATTGCATAGTTTTTACTAATATTTTGGCCTAATGGACTTATACGTCAGTGGATGGAGTTATTTTTAGTGATTTTATCCATGGATTCTTGCGGTTTATAGTGCCATTTCGCCCATTCATAAATTTGGATAGGTATTTTCATCAACTAGCATATAGGATAGGTCATCAATCCATTTTGCACATTTGCATCATCCTATGACTGCAACTCATATTCCTTAGGTACAAACCCATTTAGTAAGCGACACATAACCTTCTTTCTACAACTAGAAGTGTCATTAATGAATGGTAGAGACTTACAAAACATGGGTGCCCTAGTTAGATCCTATGCGCCATTCGGTGCTCATGTAGAGATTTTTGTCTGTATAATTGGGAGTCCCTTATAGCTAATATATGAATTTTCATTTGAACCTCAATTCTTACTCATAAGCATTCTAACCTATACCTAGCGGGACTCCCAACTAGTTTGATTTAAGCTCTTTTCCGACTTTCTCAAAAAGCGAAAACATTGTCGAGTGAACTTGTCTCTTTCACGCTCGTAAATTGGATTTGAAAGGACGTCTATTTGGTGTAAGTTTACCCCATTTTTCAAACCAAGTAGACTAAATTTACGAAAAAAGACATTTTTTGGCATTAAGTTGTAATTGCATCTCATTCTCTTGCTTGCAGTATTGAGCCTATTGTCGGTTCTTGCTTTTTCATTATAAGCCTATCACCTCAGCAGTTTGCATCATCCAAGTAGAGCCTTGTTGATATCCTTTGCATCTTGACACCCTATACCCAAGAGGAAACATTCCCTTGAGTGTCCATATCCTGCATACACCTCCTTGCATTTAGCATAGGAATGCTCCTTTGTTGGAACTAGTTGCTTACTAGCGACACTCGTTTCCTCCTCTGTATCATAACATTCATTTGACTATGAAAAAACAAAAAGAGACGGGCGGGAAAATAATATTATCTTATATCGGCAGTAGTCGTGTCGCCTTTGAACATAACACAAACTTTTGAGTCCACTTATCATCAAAATTTTGGGTTTAGCATGACCTTAGGAAGCTAAGCTCGTTACTTAGAGTTTACTCCCCTGACTGGTTACTCTTCCAGTCCCTATGGAGAGTTTGATTGGTGCCTCCTGCATCACAAAGTTTCATCATTGATTCTATCTTGCCAGAGTCTTCCATGTGTCTCATGCTCTTGTTCAAGGAATTTTTATCAGCCTGTGTCGGCCATTCCTCAGAACTCTTGAATTTGCATGTCGTCCATACCCTCAGTGTGTCTCAGAGTTACATGAAGTTGTAGTCGTATCATGCACCCTGGTCCTACTTTCATCATTGGTAGGTAACATTGAACCCATCAGTCGACATTTCATCATTGGTCGCTGACAGGGAGGTTTCCCTTGTGTTCAATGGTAAGAAATCTATTCACACATTGGGATTCATGCAGTGTCTTGGGTGCCATTAGCCTTATTGGTGGTTTCCTAGCCTTTGTTAGCAGTTGTCCTTATTGGATGCTATTCAGAGGGAATTTTTCGTGTATTGCTTGCATTTGGCGCATGCGAAAGACGCACATGGTCGTTGGTTCGTGAACATGTTCTTCGTCCGAGTTCCTCCAAATCATCAAGCTCCTGCTTTGTACATCGTGTTGAAAGATGAGAGATGACTCAATGCTCTCCTTTTAGCAGGTCTCCTTCCATTGACTTCAACCTATCTATTATGTAAATGATACCTAGGGTCTTATGAGTACCTAGAGGCTTGCAGTCATTAGTGGTAGGTTCTCCTGCCATCGACAGTTGGGAATATATCAATGTTTCCTGATCGATGGATTCTTCAAGTGTTCGACCTCGACACCTTTATTCACACTTGTAAGAATGTACTCGGTGCCTTCATACCTACTTTCGTTATCTGTAGCTTGTCTTGCGTTTGTTAACGATATACCTTAATGACTGGTAATCAAACAAAATATCAATGTGTTCGACCTCAACTCCTTTATTCACAAGATGTAGATTTGCACCTTTGACGGATCGTGTAGAAGACTTGAATACATCAGTTCATATTCACAACTTTCTTGAGCTATTGCTATCTTTCATTGGACCAGTACCTATGTGACTTTAGTGACCATGGGAGATCAGATTGTACTCCATTGCATACATATATATTTATATTGATTTTGAGATTGGTTTTATTGGACCTTGTTCATGGCTATGATATCCTATGGCATGTATCCACCTTTGTATTTCATATTCATGGCCATGAACAATTGTTTTATATATTTTCACATGGATCTGCAGTGTAATTCAAATTGGTAGCCATGTGCGCAAAGTCAATACAGATTGTAAAATTCTCATGAGTAAATAGTTTGTCCAGCTGGGTCTCCATTACTCTACTTTTGGGTATTATAATATATTTCGACCATCACAGATACTCCTCTGACCTCACACATTAGGGGCATCTATTATAGAAATATTTGCCTCACCCTATGCAAATTTTCTCAGAAGGCCTTTTCCATTTCCCTATGCAGACTTGAAGTCCCTTTTTGCAGTTCCTAGAGCTAAAAAATAATATTTTTCCACATATACGTGCCCTAACTATTATATAACATGTGTATATGCAGGTTTCACCATTACAACCCACGTACATTGGATTTTGTGCCCAAAATTAAAAAATGGTGTCTGGTTTCCATGTCACGTCACAAGATCCATGATCCTTGACCTTCCATATACTGGAAATGTTCTAACTTGGCCCTTTAGTTCCATTTGAAGGCTATAAATGGGCCATATCCAAGTTGTGGAAAAGAGGAGAAGAATTCAACTTTGAGAGAAAAGTTACTTTGGAGAAATTATTCACTTCATATTGAGTCTGCATCCCTTTATCCTTTTAAGTCCGAACACATTATTCAGCCCCCAAGTTCTTCCCTACTTGATTGAGACCCTCATTGCCTCTCTTATATGAGCTTGCCTTTGGTGGAGGATTGAAGTGGTGGAGGCCCAATTGGAAGGGACTTAGTTTTTAGCTTCCGAACCATGCTGACACATAATTTTTTCATTCATACACTTTTGTTGATTACATTTTAATATAAATACTCTTTTCTTGTCCAATTAATGTCTTGAAAATATTTGAATTGTTAGTCCATGGGGATATTTTTTGTGAATATTGATGGATTATGCTATTGAATGTGCTAACTTTATATATTATCACCATATTCTTGTGTATCTTTGTTGTTGAGGACAAGTTGCAGGTGTATTGCTTTGAGTCAAGTGCTCAACGATGGACTTCATTGAACGTCTATATGAGGTAGGATCTTTATGTTGTCTTGTTATCATATTTATTTATATAGCATACTTGAGATTAGAGTTGATTTCTGCAAGTCATTTTTGTCTGTTGTGGTTTACCCCATGCCATAGAGAGATTTTCCTCGTAATAGAGATCATTTAATATGATATCTCTAGGTGCAACCACATGTTAAACCACCTCAAGGAGATCATATGACTCAAATAAATTCCCTCGTAGGAACTGAGGCTCACTAACGGAAAACTTATCACTACTCACCAATAGAACCAACCCCTTTGAACTTCTTTAAAATATATACATATGGTCCATACACTTTTTTTTTTTTAATTTCAAAAAATTGGACAAGATTGTAGCTTTAAATAATGTGAGTCAATTTTGTTTAGTGATACACACGTTTTTAAGATATGAAAAAAAATATGTTGTTATGATGTTACACTTCTCCTAATGAACTCGATGGCTTAAATTATAAAAACTACATCTTGAATATTTTTCAATTCATTGCAAATATCTAAATTTATCGATAAGTTTAATATGTTAAGAACACAATTTTTTCATGAAACTATAGATGTTTATAAATTTGATTCTATAGATTTAAAATATATAAAAGATTTTATTTTGGTTTCTTGTTTTTAATTATCTTTTGTTGTGATATATATCATAATTATGATATAGCTAGAGGGATTAGGTGTTCAACAAGTTGTCAGCATTGTTGTTGGGAAATTAGGTAGTTCTATATTAGCAGGTACTCGATTCTTCCTAGGAGAGGCACACTAGTGTACACTAACATGTTTACTAGGGATGCGATCCATAATTGTGGGGAAGCATCCATTGGGTTACCTTGGAAAAAATAATATCATATTAATTCAATATTCCCATGTTTAGTATTTATGTTATTTTTTCAAAATGTTACTTATATTTACAACAAACATAATATAAAAAGGTATAAAATATCACAATTACCAAAAGACTAAAACAAAGGAATTGGGTTCAATTATTTCTCGATAAAAAAACTATGAACATCTCTTAAAATGAAAGAACTTTTAATTCCATAATCAATAGATGATTCTTTTAATAGACACTTTTTAAAGTAGACTATAGAAATAATTGTGATCAAACACTACCTCCCATTGCATTTTCCAAACAAAATACAATTGACCACTTTGATATAGTTTAAACGCCTTCTAAAGTAGAAGGTACAGGTGGAACCATTATAACTTAAAAGAGAATATGACTCTAAAAGACCAAGAAAAACTCCAACATTCTCGAGAAGTAGGGAAACTTCAAAATATGGGACATAAAATCTCAACATGATAAAGGAGTCAACAACAATCATTAATGAAGCCAAACCTTAAGAGTTGCTCCCTTGAGAGTAGACTTTAAAATAGTCCACTTAACACCCATTCCACCAATATTAAATAGATCTTTAACACCAATAACATAGTTTTGTTATCACTTGAAAATGCACGACCATATTTCATTTTCAAAGGCATTCTTTTCAAACATTGCACCAACATATATGAAATTTGGAGCATGGTTTGAGTCATTTGAGAGGACATGATGAACATCCATGTGTTTTCCTTTCATTTCACATTTCAATTTAAATTCATGTAGTTTGAGGCATGTTTTGTTGTTGAGTTCATATATTTGGAGACAAGTTTGCACATGTAGCAAACATTCACCTTTTGGCACACTTCTCTACATATTTCTTCATTGGAAAGTGCCTTTAGTATGTCTCAATTTTCAAAGAAAAATTCACATGTTTGAAGGAATTTCTCATCACTTGGTTTCATCTCACATCACACAAGGTATTTCTACATATGTTGATGCATGATTCATCATTCTTGTGGGATTTGGGCATCATCCACAAGGAAACAAAGAGGTTTCTAGATAATGTCCCTCGTGAAAATTGACATGTGTCACGTAGAAACCCTCTCACAATGATTAAAGACTTTTCAAAGAAGAAATACCTGTCATTTTGAGGGATGTATAAGGGGTTTCATGGTGCAATAAAGGGTCACATGTACAAAATAAGAGGAATTCCCCAATTAATAAGATGACAATTAAAATTCATATCATATGTGGCATAAAGGAGAAGGACATTTGGGACAAGTGCTCCATTTAGAAGCATATAGAACAATTCCTTTATGTTGTCTTTCCTAAGAAGAGTATATATCTTTTGAAATACAGTGCCCAAATTACTACCATACCAATGCCAGTAGATGTGAAGTGGCTACACCATTTTTTAATTGTGCTCATAATAGATATTATAATAAATATTGAGGAAGTTATGGTAATTTCAAATTTGCAACCTCAAAACTTTACCTGCATTTGATCATTTCTATTGGAGTGCTCCACCTTTTCTTGAGTTCTATTAATATTTTTGGGAAGAGGAAGCTACTAGAGAGTCATTCTTGGAGAACACCCAAGCTAGGAATGGGATGTATAGGACATAAAACCTACAAAGAAAATCAAACACCCTGAATTGAGGGAGCACTCTCCATGAAAGGGGACATGTGGTAGCGAAGAACTATTCAAGATTTATTTTGTTCATCATTTCACTGTTAATGAGGAGTTCCTAGCTAGAATAAGACTTCTAGATTGTTTTATGTATTTTATTATTATTATTTCTAGAAGGTTCATGGATCTAGAAATTACTCAATAATATTTTATTGTAATTTTTTTTAGAATAAGCTCTATAAACGGAAGAGCTCTCATTTGCAAAGGCATGGTTGGATGAATGGGATTTCCCCTCTAGCCATTAGTTGAATATATCTTAAAAGGAAGAAGTTAAGGGTCAAGATCATTGTAAGTTTTCTCCATTTATCTTTTCTCTTGCATGGATGAATAGGGTTTTACAAGGATTTCCATTATTGTTGTTGTTGAAACAATCTTTGAAGAGGCGAACTATTGCTCCAATAAAAAGAAATTAGATCTAAGGTACAACATTCCCTAACTCCTAATGTAACCTTGGATAATTAAAGAGATTTACTACTGGAATTATATGGTTATAGTTGTCTATTCATATTTTAAATTTTGTTGTAACTAAGAAAGAAGATTAAGTTTGGTACATTATGGCTTCTTGATCTCATGGTGAAATAATATTTGAGAATATGACATGTTGTTGGTTGATTATTTAGTTAGAAGGGTTTCATACACAATCTAGTTCATCTAGAGTTTCATATTTGGTGATTTATCTATTTTTCATGGTCGCGCATTATTACTTGGTAATAATTTCATGGTTCTGCTGGTACATCTTACACAAGGACCGTCACTTATTCTTTCATAGTCTAAAAATTTATTGGGTACTAGTCGTAGCATATAAATGCATGTCTTAAGTACATATTTTTCGCCATACTCAATATGTCTTGCTTTCTAATGTTGACTTCATTTCCCAATGGATAACACTAGTTTTGATAGTCAACCATCACTTTATTACCTAAATAGAAAAATGAATTCATTCTACAAATCTAATTTTTATATCAAACTTCACAGGGATAAATTTGTAGTCTTATTAGGGAATCCCCCCTCATGATGGAGAAGAGTTGGCCTAAATGAAGAGGAAATTTTTTGAGGTGATGGTGGGTGGTGTCTTGCCATGCCTTGCATTTCCTTTTTCTGCTTTTCCCTGCCTTACCTTGTGTTGCCTTGTCTTGCCTTTCCCTGCCTTACCTTGTGTTGCCTTGTCTTGCCTTTCCCTGCCTTACCTTGCCTTGCCTTCTCTTGCCATGAGTTGTATTTCCTTTCCATTTCTTTCCTTTTCATGTCTTGCCTTACCATGATTTACCATGTCTTTCCATGCCTTTCCTTACATTACCTTTCCTTGCCTTGTCTTTCCATGCCTTTCGTTGCCTTGCCTTGTCTTATCTTTCCATTCCTTGTTTTTCCATGCATTGCCTCGTCTTTCCTTGCCTCACCTTGTATTGTCGTGTCTTTCCTTTCCATCCCTTGCTATGCCATTCCATGTCTTGACATGCCTTTCCTTACCTTGCCTTGCCTTGCCTTGCCTTTCCATTCCTTTCCTTTCCTTCCCTTACCATGTATATCCTTGGCTTGCCTTGGATTTCCTTTCCTTCCATAACTAGGTTTGCAAGGCAAACCATGGAAAGAGAAGGAATGGAAAGGCATGGTGAGACAAGGCATGGAAATACAAGGCAAGGAAAGACAAGGCATGTAAATACATGGCAAGGAAAGACATGGAAATAAATGGAAAGGCATGGAAAGGAAAGTAATGGCAAGGGAAGGCAAGGGAAGGAAAGGGAGGGAAAGGAAAGGAAAGGAAAGGCATGGAAAGAAAAGGAATGGCAAGACAAGGAAAGACAAGGAAAGGAAAGGCAAATGAAGAAAAGGAAAGGAACGATAAGGAAATGCAAGGAAAGGCAAGGAAAGGAAAGGCAAGGCACAATATGGCAAGGAAAGACATAGCAAGGCAAGACATGGAAAGGAAAGGAAACAAAATGCAAGGCAAGGAGCAACAAGTCCAGGCAAGGGAAGGAAAGAAAAGGTAAGTCAAGGCATGACGAGACAAGGAAAAGAAAGGAATGACAAGACAAGGCATGTAAATGTAAGGCAAAGAAAGGAAAGGTATGACAATACATGGAAAAGAATTGAAAGGAAAGACATGGCAAGGAAAAGAATTGAAAGACATGGTGTGTCAAGACATGGAAAGGAAAGATAAAGAAAGGAAAGGAAAAGCAAGAAAAGGAAGCTCAAGGCAAGGCATGGAAAGGAAATTGAATGTAATGCATGGAAAAGCATGGAAAGGAAAGACATGGCAAGGAAAGGAAAGAAATGGCAAGGAAAGAGAAGGAAAGACAAGGAAACACAAGACAAGATAAGGAAAGACAAGGATAGGTAAGGAAAGGCATGGCTAGACATGGCAAGGGAAGGAAAGCCATGGAAAGGCAAGGAAAGGAAAAAAAATGGCAAGACAAGACATGGTAAGACATGGAAAGGAAATATAAGGTAAGACACGGTGGGTGGTGTCTTGCCATGCCTTGCATTTCCTTGTCCTGCTTTTCCCTGCCTTACCTTGTGCTGCCTTGTCTTGCCTTTTCCTGCCTTGCCTTGTCTTGCCTTTCCCTGCCTTACCTTGCGTTGCCTTGTCTTGCCATGACTTATATTTCCGTTCCATTCCTTCCCTTTCCATGTCTTGCCTTACCATGTTTTTCCATGCCTTTCCTTCAATTACCTTTCCTTGCCTTGTCTTTCCATGCCTTTTGTTTCCTTGCCTTGCCTATATTTCCATTCCTTGTCTTTCCATGCATTGCCTTGTATTTCCTTGCCTCACCTTGTATTGTCGTGTCTTTCCTTTCCATCCCTTGCTATGCCTTTTAATGTCTTGACATGCCTTTCCTTACCTTTCCTTGCCTTGCCTTGCCTTTCCATTCCTTTCCTTTCCTTCCCTTACCATGTCTATCCTTGGCTTGCCTTGGATTTCCTTTCCTTTCCTTGTCATGCCTTTCCTTCCATAACTAGGTTTGCAAGGCAAGGCATGGAAAGACAAGGAATGGAAAGGCATGGTGAGACAAGGCATGGAAATACAAGGCAAGGAAATACAAGGCATGTAAATACATGGCAAGGAAAGACATGGAAAGAAATGGAAAGGCATGGAAAGGAAGGTAATGTCAAGGGAAGGAAAGGGAAGGCAAGGGAAGGAAAGGGAGGGAAAGGAAAGGGATGGAAAGAAAAAGAATGGCAAGACAAGGCAAGACAAGGAAAGGAAAGGAACGATAAGGAAATGCAAGGAAAGGCAAGGCAAGACAAGGAAAGGAAAGGAAAGGAATGGAAAGGAAAGACATATCAAGGCAAGACATGGAAAGAAAAGGAAACAAAATGCAAAGCAAGGAACAATAAGTCCAAGGAAGAGAAGGAAAGAAAAGGTAAGTCAAGGCATGTCAAAACAAGGCATGACGAGATAAGGAAAGGAAAGGAAAGGAATGACAAGACAATGCATGGAAATACAAGGCAAAGAAAGGAAAGGTATGGCAATACATGGCAAGGAATGGAAAGGAAAGACATGGCAAGGAAAGGAATTGAAAGACATGGTGTGTCAAGACATGGAAAGGGAAGGTAAAGAAAGGAAAGGAAAAGCAAGGAAAGGAAACTCAAGGCAAGGCGGGGAAAGGAAAATGAAGGAAATGCATGGAAAAACATGGAAAAGAAAGACATGGCAAGGAAAGGAAAGACATGGAGAGACATGTCGAGGAAAGATAAGGAAAGACAAGGAAACTCAAGACAAGATAAGGAAAGTCAAGGAGAGGTAAGGAAAGGCATGGCTAGACATGGCAAGGGAAGGAAAGAAATGGAAAGGCAAGGAAAGGAAAAAATGGCAAGACAAGACATGGTAAGACATGGAAAGGAAATATAAGGTAAGACATGGCAATGCAAGTCACGACACAACAAGGAAAGACAAGGCAGGGAAGTGCAAGGAAAGACAAGATAAGGCAAGCCCATCTTTCTGAAAATCATTGGGTGGTGTTGAAAAACATGACTAGGAGTCATTTATAAATTAATTGAAAAATGAACAAAACAAACAAACAATGCAAATATATTGAAATATAACAAAAAATAATAAATATACCACACACCTATCTACATACTGATGGCCTCCATTAACTTCTTATGATCAAAGTAAGGTAAGAATTATCGTACCTTTGATGATTTCTTCCTTGGCATTGTTTGTAGTTGGAGGTTTCTACCAACAACCAAGTTCTTAAAGTGGTATACAAATCCAACTAGTCTATAATATTGAAATACATAACCACCTTTCTTCTATGTTTTTTCATCCTATGTTAGATATTCCCCTTTAATAACCATCAACCCAATTGCAATTGAATGTCTTCGAAGTCTGTTACTGAGAGCATGAAGGTATTCTTTCCCTCTAAGCAACGTGCCAACCAATCGTAAGTTCCCCATTCATTACCTTTTGTGGAAACCACTATGTATATGTGCCCTAAAAAAATGGAATTCCAACATGTGAGTCTACTAAATGACCAAAGAATACAATATTCATGCTAGTTATTCAAAATTAATAGAATATTCACCGAACCTGGTTGTATGATATCTGAGACGTGATCATAATCTGTTGAAATATTGGATTGGTCCTCCTCCAACTGGTATAATTCCATAGTTATGCGTTGACCAATGGGGAGTGATACATGATCCCATCTATCAACCTAGTCTATGGATTCAAAATCATCCCATTCATTACTACTACATGGGCCATAAAAGCAAGATATTTTTATCATCCATATTTCAACTATTGCATTGTTTGATATTTGAACTAAATGGAATCCACGAGTGTCCTGGATATTTTTGCATTCATACCATTTTGATTGATCTACATCGACCACCTCCCAAAAATATCTATATACATGTCCTCTCCCGGGTAATTGATCTTCACGGTTTCTTATTCCCTCTGCAATTACTAAATAACACCATTCAACAATGGATTTTGCTTCTTGAATGTGAGGGAAATAGTTGTGAAATTCATTTATTTTCTTCATAAAATTGTTTTGATGCATGTGTCTGCTCCATCATGTTTCCCTTTCCTATGCTTGGACTCGAAATCATTCCAAATATGTGGTACCTTGATTTTTTTGTGCAACATACACAACCATTGAAATACATGAGGATTTTTTACCTAGCCCGTGTAACCATATGACCAAATCCAATGTTGATCCATCTGTATGTTCTTCTCCTTTAGGTTATTGTAAAACATCTGAAAGAAATTTTGTACGTAAGATAAGTCACGACAACAATCATCACTTATGTAGAAGTGATACTCCTTCAATATAACTTTGTTTTTCTCATCCCTCCATCTAGCCACATGGACATGTTGAACATATTGTTGGGTGTTTTTTAAGAAGTCCTTGATGAAGTCACATACTCGTACCTGGGAAGTCAAAATTGTACCTTTATTCTTTTTTTTTTCTCTCCATTAACATCATACATGACATATTTAAAGCTTTGCAAGTCAACCTCCTTCCTCCCCAATTCATACTCATTGCTCACATGGATGCACTTACTTAGTATTGGCATTCCACCACACCTGGGGCATGTCCCATCTAAGCAAGATTTTTGATAGAATGTACAACCCTCTGGCCTTGTACAAAATATGGTATGGATAAAGTATCTAGATGATGACAACATCATTATAAATGAGCATTCCTACACAAGGGTGTTATGTAATACACAAATGTGTGTGTGTGTGTGTGTGTGTGTGTCATAATAATAGCCATACTCAATGTGGTATTGAAAACAACATGTGTTACAGATTGTGTTTATTCAAACATACCAAGGCTTGCATTTATGGAAAGATATTTGAACCAAGTCAAGTGCACTATGTACAGTCCTAAATATCTCATACTATTTTGTCTGTGTCATGTCAAGAAAGTGTTTAATGTGGAGTCCATGGTCCCTAGATCCCATTCTCAATTTTAGTACATATTTTTGGTTAGAAGAAGGCATATTGTTCTCATGCCAGAAAGTTTGTACTAGCCCCTTAACTGCTCCAATTAACTTTATGTTGGAACGAGGTAGACTACCACTGAAGGCCCACAAATACGTTGGGCCACCTATGTTGAGGCTATCTCATCTATTAGAATACTTTTGAATGGTTTTAATATTTCATTTCATGACATGAGAGGTTTGTTTGAGAAAACAATGTTTTCTTGTGATCTTGTTAACAATTGATTGCGACAAGACACGTCGGGATGCATTACAGTGTTTAGAATGAGTTTTCTTACCATTTTTTTGAAAAGCATCCAAAATGTTTCTAACAATATGATGGCTTGTTTCTAAAATTTTAATTGTTTTAATGCCTAAAATTCTCCTAATAGCGGTCAAACTCCTAGATTTTAACAAAGCCAAAAATAATTAACAAACTCCTAGATTTTAACAAAGCCAAAAATATTCTTTAATAACTTTATAAGAATGATAATGAATAGTTTGTTCAGACAACTTAACTTCAAATGATGCTAGACAACTTTCATCCACCTGAATTCATTTAGGAGTTCTTTGATACACAATACTCAATCTAGATAGGAACGATGAACATGTATTCTGACACTCTTGACCTCCTTGTTGTGGAGTTACAAACGCAACAATTCTTTCCCCTTCAATCACTTTCAGATCAATTTTGGGAGGAGAGTGGACATTCCCATGACTAGTTTATGGAACATATGACTGCCCAACAGCATGTTTCACCATATGAACTTCTTCACCATAATTTTGTGCACCAATTTCCTCTCTAATTTCATCCATTGTATAATCATCTCCAATCAAATCCATCATCATCTAGTCATCCAAAACAACTTTCATTGATGAAATAGTGATTGGAGGTTCACTAGAAGTCTAAACTAGATTAGCTTCTACTGAAATATTTTTCTTTTCTTATGCTTATGGAGGTGAAACAACAATGGAATCTATTGCACTAGAATTTGGATTTGTCTCAGTTGAAAGCCTGCATTTTTACATACCTAACCTTTCCTTTTCTCTTTCTTCAATTTCCTTTTCAATGGATTTTTATTTCCTCAAAGACTTTCTACCTTGATTCCATAGGTTCCTCGTGTTTAAAGAGAACGATTTCCTTCCAAGTACACCACAACAAGATTAAAAATTTATTTCCATTGACAATTGTCTTCCAATTACACAACTTTTTCTACTAATTACACAAGAAGACACAAATTTGATTTCCACTAAAAATTGTCTTCCAGTTATACAAATTTTGCTAACAATTACACAAGAAGACACAAGTTTGCTTTCCACTGACAATTGTCTTCCAATTAAACAAATTTGTCTACCAATTACATAAGAAGATGCAAGTATTTTTCCACTAACAATTGTCTTCCAATTACACAAGAAAACACAATTTTGCTTCCCACTGACAATTGTCTTCCAATTTTACAAATTTGTCTAATAATTACACAAGAAGACACAAGTTTGATTTCCACTAACAATTGTCTTCCAATTAAAAAAAATTGTCTACCAATTACCAAGAAGACACAAGTTTGCTTTCCACTGAAAATAGTCTTTCGATTACACAAATGTTTCTACCAATTACACAAGAAAACACAAGTTTGCTTTCCAAAAACACAAAAAGGAAAAAAAAAAGTTTTTTGTTGTTATTTGTATGTGTATATGTCCGGATAGTTCACATTTTTCATAGAGAAAGAGGATGAATTGTGTCCTTGCCTCATTTTCCTACCTATTCCTGTGATATAATCTATGGTCTACAATAGAAAAACAATTATCAGATTGATCTATGGTTGATATTAAGGATGTTTAAATTGTACAATTACCAAACGGAGTTTCGAGTGAATATCATAATTGAAATATATATGTATGTATATGTGTTGTTACCTATACGCATTTTCCGATCTACCTGAACATCTATTACACATAACACTATTTCTTGACTATTACAAGTAATTTCCTTTTAAACCGATTGTATTAAAATAACAAAAGGTTACAGTTCTCTTCTTTTTGATAATCTCAGGATAAAATGTCCAGGGATTTAACTACATAGACCTGTTACCTATTGCAGAGTTGGACCAATATTTAAATGAGTCTTCAAACTCTACATAACACTTGCGATCATAACTATTATTTAGGGAAATCGTCTCCAGTAGGGGTTTCCCCTCTATCCTTTTCTTTAAGGATTGAAGATAAATTTAACCAGTTGTTTATAGGAGCCTGGTTTAAAAACTACTACGATGATAATGTTCTAGGGTAGATCTGTATCATTTCAAAAGAATCTGGGTTTTATGTTTATTAACCCTGCAAGTTGGAACCCGAGTACCTTTTCGCGCAAGACGCTATCCTGGATCTGGAGACTGTGAAGGTTAAAGTCATACAAAGAAATTGAGAAATTTAATTTGTGATAAGATGGAGTTCAACGGAAGTTAAAACTTGAATATAGAACAATTTCTCGAATAACCTCGTCCCTTAATAAAAACAAATTGTAACATTAATGCTGATTGGATTTGACTTGATCTGTCACTAGATCTGAGTTCGCAATTCGGACAACCAAAGACAAGAGTTCTGAAAACTCGCGAAAACCAAGCTCACGATTTGATCTGAGCCGTTGATCGGAGGAAGATCGTGGGCCGTAGATTTGGTCTTATCGGGAGTTCGCAACTCGGACAACCAAAGACATGAGTTATGGAAACTCGTGAAACCCGAGTTCACGATTTGATCTGAGCCGTCGATCGAAGGAAGATCGTGGACCGTAGATCTAGATTTATCGAGAGTTCACAACTCGGGAACCCAAAGGTAAGAGTTCTGGGAACTCGCAAAACCCAATTTCGCGATTTGATCTGAGTCATTGAATCAAGGAGAGGTTTGGGTCGTTAAATCTAGTGGAGCTGCAAGGAGGTTGAGGTCAAGAATCTTTCGACATTCGAAAGCTCATGAGAGATAGTACGAAGCTACACACAGAGCGCAAGTGTGCGCAGAGCCGAAGTCAAGTTTCATTGACGAAATCTCAAAAGGGATAGTGCTTTTAGAAACACAGACGAGATCTAAAGTTACAGAGCTCGCAAGAGAAAATTGGAAGGCGTATCCTTTGAAACGTTTGAAATCTTCCAAGTTAGGGAAGAAATAAAAAACAAAGCTCAGGAGGAATAGTTGTTTTAAGTCTCGAGAGGAAACACTTAGAAAGTTTCTAAGTCTTGAAGAGTTGAAGCCTCTAAAAATGGAGCGCAGAAATTAGAGGTAATCGAAGGAAGATCAAGGGTTAAGATCTATTCAGGAGAAGTTGAAATATTTCAAGCCATTAGATCTCGGAGAACTAGCACACTGGTTAGTTGCGAGGAATTATCGGATTTTCGTAAACCAGAAGATTAGGAAGGAGACAAGTGAAATTAACGAAATCCCGAAATCATCAGGATCGTCCATCAAAAGGGGACACGTGGCAGGAGATCAACATTTCACTGACTCGTAGAGTGGAAAGGTAAAAGGGTGGAGTCATGAGGATTCGCGAAACACGAAATCATGATTTAATGATAGCCGTTGAACCATGGAAGGTTGTGAAACTTCAATTCGATGCAAGCAAAGTTCAAAGAACTTGTAATTTTGGGTATCAGAGGATCGAGAGAATGAGTAAGCAGACTTTGCAAAATACGAAATCCTGATGCGCTTGGAATATTTTGCCCCAGGTGATAACAAGAGGTCATATGGATGAAGGATAAGGGATAAGCTAGCATGTGCTAGGCCCTTGTCGGGATTTTGGAACTCGGGAGTTCAGAGAACGGAGAGTCGAGTTGACTCATATACCCGATACACGAAATCGCGACGCGCCTTTTCGAATAGGCGTGTGGTCACAAGGCGTAGTCACGTGGAGAAGACTTGCGCTTAGCGTTGGTGCATGCGGGTGGAATTTTGTAAAGACCCATGGATTTTTCTGAGAGGTTTCAGTAGGAAATCGAAGAGTTGCTTCAGCTCAAAGATTTTCTGGAAGATCATAAGACCGATAGGTCGAGTAGCCTGGGGGGTCTACACCAGTATTACTTAAGCAGCTAGTATAAATCCACCCCTATTTTTTTTAAGTCTGCGATAGATGCATTGAACCTTATTTTAAGTATGCAATCTATGCTTTAAACTCAAATTCATTTAGACCGGTATGATATGGGTATTGTCTATGCTTAAAGTTTTATGTAATTCGAGTGGGGTTCTTCCTCTGTAAATATAACGTTAATACATATATATATGTGTGTGTGTGTGTGTGTGTGGAAAGGATCATAATGTTAGCGGGGATTTACTAACCTTTATGCTTATATTAGATATGTTAGTAAACTAAAAGTGTGGGGATTAGTGAAGTTACCCTTGAACTTTATGCATATGATTACTGTGCAGCGGGGGAAAAAAAAACTCAGGTATAAAATCTGTTATAATGGAAGTTGATTGTAGAAATAACTAGAAATCACAAGCCTTGAGAAAAGTATTAGTGACGACAAATACCTACTTATAATAACAATATGTCTTTCGAGATAAGTTTTTTCAAAGAGAAAGAGATTTAGTGTTCGTAAGATTTTTTTTATTATTTGGTAAATTTTGGGAACATATAGCATATGGTATCAGAGCCAAGGTTACAACACTTGGATCTTAAAAAGGGCCAAAAATGTTTGCTTAGCATATGCTCTTTGTTTAATGAAAAAACTAACAAAACATTTACTATAACAAACAAAAAAAAAAAAATAAATAAATAAATAAACCTTTATCTATGTTGTGATCATGGCAGCACAGAATGAAGCTAAGATCCAACTCGAGGAGAATACTAATAAAATACCTCCTGAAGAACCTAGGCATAACAGTGAAGGAATTTCACCTACCGAGGTTCTGGAAACCATGAGAAATCTCATTGTGGAACTGCAAGTTTTCAAAGCAGACAATGAGAAACTGAAAAAGGCACAACAAGAACAACATGAAATAAATGAAGTACTACTGCGTAGCATAGTAACAAAGAAGAGCCCAAAGGATAATAATGAGGAAGAAGAGGTCAGAAAAAGGGCCTCCAAAACTTCTGGTCCCGAAGGAGGAAAAGGGGACAGTTCTTCCGAAGGTACACCATTAACAGAAGATAAAACAACCACAAGAAGAAAAAGGAAATAGGTGGACCATCTTGAGGGAGAGTTTAAGAAACTCAAATCATCCACCTTTGATGGGGAATCCATGGCAGGAGAGGAGGTTGAAGCATGGTTACTAGACATAAAAAAGTATTTCCAGATCTACAACTATTCCAACAATATGAAGGTCAGAATGGGCATCTATAACCTGAAAGGAAAAGCAAGCTTATGGTGGTAGGACCTGAAGTTGTCCAAGGGACTAAAGGAAAAATAGATGGTGGTCGGATTTTAAGAAATACTTTAAGAATCAATATTTATTTGAAAGTTTCTATGAAAGAAAAACCAAAGAGTTTTATGAGCTACGATTTGATCAAATGACTATGGATGCCCTGATAAACAAATTCTTGGAATTATTAAGGTTCGTGCCTTATATCCAGGAGGACAAAGTAAAAATCTAGTGGTTCCTAAGTTGTTTACCACAGTCCTATAAGGATAGAATCGAATTCGACAACCCCAAGTCCTTAAGTGAAGTTTTCAGGAAGGCCCAAATGTGTAACGACCAATACAAACATCGATCAAAATTTCTCAAGGCTTGGAAAGACAAGAAACAAGACTGGATGAACCAACGGAAGAAGGGATATCAACCAGCCCCTTTCCAGAATGCAACAAAGAGTTTTCCAAGGAAATATTTTCACTCCAATAACCAAAACACCCAAGGAGGTGGTAAACCAGTTAATCTAGGAACAAAGAAGTTTGGGGACAGCCCCAAAGAACCGTTAAAGTGTTGGGAATGTGGAGAACCTCACTTAAGGAGGAACTTTCCACATTTAACTTCTGCAGCCAAGACTATGGTTCACAACCTACAGGAAGCCTCTACAGTGGGAGATGTGGGCAAAAGCTTACATAGGATCAATGCAACCGTGGATGGTCGACAAGTTGATCACTAGTCCACTGTAGTGGAAGTTGAAGGTAAAGTTAACAATAATCGTGTTTTAATTGATCCAAGAGATAATTTGAGTTATGTTGCTCATGGTGTAGTGAATTCAAATAAACTTAAAAAAATAAGACATGCAAAATCTTTGTTAGTACAACTAACAACGGGAACAAAGAGAAAAGTATGTGATTTCATTTCTAACTGTGAGTTCAGTTTAGGTGGTCAAAACACAAAGATAAATCTAAATATGTTACCGTTAGGGTCTTATGATATAATTATTGGAATGGACTTGTTAGAGAGGCATAAAGCATTTTTAGATTGTTATGAAAAATCACTCAATTACAAAGACGAAAATGACATTGTTAGGACAGTACAAGGCATACGAAAATCAGTCTCAGTTCGGTAGATTTCAGCAATGCAATTTAAGAAGTGCATGATAAAAGGTTGTCAGATTTATGCCATCCAAGTGACAAATCTGTTGGAAAAAAAAAAAAAAAACCTAGCCTAGAATACTTTGTCGTCTTGCATGATTTTAGAGATGTATTTTTTGATGAAATACTTGAAATGCCCCCAAGGAGAGAGATAGAATTTTCTATCGATCTGCTGTATGGTTCAACTTCTATATCTAAGGCGCCCTACCGAATGAGTTTACCTAAATTAAAAGAATTAAACAATCAACTACAAGAACTGTTGGACAAGGAATACATCAGGCCAAGTGTCTCACCATGGGGAGCACCAGTCCTTTTTGTTAAAAAGAAATACATAACTCTAAGATTATGCATTGATTACAGATAGTTAAACAAAATGATTGTTAAGAACAAATACCCCTTACCTAGAATCAATGATCTGTTCGATCAAGTAGGTGGGGAAAATATTTTTTCTAAATTGGATATAAGATTTGGTTATCACCAGGTTAGAATAAAATATGAAGACATAAGTAAAACAACATTCAGAACGAGATATGGACACTACGAATTTGTTGTTATGCTATTTGGTCTCATTAACGCACCAACAACATTTATGTGTTTAATGAACAACATTTTTAGTCAGTACCTGGACAAGTTTGTTTTGGTATTTATTGATGATATCCTAGTGTATTTTAAAACATAAGAAGAACATGAAGAACATCTAAGGATAGTATTGCAAACTTTAAGAAAACACAAGTTGTATGCTAAATTTGACAAATGTGACTTTTATCGAAAGAAAATACAGTACCTAGGACATGTAATATCTGAAGAAGGTATTGCAGTTGACCCAGAGAAAATAAGAACCATCATGGAATGGCCTATCCCTAAGGACGTAGCGGACATCCGGTCGTTCTTGGGAATCACCGAATACTACCACATATTTATAAAGGGATTCTCTAAGATTGCATACCCTATCACATCTTTACAAGAGAAGGGAATCAAGTTTAATTGGTCACAAAAATGTCAGGACAATTTTAATAAGTTTAAAGAATTGTTAACAACTGCACCCATTTTAAGGGTAGCGGACCCGGATAAAGACTCCACGGTCTGTGTGGATGTAAGCAAAGAAGGTTTGGGAGGTGTCCTAACTCAAGAAGGGCACATTATTTGTTACGAGTCCCGAAAAATAAAAGAGCATGAACGAAACTACATCACTCACAACTTAGAGTTAGCAGTTGTCATCCATGCATTAAAGATGTGGCGAAACTATATAATGGGTAGGAAATTTCTGTTGTTGACTGATAATAGTGGTGTGAAATTTTTGTTTAGTCAACCAGATCTTAACGCAAGGCAAGCAAGATGGTTGGCCTTCTTGAGCGAATTCGACTTCGAGGTAAGACACGTTAAGGGTAAGGAAAACAAAGTGGCAGATGCTTTAAGTAGAAGAATTCATGGGTTGTTTGAGATGAACATTAGCAGGGCTGAAAGTGACATTGAGCAAAGGATAAAAACTACAAGTAATAATGATGAAAAATACATTAAACCAGTGGTAGATTTACGAAATAATGCAGAAAATTTAGATAGAACAAATCTGATTTTGGACAGAAATGATCTACTAAGATTCAAAAATAGATTATACATACCCGATTCTACTGACTTAAAGTTAGTAGTTTTGGATGAAGTACACAAGAAACCATATTCTGGTCATCCAACATACTAGAAAACTATAACAACACTAAGGAAGTTATTTTATTGGCCTAATATGAAGGGCGAGACAACATAATACTTATCTAAGTGCCAATATTGTCAACAGGTGAAAGATGAACACCAACACCCAGCCAGCCTGTTGCAGCCTCTACCTGTGTCGGAGTGGAAAGGGGAAACTATATCACTGGATTTTATCACAGGTTTGCCTAGAACTCAAAAACATAATGATTCAACTATGGTAGTAATTGATAAGCTTAGCAAGTCTACACACTTTATTCCTGTAAAATCTACGTATAAAGCCATTAACATCGCTAAAATATTCATGAAATAAATTTTTAGACTGCATGGTATTCCTAAAATGGTGATTTTGGATAGAGACGTAAAATTTACATCTACGTTTTGGAAAGAATTGTTTGCAGGGTTGAATACTAACTTGAATTTCAACACAAGATACCATCCACAAATGGATGGGCAGACTAAATGAACAAACCAAATAATGGAAGATATGTTACGGATGTATGTAAGGATGAAGCCAAGTAAGTGGGAAGACTACCTACACTTGGCAGAATTTTCATACAATAATGGTTACTAGACATCAACTAAGATGATCCCCTTCGAAGTAGTGTATGGAAGAAAGTGTACAACTCTAATTAGATGGGATAAACCAGTTGACAGACTCATGGTGGGACCATAAATGCTCCAGGAAATGGAGAATATTGTAAAAAAAGTACAACCAAATTTAAAGGAGGAACAGGATAGACAGAAACGTTATGCGGACCTGAAAAGAAGACACCAGGAATTTCAAGTTGGAGACCACATTTATTTAAAAGTTAGAGCAAGAAGAAGTTCACTAAAGCTAGGAAATTGTTCCAAGTTGGCACCAAGGTTTTGTGGCCCTTTCAAGATCTTAGCTCGAGTTGAACCCGTGGCATATCAACTTGCACTTCCTGCAAATCTGAAAATTCATCATATATTTCATGTTTCTTTGTTAAAAAATTATGTTCATGATCCTACTCACATGATCGATTGGAACATGGTGTAGGTGGAATCAGAAGGAAAGTTCCAAGCGAAACCTCTGCTCAGTCTAGACATGAGATAAATAGCACTACGGAAGAGAGTCGTCGCCCAGGTAAAAGTGTAATGGAAGCACTTTAGTCCTGAGGAGGCCACTTGGGAATTGGAGGAAGATTTGCAGAAATCTTATCCAACCTTGTTCCGAGAAAGGAACGAACATTGAGGACAATGTTGTACTGAAGGGGGAAAGGATGTAATATCCCCAAAAATAAATTATTATTGAAGTCTAAAAATACTTCGAAATTTATTTCCGTTTTTGGTAAATTTGAAATTGGAAAATTATTGCCATTTATGGTAATTCCGAATTTAGAATTTAGTTAATTGTAATTTATTATTATGACTGTTGGGAAAAGATTTGATTTTCCCAACCAACTCTTTGACTATGACACTTGTAAGAAACACATAATTTTTATATTTATTGCTAAGAGACAAGTGGAACATCCAGGTTGAAATCAACTGACCATGACTCCATGAGAGGGAAATAGGCTTAAACTACCTCAGAGCTGAATTTTACAAGTGGCAAACCAAGAATTTGGCCATTGGTAGCCCCTGAAAATCAGGGATTTGTAAATCTGCGAAGATTCCCAAGGGGAAAAGACCTAGGCACAAGAGGATTTTGAATATATAGCATATGGGAGGAGGTAGGACACTGCCGAGTATGCTGGGAAAAGATAGGCTTGTTGTTACGAGCACTATTTCTAAGTGCGAGGCAAGGAGAATTTGAAATTCGGGAAAATATTGTCACCTGTTGTTATGAGCATTGTTTCTGAGTGTGAGGCAAGCAGAATTGAGATCTGAAAGAGGACTATAGAGAAAGAGGAGTTTTCGAGGTTTGCCCTCATGGATTCATGGTCAGGCTAGGGGGTGAACAAAACAAGTAGTTTGGCTATTCTGTTCTACGGTTGGGTGGAACTTGGTTGTTCCATTTGTTGTCCCAACAATTTGTTCAGAGATGTTCTTCTACTCTTCCCTGGTTGAATGTTTTGTTCATTAATAATTGGTAGAATGCATTTACTTAGTTTTGGTTAAATGTTCTATTGATGAATGACTGATAGAATACATCTACTTGTTGGGTAGAAGGAAATGAATTATTGAATAAGCCTTTACAGTTGAATTTATGCATTGAGTAGAGCCAAGAAAGACTGTTGTATGTGCTAATTGTTGATAAATGTATGGAAGTTCCTGAGTAGAGCTAAGAAAACTTCTATGTGTAATGTTGTTGATGAAAGTGTGAAATTCCTATTCATGTGATATAATCTATGGTCTACAATAGAAAAACAATTATCTTATCGATCTGTGGTTGATATTAAGGATGTTTAAATTGTACAATAACAGACAAAGTTTTGAGTGAATATCAAAATTTAAATATATATATATGTATGTATATGTGTTGTTACCTATACGGATTTTCCGAGCTACCTGAACATCTATTACACAGAAAGTTATTTCTCAACTATTACAAGTAATTTCCTTTTAAGCCGACTGTATTAAAATAACAGAAGGTTACAGTTCTCTTCTTTTTGATAATCTCAGGAGCAAATGTCTAGGGATTTAACTACATAGACATGTTACTATTGCAGAGTCGGACCAATATTTAAATGAGTCTTCAAATTATACATAACACTTGTGATCATAACTATTATTTAGGGAAATCGTCTCCAGTAGGGGTTTCCCCTCTATCCTTTTCTTTAAGGATTGAAGATAAATTTAACCAGCTATTTATAGGAGCCTGGTATAAAAACTACCACAATGATAATGCTCTAGGGTAGATCCGTATCATTTCAAAAGAATTTGGGTTTTATGTTTATTAATGCTGTAAGTTGGAACCCGAGTACCTTTTCGCACAAGATGCTATCCTGGATCCGGATACTGTAAAGATTAAAGTCCTGCAAAGAAATTGAGAAATTTAATTTGTGATAAGATGGAGTTCAACGAAAGTTAAAACTTGAAGATAGAACAATTTCACAAATAAACCTCGTCCCTTAATAAAAAAAATTGTAACATTAATTCTATTAGATTTGACTTGATCTGTCACCAGATTCGAGTTCGCAACTCGGACAACCAAAGACGAGAGTTCTGGAAACTTGCGAAACCCGAGCTCATGATTTGATCTGAGTCGTCAATTAGAGGAAGATCGTGGGCCATAGATCTAGTCTTATTGGGAGTTCGCAACTCGGACAACCAAAGACCAGAGTTATGGAAACTCGTGAAACCCGAGTTCGTGATTTGATCTGAGTTGTCGATTGAAGGAAGATAGTGGACCATAGATCTAGATTTATCGGGAGTTCACAACTCGAGAACCCATAGGTAAGAGTTCTAGGAACTCGCAAAACCTGAGTTCGCGATTTGATTTGAGTGGTTGGATCAAGGAGAGGTCAGGGTCGTTAGATCTAGTGGAGTTGCAAGAAGTTTAAGGTCAAGAATATTTCAACATTTGGAAGCTCAGGAGAGATAGTGCAAAGCTGGAGATAGAGCGCAAGTGTGCGCAGGGCTGAAGTCAAGTTTCATTGACGAAATCTCAGGAGGGACAATGCTTTCAGAAACGCAGACAATACCTAAAATTACAGAGCTCGCAAGAGAAAATTGGAAGGCATAGCCTTTAAAATGTTTGAAATCTTCCAAGTTAGGGAAGAAAGAGAAAACAAAGCTCAAGAGGAATAGTTGTTTTAAGTATCGAGAGGAAACACTTAGAAAGTTTCTAAGTCTTGAAGAGTTGAAGCGTCTAAAAGTGGAGTGCAAAAATTCGAGGTAATCAAAGGAAGATCAAGTGTTAAGATCCATTCAGGAGAAGCCGAAATCTTTCAATCCATTAGATCTCGGAGAAGTAGTGCATTGGTTAGTCGCGGGGAATTATCGGATTTTTGTAAACCAGAAGATTCAGAAGGAGACAAGTGAAATTTGCGAAATCCCGAAATGATCAAGACCGTCCATCAAAAGGAGACACGTGGCAGGAGATCAACATTTCCCTGACTTGCAGAGTGGAAAGGTCAAAGGGCGGCATAGTGAGGATTCGCGAAACGTGAAATCATGATTTAATCATAGTCGTTGAACCGTGGAAGGTTGTGAATCATCGATTCGACGCAAGCGGAGTTCAAAGAACTCGCAATTTCGGGTATCGGAGGATCAGGAGAATGAGTAAGCGGACTTCGCGACACGCGAAATCCTGACACGCTCAGAAGATTTGGCCCCAGGTCATATGTATGAAGGATAAGGGAGAAGCCAACATGTGCTAGGCCCTTGTTGTGATTTCAGAACTCGGGAGAAGACTTGCGCTTAACATTGGTGCACGCGGGTGGAGTTTTGTAAAGACCCGTGGATTTTTCTGAGAGGTTTAAGCAGAAAATCAAAGAGTTGCTTCAACTCAGATATTTTCTAGAAGATCCTAAGATCGGGAGGTCGTGCAGCCCTAGGAGAGAAGGGGGGTCTACACCAGTATTACTTAAGCAGTTAGTATAAAGCCACCCCTATTTTTTTTAAGTCTGTGATAGATACATTGAACCTTATTTTAAGTTTGCAATATATGCTTTAAACTCAAATTCGTTTAGACCGGTATGATATGGGTATTGTGTATGCTTAAAGACTTATGTAATTCAAGTGGGTTCTTCCTTTGTAAATCTAACGTTAATACACACACACACACACATATATATGTGGAAAGGGTCATAATGTTAGCAAGGCTTAACTAACATTTATGCTCATATTAGATATGTTAGTAAACTAAAAGGGTGGGGATTAGTGAAGTTCCCCTTGAACTTTATGCATATGATTACTGTGTAGCGGGGAAAAAAAAAACTCAGGTATAAAATCTGTTATAATGGAAGTTAATTGTAGCAATAACTGGAAACCACAAGCCTTGAGAAAAGTATTAGTGATGACAACTACCTACTTATAATAACAATATGTCTTTCGAGATAAGTTTGTTCGAAGAGAAAGAGATTTAGTGTCCCTAAGATTTTTTTTTTTATTTGGTA
>ML796003.1:60612-75344 GCA_009831015.1 Picea engelmannii | reverse complement strand
AGGATTGAGAGTGGGGGTGAGAGAGGGAAGGGGTCACAGTGATAAAGAGAGGAAGGGGGAGAGAGAGGAAGATGCAAGAGGTAGAGAGAGGGGAGAGGTAGATAAGGGGAGGGAGGGAGAGAACCAACAAGAGTATAAGAGAGGTCGAGAGTGATATGGAGAGAGAGAGAGAGGGGAAAAAATAAATATGGGGGGAGAGAGAGAGAGGGGATAGGAAGTGGTGGGAGAGAGAGTGGGGAGAGAGAGGAGGGTAATGTTCTCTGCTCTGTGATTTTATGGTGCATTCTCACACATTTGCTTCACCTATGAGAAGAAAATATCATAGTAATCATAATTAAATCCAACACTTGATTTCACTATATCCACTCCTCCAAATGGTCATGATGTCACTTTATTTCAATCCATCAATGTCTTTTCACTATTTCAATTCAGGGGATGATACCTTTTACATAGTTTTATATATTAGAGATTTTTTTAAAATAATTACTACTATAAATCCTACAAGAAAATATATGTCAACAAATTAGTAAGAGAGAGAAAGGGTTGGAAAGTGGGGGAGAGAGAGGGAGGGGGAGAGAGAGGTAGTTGCAGGAGAGAGAGATATAGAGATAGAGAGAGATATTCGGGGGTATATAGAGGGAGGGAGGGACCGTAGATCTAGATTTATCAGGAGTTCGCAACTCGGGAACCCAAAGGTAAGAGTTTTGGGAACTCGCAAAACCCAAGTTCGCGATTTGATCTGAGTCATTGAATCAAGGAGAGGTTTGGGTTGTTAGATCTAGTGGAGTTGCAAGAAGGTTAAGGCCAAGAATATTTCAACATTCGGAAGCTCAGGAGAGATAGTGTGAAGTTGCACACAGAGCGCAAGTGTGCGCAAGGCTAAAGTCAAGTTTCATTGACGAAAGATCAAGAGGGAGAGTGCTTTTAGAAACGCATACGAGACCTAAAGTTACAAAGCTCGCAAAAAAAAATTGGAAGGCGTAGCCTTTGAAAAGTTTGAAATCTTCCAAGTTAGGGAAGAAATAAAAAACAAAGATAAGGAGGAATAGTGGTTTTAAGTCTCGAGAGGAAACACTTAGAAAGTTTCTAAGTCTTGAAGAGTTGAAGCGTCTAAAAATGGAGGGCAGAAATTTGAGGTAATCAAAGGAATATCAAGGGTTAAGATCCATTCAGGAGAAATCGAAATATTTCAAGCCATAAGATCTTCGAGAAGTAGCGCACTGGTTAGTCGTGAGGAATTATCGGATTTTTCGTAAACCAGAAGATTCGTAAGGAGACAAGTGAAATTTGCAACATCCTGAAATCATCGGGATCGTCCATCGAAAGGGGACATGTGGTAGGAGATCAACATTTCGCTAACTTGCGGAGTGGAAAGGTAAAAGGGTGGAGTCATGAGGATTCGGAAAACATGAAATCGTGATTTAATCATAGTCGTTGAACCATGGAAGGTTGTGAAACGCCGATTCGACGCAAGTAGAGTTCAAAGAACTTGTAATTTTGGGTATCAGAGGATCAAGAGAATGAGTAAGCGGATTTCGTGAAACATTTAATCCCGACACACTTGGAATATTTGGCCCCGGGTCATAACAAGAGGTCATATGGATGAAGGATAAGGGATAAGATAGCATGTGCTAGGCCCTTGTCGGGATTTTGGAACTCGGGAGTTCGAAGGACGAAGAGTCGTGTTGACTCATATACCCGATACGCGAAATCACGACACACCTTTTCGAATAGGCGTAGTCACCTGGAGAAGACTTGCACTTAGCATTGGTGCATGCGGGTAGAATTTTTTAAAGACCCATGGATTTTTCTGAGAGGTTTCAGCAGGAAATCGAAGAGTTTCTTCAACTCAGAGATTTTTTGGAAGATCCTAAGACCGAGAGGTCGCGCAGCCCTTGGAGAGAAGGGGGGTCTACACCAGTATTACTTAAGCAACTAGTATAAATCCACCCCTATTTTTTTTTAGTCTGCGATAGATGCATTGAACCTTATTTTAAGTATGCAATCTATGCTTTAAACTCAAATTCGTTTAGACCGGTATGATATGGGTATTGTCTATGCTTAAAGTTTTATGCGATTCGAGTGGGGTTCTTCCTCTGTAAATATAACGTTAATACGTATACATACATATATATATAGATATATGGAAAGGATCATAATGTTAGCGAGGATTTATTAACCTTTATGCTTATATTAGATATGTTAGTAAACTAAAAGGGTGGGGATTAGTGAAGTTACCCTTGAACTTTATGCATATGATTATTGTGCAGCGGGGAAAAAAAAAAACTCAGGTATAAAATTTGTTATAATGGCAGTTAATTGTAGCAATAACTAGAAACCACAAGCCTTGAGAAAACTATTAGTGACGACAAATACCTACTTATAATAACAATATGTCTTTTGAGATAAGTTTTTTTGAAGAGAAAGAGATTTAGTGTCCCTAAGATTTTTTTTTTGATTTGGTACATTTTGGGAACATATAGCATATGGTATCAGAGCCAAGGTTACAACACTTGGACCTTAAAAAGGGCCAAAAATGTTTGCTTAGCATATGCTATTTGTTTAATGAAAAAACTAACAAAACATTTACTATCACAAACCAAAAAAATAAATAATAAATAAATAAATAAACCTTTATTTATGTTGTGATCATGGCAGCGCAGAATGAAGCTGAGATCGGACTCGAGGAGAATACTAATAAAATACCTCCTAAAGAACCTAGGCAGAACAGTGAAGGAAGTTCACCTACCGAGGTTCTGGAAACCATGAGAAATCTCATTGTGGAACTGCAAGTTTTCAAAGCAGGCAATGAGAAACTGAAAAAGGCACAACAAGAACAACAGGAAATAAATGAAGTACTACTGCGTAGCATAGTGACAAAGAAGAGCCCGAAGGACAATAACGAGGAAGAAGAGATTAGAAAAAGGGTCTCCAAAACTTCTGGTCCTGAAGGAGAAAAAGGGGACAGTTCTTCCGAAGGTACACCATCAAGAGAAGATAAAACAACCACAGGAAGAAAAAGGAAACAGGTGGGCCATCTTGAGGGAGAGTTTAAGAAAATCAAATTGTCCACCTTTGACGAGGAATCCAGGATAGGAGAGGAGGCTGAAGCATGGTTACTAGACATAAAAGAGTATTTCCAGATCTACAACTATTCCAACAATATGAAGGTCAGAATGGCTATCTATAACCTGAAAGGAAAATAAATCATATGGTGGCAGGACCTGAAGTTGGCCAAGGGCCTAAAGGAAAAACAGATGGAGTGGTCAGATTTTAAGAAATACATTAAGAATCAATATTTATCTGAAAGTTACTATGAAAGAAAAACCAAAGAGTTTTATGAGCTACGACTCGGTCAAATGACTATGGATGACCTGATAAACAAATTCTTGGAATTATTAAGGTTCGTGCCTTATATCCGGGAGGACAAAGTAAAAATCCAGCAGTTCCTAAGTTGTTTACCACAGTCCTATAAGGACATAATCGAATTCGACAACCCCAAGTCCTTAAGTGAAGTTTTTAGGAAGGCATGAACGTGTTACGACCAATACAAACAGCGGTTGGAATTTCCCAAGGCTTGGAAAGACAAGAAACAAGATCGAGTGAACCAGCGGAGGAAGGGATATCAACCAGCCCCTTTCTGAAACACAACAAAGAGTTTTCCAAGGAAATATTTTCACTCCAATAACCATAACACCCGAGGAGGTGGTAAACTATTTAATCTAAGAACAAAGAAGTTTGGGGACAACCCCGGAGAACTGTTAAAGTGTTGGGAATGTGGAGAACCTCACTTAAGGAGGAACTTTTCACATTTAACTTCTGCAACCAAGACTACAGTTCACAACCTACAGGAAGCCTCTATAGTGGGAGACGTGAGCAAAATCTTACATAGGATCAATGCAATCATGGATGGCCGACAAGCTGATCACCAATCCACTATAGTGGAAGTTGAAGGTAAAGTTAACAATAATCATGTTTCTGATTTAATTGATCCAAGAGCTAATTTGAGTTATGTTGCTCCTGGTGTAGTGGATTCAAATAAACTTAAGAAAATAAGACATGCAAAATCTTGGCTAGTACAACAAGCAACGGGAACAAATAGAAAAGTATGTGATTTCAAAGGAATGGGAGCATGTGCGCATTAGTTATAATTTAAGTTTTTTTTAGGCGGGAATGAAAACTCTAGTGTACGTGTATGCTGAGTTGGTTGCCTTGGATTTAGGTTCGAGATGAAAAATCTAGTGGTTTTGTTTGCAAATACATAAAAACCTCCATTTTTATGAATAGCTCTTATATCTCCTCTTTTGACATTATTTTTCTATAGGCTACACAAATTCGTTGTCGATGAAACTAGAGATATAGATAGAGTCAATTATGCAGATTCCAAATATATATATATGTTTTACTATTTTTAGTCTATTTTTTTCTTGACATATATCAAAATCCTAAAATACATACCTCTTTTATTTCTGCCAAACTTTTTGTTAGCTTAACCATTTTTTAAATAAGTTATATGTTGCACTAGAAGAGATAGATATCTACAATATAAAAAAACTAATTGTTTGATAATGTTAAAGCCTTCATAGCCTACACTAACGATAGGCATTGTAATTTCAAGGATATATTGACTTTCATCATTTAAAATATGTGTGTGTGTGTGTGTTGAAAAAATACACCGCACTAGAACAATGGATTCTCTACAATTATGTAAAAAAATTTAAGGAAATTCCTTCATTAAGGAACTCAACACCTACACTAACGGAGACATATACCTTATATTTTGCTAGAAAAATAACAGACCATTGTTAGAAAAACTCAAATTTCACATACCTATTCACAATTTCTATAACTAAAAATATATATATATTCAGAAAGATAATTCAATTTCCTACATTTTACCTTTCTACACCATATTCAAATTCATTGTAAAAATACCTTGAATAATCCCTCCAAGTTAGAAAATTGTTGCTTTTCCATGTTTTCATTTCCACTAACGTTTCACGAGAGACCGTCATTAGCTCGCACTCACCCATTTACAACAAATATAATATAACAAGGTATAAAATATCACAATTAACAAAACACTAAAGAGAGGAATTTGGTTTCAATTATGCCTCGATAAAACAATTATGGACATCTCTTAAAAGGAAATCACTTTTAAGTCCATAATGAATAGATAATTCTTTTAGTAGACAATTTTATAGTAGACTAGAGAAATAATTGTGATTAAACACTACCTCCCACTACATTTTTCAAAAAACATACAACTGACCACTTTGATATAGTGTCAACACCTTCTAAAGTAGAAGGTATAGGTGGAACCATTATAATCGAAAAGAGAATATGGATCCAAAAGGAATAAACAAAGCTCCAACACTCTCGAGCAGTAGGACAAGTTCAAAATATGGAACATAAAATATCAACATGACCAAGGACTGGACAAGCATTGTTAATGAAGTCCAACCTTGAGATATTCTCTCTTGAGGGTAGACCCTAAAATAGTCCACTTAACACCCATTGCAACAAGATTGAATAGTTTTTTACTACTCGTTGCAACGAGTTGTTATCACCTAAAAATGCAAGACTAATTTTCATTTTCAGAGGCGTTATTTTCAACAACATTGCACCAACATATATGGAATTTGGAGTGTGATATGAGTCATTTGAGAGGTGGTGATGAACATCCATGTGTTTAACATGTCGATTGATATTCATGTAGTTTTAGTCATGTTTTGTTGTTGAGTTCATCTATTTGGAGACAAGGTTTCCCATCATGGATGATTTTAGGGGCTAAATTTCGCTCATGGGCTAATTTTCCATGGTTTTTCTAAAAACAAGATTCGTTATTTTAAAAATGATTCGCCCAAATTCCATAGGATCAAATTATTTTACCTTAAAAATCGCCAAAATTTTATAAAATATATATAAAATCCTTAGAAATTTGAATATTTTTACAAAAATATCGCCAAACATTTATAGTTGGCATATGAAGGATTAGTAGGATTTGCCAAGGTTTCTACATTTTAAAATAAATTTCCATCCTTAAAATCATCCCTGTTTCCCATGTAGCAAACATTCACCTTTTGGTACACTTCTCTACATATTTATCCATTGGAAGGTCCCTTTGCTATGTCACAATTTTCAAATAAAATTTTACATGTTTGAAGGCATTTCTCACCACTTGGGTTCATCTCACATCACACAAGTATTTCTACATATGTTTATGCATGATTCATCAATATTGTGGGCTTTAGGAATCATCTACAAGGAAAGAAAGAGGTTTATAGAGAATGTCCCTCATGGAGATTGACATGTGTCACCTAGAAACCCTCTGACAGTGGTTAAAGACTTTTCAAAGAAGGAATACTCGTCATTTTGAGGGATATATAAGGGTTTTCATGGTGTAATCAAGGGCCACATGTACAAAAGAAGACAAAATCTCAGTCAATAAGATGACACTTAGCATTCCTATCATATGTGGCATAAAGGAGAAGGACATTTGTGACAAGTGATCCATTTAGTAACATATAGAACAATTCCTTTATGTCGTCTTTCCAAAGAAGAGTAGATATGTTTCAAAATACATTGCCCAAATTACTACCATACTAATGCCAGTGGATATTATAATAAATATTGTGGAAGTTATGGTGATTTCAAATATGCAACCTCAAAACTCTAGTTGCATTTGATCATTTTTATTGGAGTGCCCCACCTTTTCTTGAGTTCTATTACTATTTTGGGAAGACGAAGCTACTAGAGAGTCATTCTTGGAGAACACCCAAGCTAGGAATGGGACATCTGTCACATAAAACCTACGAAGAAAATCAAACACCATGAATTGAGGGAGCACTCTCCATGGAAAGGGGACATGTGGTAGCAAAGAACTATTCAAGCATTATTTTGTGCATCATTTCACCCTTAAGAAGGAGTTCCTATCTTGAAGAAGACTTCTAGGCCGTTTTATGTATTTTATTATTATTATTTCTAGAAGGCTCGTGGATCTAGAAATTCCTCAATAATATTTTACTGTAAAGGAGAGTAGATATCTTTCGAAATATAGTGGCCATATTACTACCATACCAATGCCAGTAGATGTGAAGTGGCTAAATCATTTTTGAATTGTGGTCATAATAGATATTATAATAAATATTGAGGAATTTATGGTGATTTCAAATTTTCAAGAACACACAAGCTAGGAATGGGACATCTAGCACATAAAACCTACAAACAAAATCAAACACCATGAATTGTGGGAGAAGTCTCCATGAAAAGGGGACATGTGGTAGTGACGAACTATTCAAGCCTTAGTTTCTACATCATTTCACCCTTATTGAGGAGTTCCTATCTTGAAGAAGACTTCTAGACTATTTTATGTATTTTAGTATTATTATTTCTAGAAGGTTCATGGATCTAGAAATTACTCAATAATATTTTATTGTAAAATGTTTGAGAAGAAACTCTATAAAAGGAAGAGATCTCATTTGCAAAGGCATGGTTGGATGAATTATATTTTCTCTCCAGTGCTTAGTTGAAGATCTCTTGAAAGGAAGAAGTCAAGGGTCAAGATCAATGTAAGTTTTCTCTGTTTCTTTTTTCTCTTGCATGGATGAACATGGTCTTGCAAGGATTGCCATTATTGTTGTTTCTGAAATAATCTTTGAATAAGGGCATTGTTACCCCAATAAAAGGAAATTAGATATAAGGTACAACCTTCCCTAATTCCTAAAGTAACCTTGGACATATGTTGATGCATGATTCATCATTATTGTGGGATTTGGGCATCATCTACAAGGAAACAACGAGGTTTCTAGAGAATGTCCCTCATGAATATTGACATGTGTCACCTAGAAACCCTCTCATAGTGGTTAACGACTTTTCAAAGAAGGAATACTCGTCATTTTGAGGGATATATAAGGGTTTTCATGGTGTAATCAAGGGTCACATGTACAAAAGAAGAGGAATTTCCCATTGAAGAAGATGATACTTATCATTCATATCATATGTGGCATAAAGGAGAAGGACATTTGTGACAAGTGCTTCATTTAGAAGCATATAGAACATATCCTTTATGTCGCCTTTCCTAAGAAGAGTATATATATTTCGAAATACAGTGCCCAAAGGAAGAGATCTCATTTGCAAAGGCATGGCTGGATGAATCAGATTTCCCCTCCAATGCTTAGTTGAATATCTCTTGAAAGGAAGAAGTTAAGGGTCAAGATCAGTGTAAGTTTTCTCCGTTTCTCTTTTCTCTTGCATGGATGAATAGGGTCTTGCAAGGATTGGCATTATTGTTGTTGCTGAAATAATCTTTGAAGAAGAGCATTGTTGCTCCAATAAAAGGAAATTAGATCTAAGGTACAACCTTCCCTAACTCCTAATGTAACCTTGGATAATTAAAGAGATTTACTACTGGAATTTTATGGTCATATTTTTCTATTCATTTTTTAAACTCTATTGTAACTAAGAAACAAGATTAAGTTTGGTACATTATGTCTTTTTGATCTCATACTGAAATCATATTTGAGAATATGATTATGTTGTTGGTTGATTATTTAGTTAGAAGGGTTTCCTACACAATCTAGTTCATCTAGAGTTTCATAATTGGTGATTCATCTATTGTTCATGGTCACGCGTTATTACTTGGCAATAATGTCATGGTTGTGCAAATACATCTTACACAAGGGTCGTCACTTATTCTTTCATACTCTGAAAATTTATTGGGTGCTAGTTTTAGCACATCAATACATGTATTAAGTACATCTTCTCCATCATACTCAATCTGTCTTGCTTTCTGAACTTGACTTCATTGCCCAATGGGTAGCACTATTTTTGATAGTCCACCATCACTTTATTACCTAAATAGAAAAGTAAATTCATTCTACAAATCAAAATTTTATATCAAACTTCGCAGGGACAAATTTGTAGTCTTATTAGGGAATCCTCCTTGTGACAAAGAAGAGCTGACCAAGACGACAATCGCTAAGGTGATGGTGGGTGGTGTCTTCAAATATCCGTAAGGTTTGTGCTTGGTGATTAGACTTATCTTTTATCCAAATATTAGAGACAACATGGATGGTGCTCATAAAAGTGAAGAAGTGAAATTGAAATTAGAAAAATTAATCACATATTGTCAATCATCACCTTCGGGCTTACACTCGGTAACCAAGACTAACTGAGAAGATCTCTATAGTCATGCCCACTTAGCATCTTAACTAATTTTCAATAAGAATTGATACTAACTTTTGGGTTTGCACCTAGGAAGGCAAACACGTGGCTATTAAGCAGGTGTTCTGACTTACTAAACAGTTCACTTGAAGAGGCAAATGTGTTGGATTATTTTACGCTTCCATCCCCGAATCCAGGAATATAAACATAATTGCTAGTGATGGACCAACTCCCACCAAGCTTGGATGTGTCTGACGTGGATTATGCATGTGTCTGACGTGGACGCCCACCCGAAAACATAACCCTACATCTCCATTCTAAGAGAGAGACGCCCATCGTGTTAGAAAATTTGTGACGTACAGAGTGCCCGCCCACCGATAAAACCAGCGGCACCAGCGGTCCTTGACGGAATCCTCTCGGTTAAGTACTTGACGGAATTCGGCTGGAAATCAGCTTATAAAACTTTATTTAGAAATTAGATCCGACTTCTTTTGGAAGACGGTTACATTTTAGAGCAATAAAATTATAAATAGCAGTGTCATATCAGCAGCTCAGTTGAGTGGAAGCGTGTCTGATCACTTATTTCCACAAAATTGTGCTTCTACCAATAGTAGGCAGGCACATAACACGATTGATGACGTGTGTGATCAATAGTAGGCAGGCACATATCACGATTGATGACTGTAACAATGTTAGGGTAGAGGGAGTGAAGATCAAGGCCCAGCTAACAGCATTAACACTGACGGAATTCACTTACAGTCTTCCAATGTGTTGATTCGAGATACCGTAGTAAGAACAGGTGGCTGATCATAATTTTTAACTCTCTTTTTTAAGAATCCAATTTTAGAGTATATATATATATATTTTTAAATTTAAATGAATTTTTTTTTACAACCAAACATTGTATTTACAAGGCATATGTTACAATCTCCTTTATATCTTTTATATGAGACTCTAGAAAGTGTCTCTATAATAAATGATGGGTAACTTGGTTGTATAGGAGATGATTGTGTTTCCATTGGGGGAGGCTCTTCAAACATTGCCATTGAAGGGTTTACATGCGGACCTGGTCATGGAATTAGGTGAAATGAAGTAGTTTCATAATATTTTCAGTGTTATTCAATTTTCATATAGAATTTGAGATTTCACAATCAACACCATAGTTTATTAATTTTTGGAATATTATTACTTGAGATTTCAAAATCAACATTATTATAGTTGATTAATTTTTGTAATATTCTTACTATGCAGTGTGGGAAGTCTTGGCAAAGGTAGTTTTTTTGAAGTTGTTAGCAACATCACTGTAAATGGAGCCGTGTTCAATAGAACTCAAAATGGAGTGAGGATTAAAACATGGGAGGGAGGGAAAGGCATTGCTACTGACCTTACATTTCAAAATATAAAGATGAAAGACACAAACAATCCCATAATCATAGACCAATATTATTGCCCCCATGATTCTTGTTCTACTCAGGTGCTAATTCATTTTACAATCATGAGTACAAGCTTCATTTATTGCTATAAGTTTTTACCATTTCATTTCCAAGTGATGAATATTGTCCTAAAATTTGTAATCAATACAACTATTGATTAATATGAGTGTCCTTTTGTAGGGATTTGGTGGCAACGACGTGAAGATTAGCAATGTGGTATTCAAGAACATCATTGGGACGTCATCATCGGAGACATCCATAAGTCTGGCTTGCAGTAAAAGAGTTCCATGTCAGGGCGTCAAAATAGAGAATGTAAAATTGAGCTTTAGAGAGAAACCAGCTCAAGCTTTGTGTGAGAATATCAAGGGGATTGCAATTGGTTTTGTGAAACCCATTTTAGTTTGTAAGTGATGCATCCAACCAATGTAACTTTAATTTTTGTGGTTTTCCCTTAATGTAACTTTGATTTTTGTGGTTTTCCCTTAATGTAACTTTGATTTTTGTGGTTTTCCCTTTAGTTTGTAACTAAGGCTTCCAACAAATGTAAGGTAAATTTGTAGTTTTCCCACATACATTTTCTATATATAAATATAAGTTTGGGATTTGGATTTCATCATTTTCTTCGATTTGGAGAATTTTTTCATATTCACGTTATGTCAAGGAAAAAAATTGAGTTAAGATAACAAGACAACGATATGGATGCAAATCCACGAATTGCACAGATAAGTATTGTCCCATATTATGAAATATTTCCTCTTGAATTTTGCACAACAGTAAGATGTGTTCGCATGAAATTGTGATTAATATGCTTGTTGTCCAAAATTATTGAAGGCAAGTGACGAAGGCCAAGGGTCAAGAAAGGACTTGACCAAGAAAGATGATCAATATTTCTAAAGAAGTTGAATGAAAAAGGCATGACATGTGTTACTGAGAAAGAACACTGAGGACGGTGTTACTGAGAAAGAACACCGAGGACGGTGTTCCTTTTAAGGGGAAGGGAATTGTAATTCCCTTGTTTCCCCCAGCTTGTAATTAATTATTAATTATGATCACCATGCTATGGAATGTGAACAATGTAAATGTATTATTGTTTAGATTTCCAATAACTGATTGTGGGAGTGAAGCCTTGAAGTACTGGCCACGATATCATTAGAGGAAAGAGTGAGGAAACTATAGAGAGGATTTATTATGTCAAAATGACCCAAATTCTCTTTGTTGAAATAATAAGCCTCATCCTAATCCCAAGGAAAAGTAAGTTGATGACAAAAGGACTAGTGGTTGAACAATCAACTACCCCAATGAATGGAAGCATGCAGGGTCTAGTTGAGGAGATAGAAAACTGCCAGTTTGAAGTACCACAGAGTGCAGTTTCCTGTGGGCCCAGATTGACCCGAGTTCCTTTTGATGGGAGGAAGAGGATAGGTCCAGAATCCTTCCTAGGGAGGAAAAATGCATGCAATATTACACACCAAGGCAGACAAGAAGAGACCATGCCCACATGGGGGTGTGTGACCTGGATATGTCGAGAGAAAGAGGAGAGTGCGTGAGAATCTCCAGTTCGGAGAAAACCTGAGATATTAAATTGTTTTGGTTACATGAGAGAACAAAAAGAGGACTCCTCGTAGATGAGGTCCACAAGCTTGATGTCAAGGAAGCATCTGATAGACCTCACAGAGGATGTGATAGAGAAAGAATCTCTGATAAATTGCACGAGTTTCCCCTAGTGATATCATGGCTTGGCACGAGGGTGGCTAGAGTGCTAAGAGTGAATGCCTCTGAACCTAAGATTGGGTGGAGAGGCGAACACCCAGAGTCAGTTGGATGGCTTCCACTTGTAATAGATAAGTATTCACATACCCTGTGAAATTGAATTGTAACTGTAAATTAAGGTTGAATGTCATGTGAACGTTTCTGGGATGTAAATGTTTGTTTGATGATTAGATTGTTTTTCTTTATTTTGTTTGATTGTGTATTTAAGAAAGTAACGAACTATATGGTTTGAACATTATTTATACACGTAAATGCTTGAGCCCCCCGTAGTGGCTCAAATTAAAGGAAATAAACTATGATTTTGTTGATAAGCTTAGCAGAGGTAGCGTGAAGGTGCACAGAGCCTATGCAAGTTGTGCAGAGGTTAATAACTCTCTAAGTTCTAAATTCCAGGAGAAGTTCAAGAAGTGTCCCCACACTTCATTCAAAGTATTTGCAAGCTTAGAAGGTATAATGCTCATAGAATGCAGACAAAGGCCACAACCTATGAAAATCGTGGTTTAAATCCCTTGTTGAAGGAGTACAGAAGAAGCCACAACAACCGTTGATCTGGCTACAAGGATAGATTTGGGTCGTTGGATCATACACAAAAGGAGCTAGGCCTCTAGGAGTTCGGTGCTTTGGGACTCCAGAGTGTTTTGGGTGATGTACCTCACGAGTTAAAACCGTCGAAGGTTCAGACAAACAAAGTTGGTTGGTTAATAAATATTAGCAATTACGTTAAGTTGTAATCAACGTAATATAAATGGGTCTCCTTCAGAACTCTGGGACTTCGGAGGTCGAAGAGGAGAATGAGTTAGGAGTGTAGCCTCTGAAGCTTGAAAAAGTTCCATTGGACCAGGACCATGGAACCCTTTGCTACACTAAAAAAGGAGCTAAGTTATTCGGAGCTCTAAGAGTCTGAAGCTCTGGGGTGAATGAGCATTGCAACATCCTAAATGCACGGAAGACGACCTGTTGGACCAGTAAATTGAAGGTTTTTCGACAGTTGATAGTCATTTACCCGTTATCGTGGGATTTATCCCCTCGTTAAATCCAGATCAACTTCTTAGTAGTGAAGTATCGCGAGTCGTAGATCTGAGGATATTCAGGATCTCCCATGACCATTGGATCTAAGTTGTGTTCAATCTGGTGTTGACCACTCTGAGAGAAAAAGAGTGTTAAACGGGTGGAACTCTCAAACATCGAAGTCACGAAAAGACGAGGATCGTCGATCCGAGGATGCTTCAGGATCTCTCTTGACCGTTGGATCTAGACCATGTTCAGTCTGATGTTGACCAATCTGGGAGTAAAAAGGAAACTAAATATAAAAACCCCCGAATGCCGAAGTCGCGAAGAGACGAAGGCCGTAGATATAAGGATCCAAGTGGACCTATCTCGACCATTGGATATAGGATATTGGAAGGTCGGTTGGAGGGAGTTCGAGACTTCGGAGCTCCAGGAAATTATGCTAGTAGGAGAAGAAGGATGTTTCCGAAGACTGTCAGCCCAGAGTGACATGGCATGTTGATGTCACCTAGGCTGATGTGGACCCATATTATGCATGCCACATGTCATCCCGATTCATTCTTTTTCATAGACCTTATGTGCCAAATGAAAATTGACATGCGTCACTCATCTATTAGGCCACGTTCCATCTCCATATTTTTCCACATGTCACCCCCTGGTGTGTAGTTGCTTGACCTAATGGCTAATGGGACCCCGAGAGTTCGGAACTCTGGGAGACTTAGGGTGTTAGAATGTATGCTCCAATAGGGTCGAAGGTCGGGGCCACGTGGCATGATTCTAGGGTTATGGGACTCTGGAGGATATGCGAGTAGAGAAAAAGGTGTTTAGTGTCGGAGCTCCAAAGCACCGAACTTCGAAATCCCTTAAGCATATGCGTCGAACGAGGGTGAATCTCAGTCGTTGGATTTAATGGTGGATTGATATCCACCATAGATGCAGGAGTGTTAGGGAACTGATCCAGGTGGATATTGGTGGCCACCCACCTATTCCACTTGGATCCCCACCATTGTTTCTTTCAGTTTTTCAGTTTCCTTAATTGTAGCACAACTTACTATTTTTTGTTGGGAAATTATACCCTACGGACTAACAAGCTAGGGCTTAAACTTGCATGCAGATCATGACCCTTAAGAAATTACTTTTAACCTTCTACCCCAAACCTAAAATCCTTTTTCCACATGCAAACAAGGATATAACCAAACTAACTTTTTTATCGACGGTTGGTGTAGATCCTCCGTTGTGCTTTATCTCCTTGCTTCTGTTGCTCCTTCCAAAGACGGTCCTGCAATAAAGACAAAAACACTATGCATGCATGCTATTGTTCTACTAGAGGGTTAGAGATTAAGCATAAATCAAATA
>ML796003.1:46299-58540 GCA_009831015.1 Picea engelmannii | reverse complement strand
AAGCTTAACTATGGACTCCGTCAGGAATATTCTTCTGGACCATTTTAACGAGTGTGAAAGAATAAGGTCACTCGACAATCTTTTCAATTTTAGGGAGTCTGAAAAGAGCTTAACTATGGACTCTGGGGGGGTTTCTTTTTCGTGGATTTAGTCCCTCAGGCCCGAAAAAAGAATAAAATTATACCTGAGGATACTCTTCTAAAGAATTGGAATTCGATAGAGCATTCATTTGTTCGTACAGTTGATCGTCCGGACTGAAAAAGGGGTAAACTACCGCCGGACAGACGTGACCTCAAATTCCAGTTTAACGAGCGTGAAGGGTCACAAGATCGCTCGGCAATCTTTTCATGTTTAGAGGGTCTGAAAAGGGCTTAAAAGGAGACCCGTTATGTTTTGGGAGTCCGGAGGGTAAGACAAAGAGTGAAAAAGACCCATGCAAATGAGGCTCAAACTCGTATTCCGGAAAGACTATACGGACTCCCGAGCCTACAGTGTTGTTAGAAACGGCATGGACACCATAATGCAACCAGGAACTACCTAGGGCATCCATGTTTTGGCAAGCTCTACCACCAAGTTGCGACACTTCTAGAGCAAATATGACGGTTCTGTGTCACAACCGGATGGGATCGATCCTATATCGTAAGAACAAAAAAGGCAACGAGATGCAACAATGGGGATGGAATCCTACCCTATATGCTCAAGTTGATTTTTGGAAAAAAAAATATGGAGCGTCCATATATATATTTTTTTATTTTCTGAAACTCAATGAAAAATGTCCCAATACCTGATCAAATCCCTCCCATATAACTCCTGAACCACTCAAACTGGTTTTTGGTAGAAAGAAACTGATAAAAGGGGCCAAAAGAGTGACAAAAAGAGGCCAAAAAGTCTATAAATAGAAGCTGGCAGCTCATTATCACCATTACTGATTTGGAAATTGACTCTGGAGCCAAAAGACCCCCTTTGCAAAAGATCTTGATTCTGGGAGCTTCAGTGGACAAAACTGACTTCTGCTTGGACCAAGTAAGTACAAACTCCCCCATCTTGCATTTCAATACTTCATTTGTTGAATTTAAGTTGGTTTTGGGGGTGGCAGTCGACCTCTAAGAGGTCGGCCCTAGCCAAATGCAGGTTGTCCAGGGACAGCCCGCGGGTACCCGCGCGCAGAGTCAAAACTGCACGCAGGTACCCGCGACTGTCGCCTCGACAGCCCGCGGGTTCCCCCGTGTGATTGAAATTTTGATGGAATGAAGACCTAATTCCCTCATTTTGCTTTGTGTTTTTGGCAGGATGTATGTCCAGTGGAGAGAGAGGGAGCATGAGGTTGCCAATGAGGCAGTGGCTGCAGATCCGAATGTTATGGTCGTGTTGTCGCAGTGTGGCTTGGTAAAGTTTTTCCTGTGTCCATTTATGCGCGCTCAACCCAGGCTACTGAATGTCTTGGTTGACTATTGGCACCCGGATGCAGAGGCCTTTATGATAGAGGGGCAATCCTTGGTGCCCACCACCGAGGATATCTATTTTTTGACGGGCCTCTCGAGGAGAGGGGAACCCGTCAACTTCCAGACTTTTCCTGTGGGGCCAAGCAAAGTCTCGGAGTTGATAGAGGAATATTGCGTGGATGGGACCAATCAGAGGACTTCCTCGATACCTGTTAGCAGTATCACTAGACTGACCCTTCAGACTATCTTATCGCTCATTGGGCGAATTACCGACTCCGCAGCCGTGCATCAGGCGTCGCGCGCACAGATGAACTGTGCAATTCAGTGCATGAATGCACAGATTTTTGACTGGAGTACTACACTACTGGCAAGCATGACAGGTCAACTGACAACTTGCAGACAACGGACACACAGGAACTTCGGGTTTGGGACCATCCTGTGTTCATTCTTTTTTGAGAGAGTTCCATGTTTCAGTCCTCGACTGATAGTACGAGGACATCTGGCGACTTTCCCCGCAGTGTGCAGATGGGCAACATAGCTGCCGCGACAGGGTGGTGGCAGGACCACAGAGGCCTTCAACGACGACTTTTTTGCGTGGCTGTCACGACAGATCCCAACTATCGAGGATTACCCATATGCAGGGATTGACTTTTCCAGAGATCCGACGATACCAGTGCCTCCTGGTGAGGAGCGAGGGGAGATGGGTAAGTCTCCACCTGTACAGTTTTTTTTTTTTTTTTGCATATGTAATCTTTATGTCTTTTTGATATATATCATGTTTTTGTACAACAGAGTTTTTAATGGGTGAACATTGTGTTGTGTGCAGATGTGGGACCCGTGCAACCTGTCGATTATGCACGGAACAGGCGTCGTCCACGGCCTGACGCCGCAGCTACCGCCGCTGGAGGAGCAGCAGTAGCTGGGAGCCTCCCAGCAGGAGAGGCCGAGAGAGTCCTGAGGCGGATTGAGCGGAACTTTACTGCGCTCACTCGCACAGTTCCCATGACAGAGATAGAGGACCCGCCGCCCTCCATGCAGCCTCATGTTGTGGGGGAACCTTGGAAATGGGTTCGTTTGTTTAGGCGTTTAGCCCAGGCTGTTCATGATTATAACAGGGCCCACCGGCCTTGAGCAGACTTGTAAACTTTTTATGTGCCACAACCACCTTGTTGTATATTTTTTTTTTGAGGGCATAAGCCCCGGTGACTCGTTATGGTTCCCATTTTTTGAGGCGCTTGCGCCCATCGATGTACTCTGAGGATTTTATCATGTTTATATATGGTTTTTATTTCTTTTCTGTGTCTTTATGGATTTATGTGTGCAAAAATGTATTTACATGTGTATGATCATGATCTTTTTATGTGTGAGCAAGATGCCAATCTAAAATGTGATTAGCTAGAGTATCTGTGATTTGATTTAGACTCCTGGAACATGAAAATATGTAATATAATCAAAGTTGCGTTCCAAGAGACGTACCCTAAGGAATCGTCAGTGTAAAGTTGGGTCATGCACCCGGTATATTCTGTTTAGCTGCGACACAACCAGTTGAGCGTCTAGATAGACCCGGAGACGAGAGATACCCAATGACAAAGCATCACGAAACAACTCAATAACTGAACTATACTCAGCAACACTGTTTGTGGTGTCACCTAAGCATATCCCTCCGGAAGATAACAACTGACCCTGTGGTGTAAAGATTACCCAAGCTGCGGAGGCAAGCCTCCGCATGTGTCGACTAGCACCGTCCGCATACCCAATGAACACCTCGGACTCACTTGACATATGCCATCATGACGAAAGATAACATTAACGACACGTCCATGACACTTTTTTCAAAAGAAATGTAAAAAAGTAATAGCACAAAGACTATACATATGTTACAAAAAGTTACCCACAGTGACCATTCTTATGAGTAATACTTCTTGAGGTAGAGCCCATTCCTAGGCTCCGCCAAAGCATTCCCTTCAAAATCGACCAAACGATAAGCGCCCTTCTTTAAAACCTCTTTAACAATGAAGGGTCTGAACCACATGGGTTTGAACTTTCCTACCCCCAGGGGTCCTTATCTTGGTCATAAACCAGGACAAGGTCGCCCTTAGAGAAAACCCGAGGACGAACGGACCTATCATATTGACACTTAACCTTATGTTTATGAGCCTCGTTGGCCAGAGCCGCATCGCGACACTGCTCATCAAGTTGCTCAAGGTGTACTAACCACTCTTCAAGTGGAGAAGTGTCTGGCAATAACTGAACTGCCAATTTCAGAGATGGAATTTGACATTCAATGGGCAAGACTGCCTCCAGCCCGTAAACGAGTTGGAAAGGTGAGAAACCGGTTGCAGTCTTAACTGATGTTCGGTAAGCCCATAATGTCGAATATAACATAAAATGCCAGTTAGATTTGGCTGAGTTGATGGTTCGTTGTAGCATTGTCTTAAGAGTTTTGTTAACAGCTTCCACATGCCCATTGGCTTGGGGATAGTAAGGTGAGGAGTGTTCTTGCCGTAACCCAAGCTTTGATGTTAATTCGGACATCATTTGGTTCTGAAAGTGACTGCCCTGGTCAGCGACAATCTCTCTCGGGACTCCGAACCGTGCTATAATTTGGTTAAATAGGAAGAGAGTTGCAGTCTTTCCATCATCTTTGAACGTCGGCATAGCTTCGACCCACTTGGTGAACTAGTCGACAGCCACAATGATATAGCGGTGCCCCCTGGCTGACGGGGGGTTGCAAGTAGTGTAATCAATCCCCCACTTAGTGAAGGGACTGACGGTGATAACAGGAAACATGGGAGCTGGATGTGCCCTCATCTTCCGTGAGAAGATTTGGCACGGATGGCACTTCTTGACCGACTCGATACAATCTTTTATAAGTGTGGGCCAGAAGTAACCTGCTCGTAATATCTTTTGGGTTGTTTCCAACCCGAACAAGTGACCGCCACAAGCTCCTGTATGACAATCGTTGAGCACTATGACGACCTCCTCATAAGTGAGACATCGACGCAAGATGCAGTCTACACCTCTCCGATACAACGTATCATTGAGTATGAGATAGTTCTTGGACTGATGGCGTATCCGCCGACGCTCATCACGAGAAGCAGAGGTAGGGCACTTCAAAGTCTAGAGATAGATCAGTATATCTCTGTACTAGGGGTCAGACGATTCAATCAAAAACATATCCCCCCGGATAGGCGATTCCTCAGGCACAACGTCACCTGACTCAACCGGAAGTTCCGAAATAAGTTCTACGAAGACCAACGACTTCTTGGACTTCGCTGAAACGAAGTCTAAGTCAAATTCTTGGAGGATGACCATCCATCTACTGATTTTTCCGCTAATAACCCGTCGTGTCAACATGTACTGAAATGGATTTACGACAGCTACGACAGTGTTCTTACGAAACAGAACATAGTGACGGAACCGTTGAACAGCATGAATTGCTGCCAACGCAAGTTTTTTGAGATGTGTATAATTAAGTTTCAGTCCTACGAGGCCTCGGCTCAGGTAATAGATCACGTATTAAAAAAACGAATCATCTTCCTGAACTAAAACCATGCCTATGGTTGACTCTGCGGCAGCCAGATATAATAGGAAATCCTTGTTATAATTCGGTGGTCGTAGCAGAGGTGCGGTTGTAAGGGCGTGTTTCAATGCATCGAAAGAGCGTTGTGCTGCTTCGTCCTAGAAAAAGGGAACATCTTTCTTCAGTAAACGCATGAAGCCCTTGGTGATTTCGGCATAGTTGGCGATGAAGCGTCGTAAGAAGTTCGTCTTGCCTTGAAGACTCTGAAGTTGTAAGATTGTGCGTGGGGGGGGCAACTGAATTATTGCCTCCACCTTAAGAGGATCAACCATGATCCCTGTTGTTGAAACGATGAAACCTAACAAACGTCTAGACGTGACGCAAAAGCTGCACTTGTTGGGATTCAAGCGAATCCGGAAGTAGCGGCAGCGTTCGAAGATGAGTCTGAGGTGTGTAGGATGATCTTTTCGCTTGCGAGAGCGTGATGCTAAATCATCTAGATAGGCCTCGACTATATGTTTGAGGTCGTGAAACGCAAAAGACATGGCCCGCTGGAAAGTGGCTCCAGCATTCTTGAGACCAAAAGGCATTTTTCGATAGGCGAATGTACCCCACGGACAAATGAATGTCATTTTGTGTTAGTCCTCCGGTTTGATTTGGATTTGGTTATAGCCCGAAAAACCATCCATGAATGAAAAGGCTTCACAACCGGCGCACTCATCAATGATCTGGTCAATGAATGGGGTTGGATAATTATCTTTTGGACATGCCTTGTTCAAATCACGGAAATCGGTACAGACATGAATCGTGCCTTGTTTTTTATCGACCAGCACGGGGTTTGACACCCACTGAGTCAAGTGAATAGGGTATATGAACCCTGCCTTAAGCAATTTCTCAACCTCAGCCTTGATAGTTGTTGCTTTCCTAGGATTAACTGGACGAAGTTTTTGTCGAACCGGATTAGCGTCAGGATACGTTGTGATTTCGTGTTCAACTATTTTCGGATCGATGCCTGGCATTTCCTCATAAGACCAGGCAAAAACGTCGCGGAATTCTTTGAAAAGATCCGTGTAAATCTGAATCTCTTCGGGGGAGCAATCCACTCTGACGAAGACATTCTCCACGACGTCGGGGTTTCGGGAGATATTGATAGGTATCGTGGCAGCGATAGTCGCCATATTTCCCTCAGCATAAATATCCTGTGTAGCTAAGAGGTTAATGGGACATGGCTGATCTCCCGTCATGGTGATAGTGAATTCTCCTGCCTCGATTCGGTGTAACTATGGGAGGAAGTATGATCTGTGATGAAGATCTTCCCATGGTTTGTCTGGACCATTCATTGCTTCAATTATAGCTTTATCAGAAGGCAAGACTAAGTCTAACGAATCGGTGGTAGAAAGAGAACCCTGAGCCCAGATAGGCTCCGGAAGTGGATCCAACTCTTGTGCGGGAGTCGGATCGGGAGTGGCTGAAGCTTGTTGGACTATAGAGTACGCTACTTCAGCAGCCGACAAGGGCATGGACATGCCAGCATGCCCTGTCTCATCCATCGTGGATGATGGGGAAGGAAGAGTCCACGGATCCTTAAAGTAAGTCGTGCGAAACGACGAAACATGATAAATCTCAGCCTTGTGGTGAGTCGATATAAACTTGACATCGCCATGAGGAGGTGGGTAATCGAAAGTACCCATCAAAGATGGGCACAAACCCACTCCTATGTTAACGACACCGGCTTGAGGATTATCTACCATGGGAACCGTGGATGCCCCCAAGGCTGGGTCAGGTCGCGAGAAGGACAACTGATCAATGGTCACTATCCGGCCTTCATGTGGAAACAATAAGACTCGAAAGATGGTAGCGACCACTGCTTGCATTGCATAAGTCCAACTACGACCCAACAATATATTGTAGTCGATGGGGGCATCAACTACCTCTACTTCGACGCACACAGTCTTCCCCCCCAACTGCACAGGGAAAGAAGGAATGATGCCATGCGGTCGGAAAGAACGACCATCGAACGCAGTGAGGAGAGTAGGTGACGGAGACAACTCAGGTTGACCAATGGCTTTCCAGCATGCTAACGACATAACGCAAGTTGAAGCGCCCTCGTCGACCACCGTGCGGAAGATATTTCGTGTAAAAAATTTCGTGGGGTGAGCCACTACTATCTGAAACGCGACGTGGTAACGCAGACGAGGTTTCAAGTCAGTCGTATCTAACATGATGGTACCCGGGTTACAAGTCTCACTAGAGCCTAAAGCAGTCAACAAGGTTTTCCTCTGGGTAGGGCAACTTTGGAGGACTTCCAAAGTGGACATAGCACAAGGGGTTTGGGATAAATCTTCCACCACAGAGTAATTCTGGGCGGCCCTTGCGTTTGGGTTGTGAGAAGCTCGCTTAAACGCACCTTTTGGAATGCGCATCATTGTTTCACCCAACGTCTTCTCAATCTGTAGAGGAAGAGATGGGATCTCAGCTTCTTTGCTCTTCTCAGAGGCACTTGGTTTACTATAGTTGTGTGCTCGAGTCGTGATTAAAGCGTCACTTTTAACCATGTATACGTTCGCGAAAGAGGAATTGTTTGGGGGAGGGAAGTTTTCTTGGCTGCCCACCTCGGCACTTGTAGAGGCTGGAGTTAAATTTTGCCCATGCTGAAAGGGATTAGTCAACACGGCTTGTTGTTGTTTTGTGACAAACTTCTGGGCCTCTGCAAGTCGAGGACATAGATGGGTTGGGTGGTCTTCCGCACATAAGTTGCACGGATACCTCGCCTTCCTCTTTTCCGTGGTGCCCTCGCCAGCATCATCAGTTGGTTTTTTATCCCCCTTACTCTTTTTGCGTTGTTTTTTCTTCCCTTTAGGCTATTGGTTGGCCTTTGGGTTAGTCGTCTGTACGGAGTGTACTTCCGACGTTTGGGTAGGAGGAGCCGCCAAAGCAGTAGTTTGGCTGGCCGTTGAGTGTTGTATAGATAACTGTTGAAATTGTTTTGTCAATTTCTCAGCGGGCTTGGTTTGTGTCGAACCAACGATACCATCGGCATGTGGTCCGGCTCTCTGTCTGGTCTTATCCAGTATTGACCGTGGTGCATCCGGCAGGATGTTGTACAGTAAACCAGACTAAGAATAGATAAGCTCAAACTATTGAGCTCTCATGATGGCGTCTTCCTCGGAGAAAACCCCTGAAGTCGCAACGTCTTTGGATAACTGCGGAACTAAAGACTTAAGGAACCACTCAAGCAGGAATGCTGGTGGGACGGGTACTTTGATAAGACTCTTTCGGCGTCGCCACTCTCGAATATGATCCGAGATATGGTCCGCTGTCGTCTGCTCGAAATTGGCTAGCAACTCTGTGCCGACGTCGTATCTCACAGGTAACTGGAAATGGTTAAGGAAGGCCATCACCAGTTCACCAAAAGAAGAGTATCGTGAACGATCAAGCTCTATGTACCATTTCGCGACACTCCCAATGAGAGTGCGTTGAAACAATCGCAACTGGACGGAGTCATATTTCAATGAGTTAGATGAACACCAAAGGTGGAAAGTAGTCACGTGATCACCTGGATATTCGCTAGGCTTGGCCTCGAAGTTTGGAATGTCCGAAGGAAACTTCGTTGGCATAGGAGGCCAACGTGGATCGTGATAGATAGGATCATTTAACAACCGTGTCAAATCTGGCAAGTGTAACGTCGCCAAGAAGGGTAGTTTAGGTTGTTGTTGATAGACTGGAAAAAGGGGTCCTGGAGTTTGACTGGCACCAGGTTGCCAGGAAAAGTTTGGCTGCTGGCTCGGGTTCTGGTAGAAACCATGGCCCTGACCAGCGGAAGAGTTTTGCATATGTGGAGACATCATTGGTTAATTCCCCATAAAGGACATAGGATGTTGGGCATTCATCACATTTGGCGGACTTTGGGACGGATTACCCCATGCCGGTCCTGTTGGGAGAGGCATAGCAGTCTGTCCGGGGTTCCATTGACTGTGGAAAGAATTACCCTAGAACGACATTCCAGCAGAGGGAACGGATCCTTCTGAGTTCCAAGGTCCTGGTATATGTGCCCCCGGCGCAGGAACAGTACCCTGCGCCAGAGTGGATTGTCCAAATATGGGAGTGCCTCCAGATGGGAAAGCAGTGGGTGTGAACGTGTTGTTACCAAACATACCGTTCCAAACAAATGGTGACGAACCTACCGGCTGAGTTTGCGCAGGTGGTCCTTGACTCCCGGCTCCAAGTGAACTTATGTGTGTAGGTTGTCCGGCGGTCTGCTGATGCGGACCACCGAGTGATGGGGACGAAGGAGGAATATGACCTCCAGCGTGAGGAAAAACATTGAAAGGGACAGGAATGCCCCCAAGTTGACCTTGCAGAGGAGCGTTAGAGCTCCCTACCCCCAGACCCAAAGTCTGTAAAGTGGAGTGAGTGAGTACAGGACTTGTTCCTGAACTAAGCATACCGTACGAAAACGGAGAGCCTGTCGCACTAGAGGTGAAGGGATTTGTGGCCGCCACGATAGATGGGGTCGGTCCACTTTGCGATGAAGTTGCGGTCGGGGCCATTGTGGTCCGAACCACCGACAAAGGCAAATTAGGAGAAGCTTCTCCTGTGGTAGCAACGGTGACGGGAATGGAAGAATTCTCAATTGAAGTAACAACGTTTGGTTCCATAACTGGGTTAGGCACTGACAGGCGTTCGTAAAATTGAATTGGCACAATAACGTCCGGCCAAGTATCAGTGGTTGGGGTTTCAATCACGCCAAGATTGGCAGTTGATTCCTCCGGGAGTTGTTCGGGCTCAAAAGCCCCGGTTGCTTCAAAAGACCCTCATTGGTCCAGCTTCCGCCTTAATGGTGGTGGGGGTGGCTCCAGTATAACCGGCGGCAGGCCTAGAAGCCTTCGTGATCGGCGGAGTTCTGAATCCTCCATTGTGTGAGAAGATCCATGACATGCTAAGGTATTCTACACGAACAAACAGTAACACACACTAAAAGAAGCCCCTATGAGATAACACAAGCAAACACTAACTATTTTGAAGAACAGTTACAACAACCAACACTAGAGCAACTTACCGGTGCAAGTGCAACTCGAATACGGAAGCACCCTCCAGGTATACTCTGCAAAGCGTGGCCTGATTTCTGTCCTAGGTACCGCGGTATACCCCCGCAGTCACCCGTGTATGTCCCTAGAGAAGATTGGCAACTAGTTTGTCAGCACGTGAACAGTCACCAGGCGGGTACAGTCAATAGTCGGGTAGATCACAATGAGCAGGGTATCAAGCCCGAAACCTGTCAAGGGTATCGAGAGAAAATGGTCTGGAAGACAACTGAGGACCTCGAACGGATTCGAGACCCACGAAGCCCCTTGGCAAATGCAAATGACGGAATCCCTTAACAAATCCTCTATATGTGTTCTCCACTACGCTCGGTCCAGCTTTGGAGGGGTTATCTCCGCTACCTTTCCTTACGTGGCCTCGTGTTTAGCCCCTGTGTTAGAGGGGGGTCCCGGATAACTTTCCGTAACTGGACTTCTACACTCCCTATTGACAGACTCCAATGTTTGGTTTGAGTGGCCTTGGAGAAATTTACTCTCCAACCTATTCCAAGGCCCTAGTCCTGAGCTAGTTTGTGAACCCTACAAATGAAAAGTCTAATAGTTTTTAATTAGCGTTGTTTTTAATGGGATTTTTAAGTCACAAGGTATGAAAGTGAAACTGATGGTGTGTAAAGACTTCAAAGCAAAAAGAACAAGAAATGCTTGGAAACAAAACTTTTACAGAAAATGCAAAACCAACAACTTTTCAACAAGAAAGACTTCTTTTATTTTCGAACTTTCCTAAGATTTCATGCAGCAAACACCAAGTAATTTCACTCCAATATGTGAGCTACTTATACTCTAAATGCAGTGCAAAAACTTATGAAACGAGACTTCTTCCTAGCTACTAATGCACCAACACAATCCTCAAACCAAGAAGAAAATGAGAAAGAGAATTTTTTTTTAATTTAATTGCAAAATGAAGCAATAAAGGAAAAATGACGACAAGCACAAAACCAAGAAAACAAAATAAAGTTCTGGCTTAAAGCGCAAACCGCAATGAACCAGAGCAAAGACGCACAAAAACAATCAAAAAAGCACTGATTCTAACGCTTGTCTAAAAACCATAACATAATTTTTTTTTCTTTTGTATTTTCTATCAAAACATCAACTAATAAAAACACAGGCTAACGATAAGAGGCCCTAACCTGCTGATTGTGCAGCCTCAGACTCAAACCCCTGAGAGGAACACTTCTCACCACAGGAGGGCATGACTGCCCCACCCAGGCTGAAAAGAAACCAATCAAGCCCGCGACTGTCACTAAAACAGCACGCGTGCAAACGCGTGCTGAGCTCTAACAGCGCGTGGGTACCCGCGGGCTAAGCTTAAGAAGGCCGCGGGTCTGTGTAAAAGCTAAGACAAAGACACCCACAGGCAGCCCAGACCTGAAAAAGGCCTCTGGTATTGACAACCAGGGTCTCTTAAAGGCTTGAATGCTCCTATTTTAACAGAAAAAGAAAATGAATGCAAAAGATAACAAACACAGTAAAGCAGACTGCAAACAAGACAGTGAACCAACAGGACCTAGACAGGATCTAGAAAGCCCCCTGAGAAGGTAAACTTCTAACAGGGAAGAGGAGACTGTCTCTCAAGCTTTCTAAGTCTTACACTCTACTGAAACCACTGCAGCAAGCGTTCAAACGCGGGCTGCAGAAGGTTAGGGCGCGGGTTACACGCAGGCAAGCCTTCTGCAGGCCGCGTGTACCTCTGTGTGTCCCGATAATAAATGTCAAGCCACAGTCAAGGAAAAACTGGTATTGATAACTAGGTTCCCTGCTAGCTTTTGACCTAACAGAAAACAAAAACAACAAAGAAACAAAAAATGTATTCTTTAAAACTACCCAAGAACCTCTATGAAATTCGGAAACCCTAAGAGTAATATCCCCAGTGGAGTCGCCAATTCTGTTGTTGGGAAATTATACCCTACGGACTAACAAGCTAGGGCTTAAACTTGCATGCAGATCATGACCCTTAAGAAATTACTTTTAACCTTCTACCCCAAACCTAAAACCTTTTTTCCACATGCAAACAAGGATAGATCCAAACTAACATTTTTATCGACGGTTGGTGTAGATCCTCCGTTGTGCTTTATCTCCTTGCTTCTGTTGCTCCTTCCAAAGACGGTCCTGCAATAAAGACAAAAACACTACGCATGCATGCTATTGTTCTACTAGAGGGTTAGAGATTAAGCATA
>ML796003.1:35405-46067 GCA_009831015.1 Picea engelmannii | reverse complement strand
AGAGTTTCTTTGCTATCTTTTTTCCTTTTGTCAAATAGTACCCCTACCCCTCCTTTTATAGGCTAGAAGGAGCTAGGGTTTTGGACGAACTCTCGGCCATGCATGGCTGGGAGTTTCAGTTAACTGACCCAAAGCTTTTCGTCCCATCGGCAACTTTCTTGATTTTGTGCTTTGTTAGGTAAACGCGGGCTGTAGTGGGCCAGCCAGCGTTCCAACGCATACAGTATAAGGCCTGCCAGCGTTCCAACGCGCCCAGTAATGGGTTAGGGCGCGGGTTACCTAATTTAAGAGGTTTTTAAAGAGTCTGTTCAGCATGGCTTTGGCAATGAAAAGCAATGAGTTGGCCCGATGCCAGGTAAGCATGGATGGTGCAATTTAGGGTTATAACACTATTTTTGGCAGTTTTTCGGGTCTTGAACTTCCGGAGTCGTTTTGAGGCCCTAAACAATGTTTTTTGGGTGTTATTGGATAAATCGGTAGGTGCAGACACTAACTGATCTCCCTAGATCCACCTAGATCTAAAACAAAACACACCAGAACATGACGATTTCCTTAAGTTTTAGATATTGAATTTACTAACTAAAGAGGCATAGGTGACATACCATTTAAACGTCGCTTCCTCTCGCCATCACCATCCTAGCTTCGTTCCAACGCTCATACAATGATGAACCTGCAAAAGAATCCAACCAACCAAAGTGATAGTAATAGCATAAACTCGATATAAACCTATGTATGTGATCAAGGAATCATACAATAAAACACAACAAGCTTTATAGGAAAGAATCATATTACTGTATCATATTAAATGTGAAAGAGAGATTACAACCATGGCCTTGATGTCGTAAGGTCCCTTCCAATTGTCCTTCGTTCTCCGCACACTTCCACTCCAAGAATTCTGAGAGCATAGATATGATAATATTCACAATCTATCTTGACAAAAATGGCTCATCTAGCCGAGCTAACAATCTCCAAAGCTCAATCCAATCCAAGCTCAAAAGCTACCCTTCTCCATGAGAGCTCCTCTCCTTTTATAAATTGGAGAGGATAAGATGAGGAGGTTAAGATGATCGCACTAAATCATGAAAGTGAGTACGATCCAGACCATTCAGATGGCACTTCACCATGGAAGTTTCTCCTTCTAGAAGCAACGAGAAGATGCTCGTTTTTCCCATGTATGAGAATTTTCGCACCCTGCCTATATAGGAACCTACGAACAATTCGCAACCTAGCTATTGTGCAGCCTGCGAAAATCAGGCATTTTCGCACCCTAGCTATAGTGCAGCATGTGAAAATTCTCTTTAATAGGGTTTTTACAAAGGGAAATGCAACTTCTTTTCTCAGGAAAAGTTTTTCTCCCTTCTTTCTTCAGAAACTCAGGCCACTGACCCCTCTGAAGGCAAAAGATAGGTTTACATCATTAACGGTCATAGGGATGACGAAAATAATGTGTAACAGAGAGCCCCCCAAAGTATGAAGTTAGAACAGAGTGATAACTGAAATACTTTGTCGAGTGTGTGTAGGGAACAAGGAACAGTCAGTCGGAAACCTGTCAACAAACAAGGAAATACAATACAATAATATATCATCATTGAGGTAGGCATTCCCATACTCAGAATACAAATGACTCAAAGCATAAATGTCGACATACGAAGATCCATGTCAAGTAAGACAGGTCATGGCCACCAAACATACACTGTGGATCCATGCCAATATGACTCAAATCTGAACATAGCCACCAAAAATACACAATGGATCTATGTGTTAAAGATTGAAATTTGAACATAGCCACTAGACATACAATGTGGATCTATGCAACAGTACAAACTGAATATACTACAATGCAACCTAAATCTATCAGAAAATATCTAGGGTCTTCATCTCCACCACTCTATAGTACGAATCTAACCATGTGAATACTTGTGTTGAAGTCGAACATGGTAGAAACCACTTGATTACCAGTCATTAGTGTATATCATTAACAAGTGCGAGGGAAATCACCATTAATGTCAATAACTCCCAAGGTACACTAGTACAATCCAACGAATGTCAATTAATGAGCTGAAGTTGAACACTCGGTGGAATCTCCTGATCAGGGGCCAATAATGAAAACCCATTGTCGAAAGCGAGGAAACCTGCCATTAAGGCATGCAAGTTCCAAGGTACCAATTACTTTCTAAGCCTAATTCCCAGATAATGAGCTGAAGTCGATAGGAAAAGACTCACCACAGGAGGGCCTTAATGTATCCCCCATCAATGACATGAAACAAGTAACAAGATTTGATATAGATCAGAGTAACCAGTAACTCGGGACTGACTCAGGGATGGCTGACACAATAGAAGGCTTAAGGACTACAGAAATGGCTGATGCAATAGAAGGATTTCTGGGTTGAACTTCATTTTTGAACATATTGACGACACGACAATTGTCTTGGAAACACTGACTCAACAACAGGGATCACAGACCAATTTGTAATCTTATAAAGGAGTATGATCAAGAGACAAGCGGGTTTTCCCACCTAGACACAAAGCAAGTGAAAGGGTGTCATGTTCAAAATTGACTCTTCCATGGAATACAGGTTTAAACACATTTATTTCCCAATTTTCCCCCCACCATTTCTGGCGAGTACCTCTTTATTTTTACACAAGCTTGAGGAGGATAACATATGCTTGAAATGTAAGCTCATCCTTCGGATGAGTCCCTCAGAGTATGTTTAACGAACCCTAGAAAGGAGTGGTTCAATCCCACATGGGCCTTTCAATTTTTGTTTTATGAGTCCAAAGAAAGAAAACTCAAGGATTTTTCATGTTTATAGAGTCTAAAAAACACTCAAAGAGAACTCTCTTAGTTCCTTTTTCGTAAAGTAGTCTGATGAGACCGAATACGTTTTCTTCAAATACTTTTACGAGCATGAAAAGAACAAGATCACTCGGCAATCTTTTCATGGTTAGAGAGTCTAAAAAGAGCTTAAAGGGAACTCCAGTGGGTTCATTTCCTCTTGCCTGCTCAAGCCAAGGCACACTTCCATATCACGCCTCTCCATGGATCTTGTAAGTTGGAAAAAATATATTAGACCATTGGATGAATGATATTGCAACCTTTTATTTGTTGTACCTTGAGGCATATTCTTGAATTATTCTCAACCCTTACCCATGGTTACTCCTTCCTCACAGGATTGGAAAGTTCAGAGTTAATGCATCCTTTGCTCAATCCATATATATATATATATATATCCCCAAGGGTTAGCTCAAGTGGTTCTGAGCCATACGTGAAGCTATCCCCAACGGAGGAGGTCACATGTTTGAATCTCTTGTTCCCCCTTGGAGTTAGGCCTGCCACGAACATCAAGGCTGACAATTTACCCCATTTACCATCCACAAAGTGGGTAAGTAATCTGGGGTTTCCCATGAGATATTACCTCATATATATATATATATATATATATATATATCCAAGGAAAAAGGTAAGTAATTTTATTACATAAAGAATAAAATTACATCTGTAGATGTCATGTGGCATTCTAGAGGCATTGATGCTTGTAAAAAATGTGATGCCTTATGACATCCAAAAAAATATTACATTGTCTAAAGAGATCATTTAATGTCTTGGCTCATAAATGACCAACTTACAAAAAGAAAGGGTATGTACATTTTCATCCCAAGGGGTATCATTCATATAGAATATTATGAAATATCGAGGCCTTCTGAAGCAGATCTAGAATGGAAGGCAACAACCAAAAACTACTAATGATCATAAAGTAACTACAGTCTATACAAAACGAGTCTGAGAGAAAACAAAAATGCAAATCTACCCTAATTTAAAACCTAAGGTTGTGAAGATATTCCCTGTCAATGTCCGGGCATTTTTCCCGGATTTTCTAGACTCCCCTATCCATTTCTAGTCCACTTTTGGAGAGTCCATCGACCTCTTGGTTCTGTGGACTATAGACATGAGAGTAATCAACGTGAGAGAAAAAATTTGTGAGCCTCTGATTCTTGGAGAAAATAGGTCAAAGAGAGTAGTTGTGAATTCTAGAAGTGCCATTCATTTAGTTTATGACAACTTTTTAGTCCCCATAAATGTGAAGATTGGTGGTGCCTTTTCCTTTGCTAGAAGAAGAGTAAGGTTGAGTTCCATAAGTTCACTGTGATTGTTTGTGGCCGGGCCCAATCTAGCAGAGAATGAAATAAAATTATTTTTTAGAATAAAAAATAATACCCCCTACCCCTCCCCAAGAGGGTTGTCCTTGGGCGGCTCCGTCGAAGAAATCCCAGGGGTGGTTAGTTTGGACGATGGAGATGGTTCTGGGGGGAGGGGAAGGGGAAGGGAATTATGGATAGGAGGAAAGGATGGCTAAGCATTAAGATGCGCATGTTGTGGGGGGGAGAAACTTGTCTTCAAAAAGGGCATGATTGCGGGCAAGCCATATGCCCCAGGAGGCGATGAGAGGAAGGGATTTAAAAGGGAAGACATTTGGGGAGGAGAGCAAGTTATATAAACCTTCTTCAACAGATGTACCTAAAATGGTGCAGGCTAGTCCCAATTCCATGGTGAGGTGTTGTTAGACCTCCTTGGTGTAGGAGCATTCCAGGAATAGATGAATATTGGATTCATGATCAGATCTACAGAGGCTACATCTACCCAACCCTATGAAATTCCTTCTTTGTAGCTTGTACCAGGTTGGTGCTTTGTTGAGGAGGAGACATCACATGTACATCTTGGACTTAGGTGGGCATTTTAATTTCCAGATTAATTCCCCCCACCAGGGGAGAGGGACATCCTTAATCGATGAGGATAGGACTTTGTATCCTCATTTGGGTATGTAGGTTCCACTTGGACTATGAGACCAAATAATGGTGTCCTCCTGGTCTGATAAGTGTACCTTGGATTAGTTGAGTGCAGTGATATAGCCAGACCAATTCTGAGAATTCTCTCCCTCCATGCCCATTTCATGGGCTTCCATCCATCTACCAATCCAAACCTAATTTAGGTAGAAGAACCCTTGAGAATTTAAAGAATTTATGAGGGGTTCTGGTAGAAAGTGGTTGTTCTCACAACCAATCCAGGGGTCCTTTTCAATAAGAATATGATGTCCATTTCCAATTTTCTAGATTAGGTATCTACCAATAAGAGGGAAATCTTCAAGGGTTGCTTTCCAGACCATGGAGTCGTTTTAGAAATTTTTGGATGGATTTCTAATCCAATCCTCCCTTGATTCTCTTGGGAAATACTTTACTTGAAGGAATTTGGACCAAAGGTCATTCCCTTGAACCAGGATCCAAGCATTTTTAGCTATTAGGACCTAAGTAAAAGACAAATTCTTTTTAGGCCCCAACCCACCGATTCCTTTGGGTAGGCAATCTTCTTCCAAGAAGCAAGAACTAGGGAGCAATGCGTGGAGGGACCAGACCAAAGAAATCTTAAGGAAAGATACCAAATTTTTTTAAGGATTCCTTTGGTGACCTAGGTGAGAGAGATCCAATAAACTGGGATTGCTTCTAGGACTAATTTTACAAGTACCAATCTCCATTCTTTGAAGAGCCATCTGTTACACCAAGTGTTGATTTTTTTCTCAAATTTTGCCACCAGCCAAAGCCAATCTTTTTTAACATAACCATTTGCTTTCAGGTGGAAGCCAAGGTATTTGAACCCATAGTCTAGGGTCATGTGGGGGATGCCTAGGATGTGTGTCTCTTGTTTTTGTGTTTCCTCTAGCAGTCCCTGAGAGAAAAAGGAGGGTTTTTCCTCATTTATTTTCATTCTCGTGGCTTTACAAAAGAGATTGTGGAATTTGTTTAGGCGTTGAATGGATATGATGCTACCATAGAAAAAGATGAGGATGTTGTCAACAAAAAGAAGATATGTAAGTGAGAAGGATGAGCTTACCATGATCCCTTTGGGATTTCTCAAATCAACCACCTTGTGTATGAGTCTGTTGGGGCCTTCTACTACAAGTAGGAAAAGTAGTGGGGAAAGGGGGCAGCCTTGACATAGACCTCTTTCTAGCTTGAAGAAAGGAGAAGTGGAACCATTGATGAGGATGGCAAAGGAGGAGGTTCTAATACAATTCATGATCCAAGAAACAAAGGAGCTATTGAATCTTATTTGAATAATAAGAAGCATTAGGTATAGCCAACTTACCCTGTCAAAATCCTTGGAGAGGTCCACTTTGAGTGTAACCATTTTTGTTTTATGGTATGGATGGAGTGTAGGCATTCTTGGGCAAGTCTAATTGCTTCATGAATTTGGCGGCCTCTTAAAAACCTGAATTGTTCCTAGGAGATGTTGTCCAACAGAGAATCCAAAATCCTTCTTGCGATCAGCTTTGTGTTTATTTTGTAATTGTTGTTGCATAGGGATATTGGCCATAATTGGTTTAATGATCAAGGATTATCTTATTTCGGGATGACTTCAATGGAGGTGGTGTTGAATGCTTATAACATCCTTCTGGTCGATCTTGAGTATTCCGCCACTACTACTAAGTCCCGACCCACAAATTTAAAGCACTTGAGGTAGAATTCAATAGGTAGTCAATTGGGGTCGAGACTTTTGTCGTTTTGGAAACTTTGGAGGATTGCTAGGAGTTTAATTTGAAGGGTGCAGGGGGTTTTGGGGTGCAAGGGGTGATTTCCAGGAGGATGGGGCTATGTTCTGAGTCACCCCCAGAGGTGACCCATTGCCACATTCTGAATGGGGATTCCAACATATATTTAGAGAGAAGGTCACGATCCAACCGTTTGGCAATGTGGGCTTCGTCATTTCACATATTTCTCTAGGTGAAAAAGATGGATCAATGAAGCTGGTTGTTTCCATAATTTTTATGAGAGAACCTTCTAGGTTATCTAGTTGTGCCAAGGAGCACCAAACCTCACTAGCTCCAATAGTGAAGTTTAGGTCTCCCCCGATTATTGTATGTCCTTGTTTGAGAGAAGGAGAGAGAAGAGTCTTGGTCCAAAACAACTCCCTGTCACCTAAAAATTACCCATAGCAATTTGTTATAAGGAGATCCAAATCTAGGTCTGATGAGTAGAAGACAGTCCCAAGGGTGTATTTCATAGCCCATGAGTTGATAAGATTGAGAGATTTCACCTTCCATCATGTTATAAGACCTCTCGAGTACCCAGATGCATCCATCGAGGTAAAACCCCATCCCGAAAAAAGAGGGGATAGGGTTGTGAGAGATTTTTTTCCTTTCAACATGATTTCTTGTAGTAAAATTACACAGGGTTGGTGTAGATCCACAAACCTTTTAATGGCTAGTTTTTTTTAGGGGTTGGCCATGCCCCTGCAATTGAGGGAGAGGATGATCATTTGGGGGGTAGGGGGGCTCGGGGGGGATTTCTCTAAGAGCCCCAATTAGAGATTGATGTTTTCTGGTGTGAACCTATGAGTTATCTTGTTGTTGAGCAATGTAGAGATAGGATTTATTGCCACGTTGGGGGGGGTCAGAGATTGTTTCGACAACTGGCCTAAGCCCCCTTCTATGCTAAGAGACTAGGGAGGAGGGAATTTATTTTTGGATCTCAAATTGTATTTTGGGGGATCTAGGGAGGGGTGAGGGGGAGAGGCTGGAGAGTCCAGTAAGAAAATCCTAATCTGATGGTGGGTGGCCAGGGGGAGAATAGGGAGAGCGTCATCTAGTAAAGAATTAGATGAAGGAGATGAGGAATACACAAAGAGTGTATTAGACTTACCATAGGAGATACCTTCACCTACTCCTAAGGGGGGCGAGATGTCGACACCATGTTTGGAGTCGCCCATTCGGTACTAGTCTGCTTGCATTGTCCAAAGCCAGGGTGTGACCCATGCTAAGGGGGAAGGTGCAAACTTGGATGGGCTGACCTGTGAAGAAAGCTTTGATTTCTTTACCAAGAGTTTTTGGCGCTGATATCTCTCATAGTCTTTATACAAATTGTCGTAGGAAAGAAATTTTCCATAGAGAAAAGAAATAGCCTCATAATGAAGGCTTCGATGGTAATTATTTTGCCCAAGTTGAATGGATACGGAGTCAACAAGACCCCCTAAGATCTTTAACCCCACCAAGATTCTATCCATTCCCGTGTATCTTGTAGTTTTATAGGAGGAATCGACTTCATAAAAAAACCCCAAGGCATTACCTATTTCTTTGAAGACCTCCTCAAACCAGAGGATGAGAGGGAGGCCACGTAGTCTCACCCAAATAGGAGTTATGGCCAATTGTTCAGTCCTAGAATCAAAGTCCATAGTCCACTTTTTGAGGAAGAGATCTCGCGAGCCCCAGCTCCAATGGGATAGGAGAAGTTTATCAACATTAGTTGTGGATCTGGTTGTCCAGGCCAACCAACCTTTTGCTAAGGTAAGGCATTTTGGTTCGTAGCCAAGAATGGGGAAGAAATGGATCTTTTTCGATTTGCGCATTACCTCCCCTGGCATGCATCAATTGGCGAAGTGACCCACTAATGAGGCATTTTTCATCTGAGTAATCTCATTCAGTTGTACATTGTCACCCAAAACCAGGTTACCTCATTTGTCTTATTCTTTACACACTTTTGGTTGGTGTTTAAATCTATCAATGAGTTAGATAATGGGTTTGTCGTCGAGAACGACGAGGAGGGAAGATCGTTGCACCCGCTCACTAGATCTGCATCCAGGTAGGGACCTACAAAACCTTGTTTTTTAGGGACCTATGGGGAGACTTTGGTAGCAAGAAAGGAGGAGTGTAAAAGAGCACTATGATCCAATGAACGAGGAGGGCCATAATGGGAAGGGGAGGGTGAGTGTAGGGGGAGGTATGGGGAAGGGAGGGAGTATATGGAAAGGTACGAGTGATGGGATGGGGGTGGAGGGGGAGAAGAGGGGAGGAAGTGACAATTATCTGGAGTGTCATCAAGGGAGTTGTAGGGGCTTCAACAGAGGTAGGTGGGAGGGAAGAGGGAGGGGTGACGTCGAGGTGGAGATCAGGAGAGGGGGAGAATTGGATGGGGAGGTTTACCCAGATTTGGGCCCCCATAAAAGGATCGTCCAAGTAGTCCAGGTAATCTTCTTCCATAGGAAGGGGACTGGTCCACGTGGGAAGTGCTATGGGAGAAAGATGGGAACATTAGAGGTAGTGCCAGTATAATTATTGTGTGGGTGTGTGTGAAAATTCCTTAGAAACCCTTCGTCAAACAATTTTCTTTCCAACTAAAAACAATCTTAAATTCACAAAAAGTTGAAGTATAAGTTCTTGTGATAATAAATTTGTTTTCCAAGCATCAAGAAGACTCAAAGTGTATGTGTGTGAGTGAAAATTGTGTGTGTGTGTGTGTGTGTGTGTGAAGATTCTTTACATCCAAAAACCTCTGAACATCACATCATCAAGAGTAGTGCCAATATAATTCTTGTGTGTATGTGTGTGTGTGAAGATTCTTTACATCCAAAAACCTCTGAACATTGCATCATCAAGAGTAGTGCTAATATAATTTATGTGTGTGTGAAAATTCCTTTGAAACCCTTCGTCAAACAATTTTATTTCCAACTAAAAACAATCTTAAATTCACAAAAAGTGGAAGTATAAGTTCTCGTGATAATAACTTTGTTTTTTGAGCATCAAGAAGACTCAAAGCTTGCAGTTATGAGGAATTATTTACTGGTTGTTGTTTGAGGTTGATTTCTTGGTTACAGTCCCTGTAAGCCAAAAAACTAGTCCAACAGATCTTTAATTGCTTATGTTAATCCATTTTGGAGATGGGATATTAATGGTTCTCGATTCAGAGCTATTGCAAATGAGTAGGGGGTTGCTAATTTAGTTTTCTCTTGGTTGTTGGTATATTTCTCTCTCTTGCAGGTCGCCCTCTCACTCCTTGATCTAAAATTCCCTTGTTGGCTAATGTTTTCTCCATTCCCTTAGGTTGCACTCCCTCTCTAATGTGCAATTCATCTCTAGTTAAGTGAATCTCCCCATCATGTACACTCTATGACCTCCTCGCGCACCATACATTGCTCTAGATTAAAATTTGGCCATGGGATGGTGTTTATCATTCCCCCAAAGGTCGTGCATTTTTATTCAACTATTGCCTAAGTGATGGCTCCCTTATACAAGTCGTGTGCCCTTCCATGCTTTCTCCCTCTCTCGAGCAATTCACCAATCTCCCTCATGTGCTACATGACTCCCTTTTACTAAGTGGTACGATTGAAACTTTTTCCCATAGTCTTGGTTTGCATGAGAATTTGTCTTTGGTTGGCTGGAGTGGGTCTTAGGTGGATGGTATTGACTTCATGATGGTTTTCATGTTCTTATAAACACAAGAGTACCCATACCCATGTTTCATATTTCACACTTAAATCATATACTTTGTTCCCTTGTGAGTGTTGGGTAATTAATATTTGTATGTTGGTTGGAAAGAGGAGCATATTCATTTTAAGTTTGTGTGTGAATTGAAGTAGACACTTTGTGTTGGTGAAATATAAGTACATCACTCGAGTTTTCCCTTCAAGCCTACTTAGAAATATAATAAAAAGCAAAACATTGGAGGCCAGACTATGATATAACCATTGTTAGTATCTTATTAGTCCCTGCCAAAGGCTTGGGACTATAGCGATGAGTTCATCGTTGACTGCCTATTAGTTTAGGTTTGACTTTCAAATTTTTTAGAAATTATAATGTTTAGCTTAGGAAACTTGTATTAATGTATTTTAAAATAAAA
>ML796003.1:0-32113 GCA_009831015.1 Picea engelmannii | reverse complement strand
ACAGTTTTATTGGTTCATAAGTTTAAAGTCTTATTGCTGCCTTCACGTCTTTCTATGCATTAAATAATATTTAAAACAAAGATTTATTCAACTACAGCTAGTTTAAAAATGCAAAAGTTCTAAAGTAATTAATTGCTGCAGGCTGGCAAACAAATAGGCATACAGAAGTGTTGCAGAAGTGCCAGCAAACATTTAATTCAGTCTTTAATAACTAGGGTTAAAGATTTCGTACGAATTAAATATATTGGCTTTGCGTGTGGATATATACACTTGTTTTGCAACGACCATCCTTGGCCTTGAGATTCGTTTACGGTAACCAATGGTTGTGAATCTTTAGTAGACGTGTAAATTCTGCAAGCCATGTGCATGGGACAAAGCAAAACCATGGCTGTCAGTTAGAGCCGGGCAGGACAACCCAATTGACGGTCGACTCTACGTGTCTTACTTTAAATAATCACACTTCCAAATCAGAACCCAAAATAGTAAGATTTAGAACAACAAACAAGGCATTACCAACTAAAAGTGTTGATAGGGACCCTTCAGTCCACACTGCCGAGTAGAGAAGGTATTATTTGGACAAAAGCGTCAACCTCCCATAAGCCACGTGGGCCCTAGTATTTTCTTTTTGGTTTTGATGTAATATTAATATAAAGTTTCCGTAATCCCTGGGATTTTGACTTTCGCGATTGTTGTCATTAAAGCAACGTACAAAACACTCAAGGTATTGCTTTCCCTCTTCCAAAACACACATATGGTCATCCATTGTCTAATGCGTGCAGTCCAATGGTTATAATTTTTAATTTTTCGTAATTATTATTACCATTATCTAATGGGTGCAGTGTAATTGTTATAATTTTTTTATTTTTTCGTAATTGTTATTACGAAATTTACAAATTTGGTAATGTAGAAATCATAATTTTAAATTATTTAAATTATATTTTTAATACATAAATTGACTCAACGTTTTCAAAATATAAGTTGGCAGGGACTATTTTGCCATGCAACCCTTGTTCTTGAAGCACTTGAAGAAACAATAAGGATAGTTTAGCATTGCTCAAGAATATGTATTGGTGAAATGGATAGGCTATAATCCTACCATTTATGAATCAACGAGAGGGGGCAAACATTGGTGAATAAAGAGGGCAACATATGGCTTTATGAGGAGATCTCCAAGGACGATAGTGTTGACAGTATTGTCATCCTTTCAAAAAGACAAGATCCCAAGTCCCAATGGTTGGTTAGTCAAAATATTTCTAGGGATTTTTTATATATTAGGTAAGGGTCTATTAAGAGTTGTAGAAGAAGTTAGATTGACTTGCAAGGTCATGGGCTCCTTCAATACTACCTTCATCGCACTTATTCCCAATATCAACAAGCCTAAGTCATTCGATGGGTCTAGGCTCATAACACTATGCAATTACATTTACAAAATTATATTGAGGGTGTTGATTAAAAAAAAAATATTTTACTTCACCTCTCCAAAAATATTAGATGCGCTCGTTTAACCATATACAATACCACAATATTCTCACCTAACCATAGGCAAGTAGCCACCCCCGAGCATCGTAACCTTTGACAGATAGAATGATTCTGGAAGCAGCACTAGAACCAAGATAGCACACCTTTCTCCAAAGATAACGCACCAAGTAGAAAGTCCCAAACCACAAACCAAAGACCATTCACCACTGCAGTAGCTGCAACTCTTCTCCAGACTTGCACACTACTTGTCTTGTATGAGATTGTGAGTGAGTGTGTCCAAATGAGCTCAAGTTGTTAGAATATAGAAGATGGTGTGCTCGTTTTACCATTGACGATACCCTTGTCACCCAACCATAGGCTGAAGCCACCCTCTGAGCAGCTTAACCTTGACTGAGAATTACTCCGGAAGCAAACCCTAGGCTAGATAGCCAAACAAGGTGTAACACATCTTCCTCCAAGGATAGCGCACCAACAATAGCTGATCAGATAGTCCAAACCCTAGCCAAGAGATAGTCTAAGCTCATACTGAAAACTAGTTGTTGCTGCAGCTGCACCTGCAACTCTCCTCCACATGTGCGCACCAAACTAGGAACTGCAATGCACACCAAACTAGGAACTGCAATTCTGAGATACTGCCAAATGAGAACTAGCGCCCTGTATTTATACTGGTTCTGCCAGATTTGTTGGGCCCGACTTCTCCTTCTGGATATGTGTCTGTTCAGTATATTATTATTATTTATGGCCGACTTCTTCTCTTGGAGGCTAATAACCTAATATAAATTATCTTCTTGAGCCGACAAGACTTCTAGGGTTATTAACCAACTCATTAGGGTTTTCTCTTGCTTTTTGGAGTCTTCTATTCTCGTCAGGTTCACACGTGGAGGTAAATACCTCCCGCAGCTACCATAATATTAACACAAGCGCCCTCTATTTATACTGCTCCTTGTCAATTTTCTTGGACCACTTCTCTTTCTAGAGGGTAATACTATAATATTAATTATTTTATTGAGCCAACTTGTCTTCTAGGGTTTTTACACATCTGTGTAGGGTTTTTCTAGCTTCCATAATATTTTATTCTAGTCAGAGGTTACACATGGAGGTTGATACCTCCCGCAACTACCATAATATCAACACTCCCTCCTAGCTAGGGAGGTATTAACTGTAATGGTCTCAAACACATCCATCCATTTCACATGGTATGGGTAATGCTCACATAGTATTTCATACCATTCTACAGGTAGCATCATCATAGCCACAAATGCTATCTCATGATCACATAAATCAAGTCATGAGCATCATCATTACTATCAGTATCATCTGATAACATCCTGGCATCAAAAATATATCATCGTCTGCATCATCTCTTGAGGCCATACTCCATCTGAGTAATCAAGCATGATGTTGAATAAATCATGTGTTGGACTTAACGCACTCAACAAAGTGTCTCACATAAGTCACTCACTCAATAGAGTGATCCATGGACCATTCTTCTAATCCAGGCATACGTCCTATAAGAATGATTGTCCCAACAGATGTCGAATGCCCCGTAATGGGCTAGAAGAACCAGTCTCTCCATTATATCATCTCAAAGTTGTACTAGCATGATGTGAATGCATCATATCTAAGTTGTACTGGTATGATGTGGAGTATCATCTACATCATATCTAAGCTATACTAGCATGATGTGAATGCATCATATCTAAGTTGTATTGGCATGATGTTGATCAATGTCTCTGCATCATCTATGAGCGTACTAGCATGGTGTCAATGCACCATCTCTAAGTTGTACTAGCATGATGCAAGCAACCTGCATCATCTCTAAGTTGTACTAGCATGATGCTACTGCATCATATCTAAGTTGTATTACCATGATGTGACTCAGACATATGCATCATCTCTAAGTTGTACTAGGATGATGTTAATGCATTGTATCTAAGTTGCACTGGCATGATGTGTCTCAAGACATCTGTATCATATCTAAGTTCAACTAGCATGATGTTGAAGCATCATATCTAAGTTGTACCGACATGATACAGATCAACAATCCGTCAACCTGGAGCATTCTCCGCAAGAAGAATGTCTATCCACCTGTACATTGACTATCCATGATGCCATATATCAGTATTCCCTCCCAACCGAGGAAGTCATCTTCTCCCTTTCAACCAAGGGAGCAATCTCCACGAGTCCGAGCTTATCCCTCAAGTATGCAAACTTTATCTTGGACAGAGGCTTCATCAAAATATCAGTTGTCTACTCATTGGTAGACATGTACTAGAGAATCACTTCTCCGTTCTAAACTTTATCACGAAGAAAATAATACTTGATCTCAACGTGCATCGAGTTGTCATGGAACACGGGGTTCTCTGAAAGCTTCACACAACTCTAATTATCACAATATATCACAGTCGAATCCAACACCTAATAAAATAGTCTAGAAACCAACTTACAAAGTCATACTACTTCCGTACAAGCATCACAAGCTGCAATATACTCTACTTCTGCAATACTGAGTGCAACAGACTTTTGTTTCCTGCTAGCCCATGATATCATAACAGATCCCAAACTAAAACATATCCTAGAAGTACTCTTTATGTCATTTGCACTCCTTGCTCAATCTGAATTAGTAAATCCATGTTGTTGTACGTCACTGTTTGAGGCATTTCTCAAACCATAATTTAGTGTCCCACAAAGATATCTAAAAATGTGTTTTGCAGCTATCCAATGCTCATGTCTAGGTTCCACCTGGAACTGGCTCAACTTGTTCACAGCAAAGCAAATGTCCGACCAGGTATTAACCAAACACAATAATGAGCCAATCAATTGTCGGTACAGGGACGAGTCTACTAGATCAGAATCAAAGTCTCTCAACTTCCTCTTATCTGTCACCAAGGGAGTTGCCATGGATTTGCAATCCATCATCCCAGACTTGTGAAGGATCTTTACAAAATGCTTCCCTTGCCCTAGGAATATTTCACCACGCTTATGCCATACTTCTAGTCCCAAATAATAATGCATGAGACCAAGATCCTTCATATTGAATTCAGAGGCTAGCTCCCTCTTACACTGAATTATGAGAGGCTCTGCACCTGTCATAACCAAATCATCAACATATAGTAGCAAGATCACAGGTGCATCATTCACAACCTTGTAATAAATATTTGGATCAACATAACTCTTGGAAAATCCAAGTCTCATCAAGTAACTGTCAATTTGTGCATACCAAGCTCTTGGAGCTTACTTGAGTCCATACAAGGCCTTCTTTAATCTGCATAAATGGGTTTCTCTCGAGTGTACCTCAAAACCTTGAGGTTGCTCTATGTACACTTCTTCCTCAATTACACCATTGAGAAAAGCGCTCTTTACATTCATCTGATGTAAACTCCAACCCATGGATGCTGCAAGAGATATGATGGCTTTAATAGAGGCATATCTGGAAACTGGAACAAACGTCTCATCATAGTCTTCTCCCTTCTGATGGGAGAACCCTCTAGCCACGAATCTTGCCTTGTATTTATTGATACTCCCATCTACTGGATGCTTTATCTTGTAAAACCATTTTGAAGTTACTACAAACTTTCCTTCAGGTCTAGGCACAATTTCCCATAGATCATTTTTCATGATGGATTGATATTCTTCGATCATATATTCCTTCCATTCTTTCTTCTTGACTACTTCTTCAAAGGTGGAAGGTTTTGCATTGACAAGACTTGTCATGAGTGCCACATAACTAGAGAATATTTTGGGCCTCTTGCTCTCCCTGAAAGTGCCACTGGGAGCTTTATGTCTTGTTGCTTCCTATAAGGTGGATTCTAGCCATGTTGGTCATTTTTTATTCTTGGGTACAACGACTGGTTCTACAGGTTCAAGTGGTTGGTTTGGTTATTCACTAGGATGTTCTAGAGAGCATGTACTTTCTTCCTTGGGATCTTCATGTTCTTCTTCATCATTGGAGTCCATGGAATATTATATAGATTTCTTGAAGGAAATATTCTCATCAAAAGTTACGTCCCTGCTGATTTCAACCTTATGTTGACCCGAGACATAGATTTTGTAAGCTTTTGATGTCTTGCTATATCCAACGAATAAGCCCTTCTTTCCTAAAGGTTTTAACCTCTTCCTTTTGTCCTTGGGAACATGGATATAGACGAGACAACCAAAGATCCTTAAGCGTTCCACACTTGGATTCTTTCTGGAGAAGGCTTCTTTTGGAGTCGTGTTCTTCAAAATACGATGAGGACTTCTATTTTGAATATATACGACTGTCATAGCTACTTCTCCCCATAGAAACATGGATAGATTCTAGCCATTCATCATTGCCTTAACAAATTCTTTAATGGATCAATTCTTTCTTTCTACCACACTATTTTGTTGAGGATTATGTGGGATAGTTAGCTACCTCCTAATCCCGACTGCTATACCAAAGGCAACGAGCTCCTTGGAGTTGTATTCTCCTCCATTATCATATCTTAGCATCTTGATCTTCTTATCTGTTAAGTCTTCCACTTTAGCTTTGAATTCTTGGAACTTGCCAAATACTTCATATTTCGTCTTTAACAAATGCATCCAGGTCTTTCTTGAGAAGTCATCTATGAACATCACATACTAAAGAGATCCTCCTAGAGACTTCACTTTCACAGGACCACATACATCTGAGTGTATCGGATCCAATATCTCCTTGGATCTATTCTCACTGCTTGGGAATGGACTCTTAATATCCTTCCAGTTATCACATGAAGTTGTTAAGGGTCACATGTAATTGTTGTTAAGACCCAGGTCATCCAAGTCCTTTGTTGATACATGTGATAGCCATGAGCATAGAGCGCAGCGGTCAAAGGCATTCTATTTTGGGTTGAAATACAAAGCAACGAATGGATTTATTTTTCGGCGGTGGAGATACAATGAGCATTTCAGATTAGCGGCTCTCGGGCATTCAGAATTCCAAAGTTGCGCGAGGTTTAGCGCCAGGCAGAAAGCCCCGAAGTGGCACATAAAGTACCATGCGTCCTTCTCTAACGGATGGTCGTGATTTACTTCCAGAGTTTCGGCTTCCCTGCTCTTGTTTTCCTCTGAAGTAGTTTCTCTCGGAGTCCACATATCTCTACCGCGTGTCCTTCTCAGATTGACAGTCGTGGTTCACCCCTGAGCTTCGAAAGCACTGAAGACACTTGGCACCCATAAGTTCAGACGCGTGGCACTCATATTTCAGGGGCACATGGCATCCATCTAGCACTGACAGATGGCACTAATTTAAGGCAATTTTGAGCATGTCATCTGCCTATTTTTGAGTGACATGTGTCACCCCTCCGTCCACGACACATCAACATAGTGATGTTCGGCCACCACGTCAAATTCGAGAGATCATTCGCTGGGAGGTTTTATTGTTTAGCACCATCTCTAAGCGTGGTTAGAAGGATCCTATAGTTGGCAGGCAGATAAGCTTTAGAATGGGCACTAAAATAGCGGGGTGGCATAGATCATGACCAGATCAATGACCACGCTTCATTGCAGGGACACAACATGATCGAAGCTTAAAATTCTTGAGTGGTCCCGTAATCGAAACCGTGGTATAGAGAAAGAGCTACATGGCAGAAGGTGGTGAATTGAGAGCTCAAAAGTGGTTTAGATCCCAACCACCTTTGACGGCCCCGCAATCATGTGCTCATATAGCGTCAAATCCGAGAGCGAGGCGTGGCATCCCCCTAGGCATTAAGCCTCGTCCCAATCCCGAGGATAAGTCATTTAATAAAAGAAGGGTTGGTGGTTGAAACGTCGACTACCTGCGTAAATAGAAGCATGGAGGGTCTGGTCATGAAGACAGAAATATGTCATCCCGAGGTACCACAGAGGGTAGTCTCTCCTGCAATACCATGCTGACCCGAGTTTTCTTTTGACAGAAGAAAGACACACGTGAAGAATCCTAGGGTAGGGGTGCCAGGTCGCACTCCTAAGCTATTGACTATTGTTTTGATTATAAAAGGAATCAGATGAAAAACAAAGGTGGGGGGTTCAGAGGCCGGAGAGCCGAGAGAGTTTTAGGAGCATGGCACTGTGTTTTTTAGTTTGTAAGCCTGAGGGTGTAATGTGCCTAAAAAACTGTCTAAAAAAAATAAAAAATTGTATAATTATCCTTGAATAATTTCGAGATTCAAGAAAGTAAGCTTTATGTTATATAGCTTGAGTCTGAAAGTGTACTAGAGTCCTTACTGTGGTCGACTGTTATTACCATTCAACTTAAAGTTTTCAAATTGACGATATAATAAGTGTTTACTCCTCATTTCAATGTTTATTTAAAGTCCTGTAATTATAATTACTTTCCTATCTGTTTGTACCTATAACCATTACCACAATCTTGACGATACAAACGATTTTGGGATTTTATGGCTAAAACCTTACATGCTAGTCCCTACATATAAACCATTACCATATGTTTACAATACAAACGACTTTGGGATTTATGGCCTAGGCCTCATGCATTAGTCCATACACATAATCATACAATAAAACGACCAAACAAACTTAGGTAAAAGTAGAGTATTAGTATATACTCCTATGCGAAAAGTTTAAAGTAAGCAGACCCCTTTTAGTTTTAACAGTATCCGGATACGGAAAAGTGGTTAGGTAAAGCCTTCCAGTTAACACAGAGTACGAATATTTGATAATCCTCTGCCCGTGCTAGTAATCCCATTCGACTCCACCTGTCCGAAAACGTAGCGTCAATTGTACATTGTATTAATTGCACTCATTGTGATTTAGGGTTTAGGTCTGATATGCACTTACCCATCCCATTCGGCTCCACCTGTCCGAACGTAGTGTCAACTGTGCATTGTATTAATTACACTTATTGCGATTTTGGTTTTAAAGATTTCCATGAGTCGCACAGGCCCTTCTTTACTTAGTAGCTCATTGAATACCAAAGGAGCGGTAGGTTCGATATGCACTTAATCCTGTCCAGGGTATTAAAGGGGGTAGGGTACATGCTACAGTCGAGGCCATCACCTAACCTGCTATCCAATGTGGTCATGACAAGTCTATCTCATCACCCTGGTCATTCGTACCCGCAGACCTTATTCTCTGAGGAAGAGTAAGCTAGGTTAATGGATTCTGTTATGGGGAGGTTCTCTGGAAGTCTAGCTCTACGACTCCGTTTTCTTGGTGAGGAGGAAACAACAGTGAGGTTTTTCTCAAAGTAGAGGCAACATCGCTATCTAACCTACTGGTAAGCTTTCTCGTTACTTCTGTATCACTAGTCCGAGATTTGTGGCCGAGTTTTCTTCCTCTTACAACAACATGGATAACCTAGGTGTCGTAGTGATTATACTATCCGTAAGTGGTTATTCTCTTATTGCCAAAACTCCAGGAAAGTTCTGGAAGTTCCTCCCCTCTGCTAAGAACTTTTTATTACCGCGTCTTATCTGTTCTGGAAATTTCTGAAGGGGTTGGATGCCTCGTTCCTTTGTTTTTGGGTGTTTCGCAAGTAGATTGCCTCTAGGGCGTGATGTTTTCCGCTCTGCTTCACTATCCTGTATCATCGTTCGGTGTTTGAGCTTCTGCGGGGTTTTCTCAGATTCCATTCCAGAAGCTACGTTTATTACGGTGAGAGCGTTGCACTGTAATTGCGGTATTTCCTTGTCCATATTAAATGAATTGTAGTTGTTTCGTAGGCTCTAAATTCCCGCAGTGGCTAGTTATTTCTCCATTTAGTATCTGAATAAAGTTTCCAATCCCAGTTCCGCTCATCTGCCACAAAGGGCCCCTTTCACCTATATCCCACCCTCGCCAACAACCCGTAATCCCAAGGAGAGAGCTCCTAAAAGGACCTTTCCTAAATTTGTTTTCTAAATCTTGATTTAAATGGTACTTCTCGGTTCGAAGGCTTTATACCATATAACTGGTAGTTATTTACGGGTTCTGTAATGGCTTACTGTGGTCTGTCAATAGAATAAATTCATCCGTGTTACTTTAATCCTTTCTTCATAATTTTTTTAAAACAAACAGATTCATATATTTAACATTCATGTTAACTGTATTTCAATTCTCTTTACGAAGATTTCATCTAGTATATCATCTGTATCTTGTTTGTACCTTAGAGTATATTCATTCATTGTTTAATGTCTCTGAAATCGGGGCTAGAACTACTATTGTACTTATGAAAGCTATAATTTCTTGTATAACTTCTTTCTTGAACTGGATGTTGTAACTAATGATGGGGCCCTGTTTTGATGCGAGGGTACCCATCAGCTTAATCAAGCTCGCTCCTCCGTTTTTCGGTTGTTGGACGACCACGGCTGGGAAATGGGTCATGCCCACAGCAAAATCCAAGATAAGTATCGGTTCTGTCAAGTGATGTATTTCCATTCTGCGGATAGTTTCATTTACCCTTATTTCGTATAGTTCTAATATTTCAATGGCATATTTAGTTACTAATGTTTTATTGATACAAATTTTGCAGAGTCCTCATCGGTAAGCAGCTTCAGATATCTGTGTCCGTCCTTGGAGACAAAGGTATTCGGGTTCCATGCCCGTAACCCTCTATGTCTCATTCCTTTCGTTCTAGAGGAAGGGCATGGTCCCTTTCCAGTTCTTTTATTTACAGTGTAGTTCAGTTACATTTCGGTAACGTTTGATTAAGGGTAACCCATCTTGTGATGGAAATTTATCTTTGGAAATAAAACACCGTATGGAATGTTTATTTGTTTCAATTCCGGAAGAGATATGTAATATTATTCTTAAAAGACATACAGGGTTTCCCTTCCGCCCTTCTTGCAATGGCATACTAGTTATTTCATTGGTTTAATATATTAGCACCATATTGGTTACTTCCAAGGAAAGGATTTTGAAAAAGAAAAAGGTGCTCGGCTATTGCCGGCTATATGTATATCTTATCCTTAGTTGACTCCAGATTGCATGATGGTAAATGAATTCAATTTGCACTTATTGTACTTGTGTTAAAGGCTTTCCTTTTGAAATTCTAGGTGATTGTGTTGTTACTTACACAATTAGGAATTTACTCAGGGGTATGTTTAAGTTTCGGGATGTCCCTTCTTCCTTGGGCCTTCACGCCTCTCGTGATTAATTCTGGTAATTAAACTGTGTTAATTCGATTCACTCCAATAATTTTCCAACATTTCAACCTATAACTTTTATTAAACACCGGTTGATATAAAGATGGGTAAATGTTGTAGGTGGTCTATAATAATTCTTGGTATTCGCAAGGTCACTTCCGTACTTTAAATACACATATATATCTTAGACACTTGCGATTAGGGCTATCTCCTAAAAAAATCATGACTGTTCAACTGGTACATGGAAGAAATCTTAGTTAATTACTCTACTGTTGTGCGTGCCCTTATATATCAGAAATGTCCATACATATTTATATATATCTATACACTATGCAGTTTTCCATTTGCATTCAATATGTAAGTAAACTCAAATCTGCATTACAATTTACTTGTGGGGTTTTCAACTACGACGCTTTATCTTACTACAATAGTAATTCAAACCACATCACAAATCTTCTTTAAGAATTGACTAGTCATATCCTTCCAGCTAGTATACTTCCGGGAACTAGTATTCATAACAGTAATGAGATGCAACAAATATAATCTATTCCGAACTAGTAGAGAGACATTCTAGCAGTTCCTAAGTTTGCAATAGGATGCATTCGATCTTTCGTCCTTAATATTATTTCTAAATTAGAATTAACAGATACATTCTATCAAGTATGTAACCATTTAACATTCATCCATAGAAGGGACATAAATAACATATCTGAAATAATACGCTGAAAGACAAAGGGAACAACCACGTTCCTCCCAACTGTAGAACAAGGCAGCCAAACCACTTGCCCGATTCACCCCCTAGCCTGACCATGAATCCATGAGGGTGAACTTGGAAAAGCTTCTCTTCAGCAATGTCTTACAGCTCCAGCAGTTTCCCTTGCCTCACACTCAAGCAGTGTTCATAACAGCAAATAAATCAATAGTCTCCTTCCCCAGCATACTTGGCAGTGTCCTGCCTCCTCACATATGCTATTTATCAATTTGCCTAGGTCTATTTCCCTCCCTTGGGAATTTTCGCAGCTTTCTAAATCCCTGATTTTCAGGGGCTGCCAATGGCCAAATCATTGATTTGCCACTTGTAACAATCAGCCCAGAGGTGTTTCCAACATGTTCCCCACTCATGGAGTCATGGTCAGCTGATTTCAACATGGCTGTTCCATTTGTCCTCCTGAAATCAATATAAAATATTATATTTTCATACAAGTGTCATAGTCAACTAGTTAGTTGGGTCAAATCAAATCCCTTCCCAACAGTCATAATAATTAATTACAATTATTAAATTCGAAATTGCCATAAATGGCAAAAAATTTCAAAATTCGAATTTACTAAAAACAGAATGAATTTCCAACAAATTTAAATTTCAAAAATATTTTATTTTTGGGGATGTCACGGAGGGGCATGGATTGTAAAATATTATGTTATTGAGGATTCCTTTAAGTTGTTTTTATCAGTCTGTCTTCTAAGTTTTTATATCTGTTTTCTTCTTGTCTGGATGCAACATCTTTGATTCATGGATTCCTGAGGCGGTAAAGGATCTGTTGTCATCTTTCCCATGTTTCATCGTATATCACTCATACACTTTATGTTTTTCTTCTTGTCCGGATGTAGCATATATGATTTATGGATTCCTAAGGCGGTAGAGGATTTGTTGTCATCTTGCCCATGTTTCATCGTTTATCACTCGAACATTTTATGTTTGTCTTCTTGTCTGGATGTAGCATCTTTGATTTATGGTTTCCAAGGGCGGTAGAGGATCTGTTGTCATCTTGCCCATGTTTCATCGTTTATCACTAAGACACTTTCTGTTTGTCTTCTTGTCTCGATGTAACATCTTTGATTTATGGATTCCTGAGGCGGTAGAGGATCTACTGTCATCTTGCCCATGTTTCATCGTTTATTATTCAGATACATCTAATTTCTTCGCAGAGAGGATCTTTGCTTAGTAAATTTTCATCTCTATGTTAAATCCTTATTTCTTCCCTTCACCTTTAAACAAATCCTTTGTCTGATAGGCAGTTTAAATGCCTTCATTGAGCAGGATACTTATGACTCCATAGCCCAACGGTCCCTGACTGATCTGCAACAACCTTTGTTATCTTTTCCTTTCTTTGCAGTCTTGTTCTGACTCCTCACTCTTAACCCATTCAAAACAATTCAATGTTACCAGGCTTACTCCTATTTGCAGTCTGGGAGTGACTCTTGGAGTGATAACATTAATGGCGTCGTTGTCGGGGATGGAAGTGAAGATATCTTCCCTGGGAGAATGACAACAAAGAGATCCAATTTTAGATGGTGAACTGAAGTTGGACACATTGTTCTGACTGCTTATCTTTCACCATGGCGACTCCATCATTAAGAATCTGTTGGTGAATCCACTGGAAGGAGACAAATCAAATGGCTATGGAGGTTATTCTGGCCAGGAGGTTTTCCCCATTAAATTTCTCAGCCATAGTCTGTTATCCACATCTCGTGGCTCAAATTGATGAATGGCAAGATCTGCTAGCCAGATTTTATGAAGGTGAGAATGAAAACCCTCTTGATCATGTTCTAGAATTTCATGCTCTGATCCAGTAGCTTGACATCCAGCATGAAGACATACGTATGAAGTTGTTTATGTACTCTCTTCATGGAGATGCTCGTATTTGGTATCACTTTCTCAAGCTTTCTAGCATTTCTTTGCTCAAAGAGTTTCATGGAGCTTTCAATATTCATTGTCAATTTTTTTATTCCTCTGACTTAAATTTTCATAGTTGTTGTGAGGAATATAAAGGTTGTGTCCAGGATGTAATTGATTCTTATGAAGGATGTGAGGATGAAGAGGATGACTTGGATGAGGAATCAACTCTTTGTCTTCCCTGTTCATCTACATCAGATGAAAACTTTGTTTGTTGTCTCAATAAGGAAAGTGTAGAAATTGAATATGTTATGGAAGTTGATACTCTTTGTAACCCTGACTCTAAAAAACCTAGATATGAGCAGCCTATCTTTGACTCATATGATGATGATAAGATATCGCTTCCCGGATTGAATCTTGAAAGGTAACCTGTGTTTAATGATGAAGAACAATTTTCTCGTGATAAGAAAAAAATAGCATTTGATATGTCATTCAAGACTCCTCCTTTATTTGATCATTATGGTGATAGTGATGAAGATGTTGAAGTGTTTTTTGGCTTGGAAGCAAAAAGCATTGGCAGCCAGCCTTCTGATGAAAAGGAAATCTTTTACCAAGGGCATCATGATAAAGAGAAAGAGCCATTCATTGATATGCATGAGGAGATTTCTTAACATAAGCTAGCAGATGTTATCAGAGAAGATAAAAACGAAGTCGATCAGTAGCCTGCATCAGCCATTCACTCACTTGTGCTTTCCACAGACATTCAACCATATGTGAGCAATTGTAAAGCAGAGCAGGCTTTCTGTCACAAATCCAGTAAGTTTTATCACCTATTTTATGACCCTGTAGGGGAGTACATGGAGTTGCATTTCCTCAATGTATTGAAGCCTTCAAGCTTTATCTTACATGCATCATTGGGAGGTAATCTGAAGAATGTAATTAATTTTTTGTCACAGTGTTATTGTCCCTTGTTGATCAGTGACAGAGTAAATAAGTTTTCAGCTAGGAAGTTACTTGAATGGCTCTGGTGGAAGTTTGTTTTCACCTAATGCATTGTAAAAATCGATTAGTTTAGGATTGTACATAAATAAGCTCCTTCTGGAGCATGTGTGTTTGTTTTATTTTTAAGTTGAGTAATGTACATGTCAGCTTGTTGTCTTAAGGAAAATGTATTTGAGCTCGACTCCACAACCCAACAACTAAGGCACTGGAACTACTTGTTCTTAGCAACTCACAGGGAGCATGCCATCCCCTATGGAGCCAATGCTATCACATGAAGTTGTCAAGGGTTGCATGTAATTGTTGTTAAGACCCAGGTCATCCAAGTCCTTTTTTGATACAGGTGACAACCACAAGCACAAAGTGAAACGGTCAAAGGCAGACTATTTTGGGTTGAAATACAAAGCAACGGACAGATTCATTTTTCAGTGGTGGAGATCCCAGGAGCATTTCAGATTAGCAGCTCTCAGGCATTCGGAATTCCAAAGTTGTGCGAGGTTTAGTGCCATGCAAAAATCCCTAGGGTGGCAGATCAAGCGCCACACATCCTTCTCCAACGACCGATATTGATTTACTTCCGGAGTTTGGGCTTCGAGAGTTTCGGTTTCCCTGCTCCCGTTTTCCTCCGAAGTAGTTTCTCCCGGAGTCCACAGATCTCTATCGCATGTCCTCCTCAGATCGATGGTCATGGTTCACCCGAGCTCTGAAAGTGCCGAAGACACTTGGCACCCATTAGTTCAGACGCGTGGCACTCATCCTTCAGGGGCATGTGGCATCCATCTAGCACTGACACATGGCACTCACTTCAGGCACTTTTGAGCATGTCATCTGCCTATTTTCGAGTGACACATGTCACCCCTCCATCCATGACACATCAACATAGTGACATCAAGCCACCACGTCAGCTTTGGGATATCATCCTCCAGGAGGTGTTCTTGCTCAACGCCAAAATTAACGCCATCTCTAAGCACGGTTAGAAGGATCCTAGAGTTGGTGGGCAGATAAGCTTTAGCGGGGGCGCTAAAATAGCAGGGTGGCACAAATCGCAGATCAACGACCACGCTTCATTACAGGGACACAACGTGCTCGAAGGTTAAAATTCTAAAACGGTCCCGCAATCAAAACCGTGGTATAATGAAAGAGCTACGTGGCAGAAGGTGGTGAATTGTGGGCTCAAAAGCGGTTTGGATCCAAACCACCTTTGATGACCTCGCAATCACGTGCTCATATAGCGTCAAATCCGAGAGTGACACGTGGCCGCCCCCTAGGCGTTAAGCCTCATCCCGATCCCAAGGAGAAGTCATTTAATGAAAGAGGGGTTGGTGGTTGAAACGTTGACTACCTCCGTAAATAGAAGCATGGATGTTTTGCCTGTGGAGACAGAAAGATGTCAGCCCGAAGTACCACAGAGGGCAGTCTCTCCTGCAGGCCCATGCTGACTCGAGTTTCCTTTTGACAGAAGAAAGACACACGTGAAGAACCCTAGGATAGGGGCACCAACTCACACTCCTAAGTTGTTGAATATTGTTTTGATTATAAAAGGCATCAGATGAAAAACAAACAGGGGTGTTCAAAGGCCTGAGAGTTTTAGGAGTAGGGCACTGTGTTTTTTAGTTTGTAAGCCTAAGGGGCATGGGTTGTAAAATATTATGTTATTGAAGATTCCTTTGAGTTGTTTTTATCAATCTGTCTTCTAAGTTTTTATATATGTCTTCTTCTTGTCTGGATGTAGCATCTTTGATTCATGGATTCTTGAGGTGGTAGAGGATATGTTGTCATCTTGCCCATGTTTCATTGTTTATCACTCAAACACTTTATGTTTTTCTTCTTGTCTGGATGTAGCATCTTTGATTTATGGATTCCTAAGGCGGTAGAGGATTTGTTGTCATCTTTCCCATGTTTCATTGTTTATCACTTAAACACTTTATGTTTGTCTTCTTGTCTAGTTGTAGCATCTTTTATTTATGGATTACTGAGGCGGTAGAGGATCTACTGTCATCTTGCTCATGTTTCATCGTTTATTATTCAGATACATCTAATTTCTTCACATAGAGGATCTTTGCTTAGTAAATTTTCATCTCTATGTTAAATCCTTATTTCTTCCCTTCACCTTTAAACAAATCCTTTGTCTGATAGGCAGTTTAAATGCCTTCATTGAGCATGATACTTATGACTCCATATCCCAATAGTCTCGGACTGATCTACAACGACCTATGTTATATTTTCCTTTCTTTGTAGTCTTGTTCTAACTCCTCACTCTTAACCCCTTCAAAAAAATTCAATGTCACCAGGCTTACTCCCATTTGCAGTATGGGAGTGACTCTTGGAGCGATAACACTTCCCAAGTGCACATCCTCTGCAAACACCTTCGTGTACCAATTGTACTTTTGATATGCCTACAACCATATGTTTTAGAGATGACAATGCTTGATAATGAATGCGAGCACACCTTCTATGCCATAACTCACTAGGATTGAGTTCATCATGTACAAGGGCTTGAGCATTTTGACATAGGAGTTTATACAATCTTCCTTCACGAAACCCAATGACTAACATCTTATATTTTTTAATCTTTAGACCATACAAGAACTTTTCCATTGACAAATGTTATTTTATCTCCTTTGTCTTCCAAGCAAGAAATAGATACTAAATTCTTTTCAAACTAGGAACATATAAAACATTGTTAAGATGAACATTGTTACCTGATTCCATTTTGATAGAACCTTTTCCAATTCCCTTGATTGCATAAGAGTTATTGTCTCCAAGTTCCACTTTATGAGATGTTTCCTTGTACTTCATGAGAGATTTTCACGATCACTTGTCATATGTCTTGAACCTCCACTATCAATCAACCACACGTCGTCTTCAAGAGATCCTGTAAGAGCTAAGTAGTAGAAGGTTCTTCATCATTGGACGCTGACGTGTGGTCTCTTTTCTTTTCTAGTTTAGAACAATGCCTTTTATAGTGGCCATATTCATGACATCCAAAACATTGCACCTTTGACATATCTTTCTTATGATTGAATTTCTTCCTTGAGCCAAATATTTTCTCACCTTCATGTCTTTTGAACTTTACTGCATAGGCTTGAGCATCCTCTTCCTTTTGTTGGGTATATGTTATATTCTTTGCATGTGTGTGTGTGGGCACATCAAGTTCGACAACTGTGTTTGACGATCCCTCTAGTAGTGCTCTTTGTGTCGTGTGTGTCAGGCGCTTCGTAGGGAGGTCCCAGGGGAGGGCAGGTATGCCCCCCCCTAGTTACGTGTAGCGTTAGCGCCCCAGAATTTTTTTGGAGGCAGTTTTTACTATTTTTAGCAGTTTTCTAAATTGATCCTGGATTAAGGGATTAGGGTTTTGGTATCTACGGAATACCTAAAAACATTGTATATATTGTATGGTGAATGGTGAAATTTGATATAATGAAAATAAGAAAGGTTTTCCCCGATTTAGGGTTTCCAATATAAATCTCTGTGTACGATGTGTATGAGCCATTGATTAATTTTTGTTTTGATTAAGAATCTATATGCATTGCTTTACTTCACAAGTTTAAAACTTACATGTGGTATCAAAGCTCATTTGTGGCTTCAGAGGGACGCCTTTGTTGTTGAGGGTTTAGCTCGGTCTTGATAGATCAAGTTTATCTTGGGTTTGTGATAAACCTGGGTTTAGTGGGAGCTTTTGCAGTGGAGATTTTAGTGTAGAAAGAGATGGCGAGCTCTTCTAGAATTGAGATAGAGAAGTTCAATGGTAAAAACTTTGAGCTATGGAAGCTCAAGATGAAGGACCTTCTTGTAGACAAAGAACAATGGATCGTTGTGGATCCCAGTACACATCCTACTAGTACGCAACCTACAGTCGACTGGTACACAACCTACTAGTACACCACCTACTGGTATGTCGAAGGAAGATTGGGAGAAGTTGGACAGAAGAGAAAGGAGTATTATTCGACTCTGCCTGGCAGATTCAGTGTTGTTGAATGTCTGGGGAGAATCTACAGCCAAGGAACTATGGGATAAGTTAGGGAATTTATATCAATCAAAGTCCCTGGTAAACAAGTTGTTTCTTTGAAAGAAGTTGTATCATCTTAGGATGGAAGATGGATATTCTGTGACAAAACATATAAATGCCTTTAATACTCTGGTAAGTCAACTTGTCTCTGTTAATATTATGAATGCAGAAGAAGATAACCGTATTACTTTGCTATGTTCTTTGCCAGACTCTTGGGATAATTTGGTTGTAGCAATTGGTAGTACCACTCAATCTACATTGAAGTATGAGGATGTAGTTGCATCCTTGTTATCTGAAGAGATGAGGTGGAAAAGTATGGATGGTCATAGCACATATGCTTTATTTGTAAGAGGGCGTACCCAAGACAGGAATCCTGGTAAGTCCTTGGGGGGGAGACCTAAATCTACAGGTAGATCTAAGTCTCCAGGAAAATCTTTGAGGAAATGTTGGAAGTATGGTAAAACAAGGCATTATAAGAAAGATTGCAAGTCTAAGAAGGTTGATAAACCAAAGGGATTTGATAGTACCTCTTCCCCAGAGGCGAAAACCTCCATTGAAGAAGGAGGTGATGTGTACCAGGCATCTACATGTACACATGCAGACTGTGATGTATGGTTGATCGACTCAGGTGCGTCATACCATATGACTCCTCACAGGGAGTGGTTCTCTGAATATGAAAAATACGATGATGGTGATGTATTCCTAGGAGATGACTCGACAGCCAAAACCATGGGACGTGGAAGGGTTGTGTTGTTGCTAAAAGATGGAAGGATTATAACTCTCCCTGGGGTTCTTCACATTCCAAAACTTGCGAGGAGCCTAATATCTGTAAGCAAGTTGGATGATGCAAGAGTGGATACTATATTTGGAAAGAACACTTGCAAGATGGTACGAGGAGCAATGGTATTTATGAGGGGAGTTGGGTGTGGAACTTTGTACAAGTTGTTGGGAAGCACTTATATTAATAGGTGTAACAGTTCTATTGTTCCTGAGCAGAGAAATAAAGAAGACAAGACAAATATTGTCCCTGGAAAGAAGACCATGTTGTGGCATCAAATAATGGGACATATTGGAGAAAAGGGCCTTCAAACACTACACGGTAAAGGTATGGTTGAAGGTATGTCTAATTGCACTCTGGATTTTGATTTCTGTGAACATTGCATATATGGAAGAAAAAAATCGAGTAAGATTCCCATCTAGTGCTACAAGAGCAAAGGGGATCTTAGAGTTGATACACAATGATGTGTTTGGACCTATTCCTATTCCATCCCTAGGTAAATATGTGTATTATGTTTCATTCATAGATGATTTCTCAAGGAACACATGGATTTATTTTCTTAGAAAGAAATCTGAGGTATTTGATAAATTTAAAGAGTTTAAGGCTCTGGTAGAAAATTAGACAGAGAAGAAAATAAAGGTATAGAGGACAGATAATGGTGGAGAATTCTACGGAAATGAATTCGAAGAATTATGTAAGAAGTGTGGTATATCAAGGCAGAAGACTACTCCATACACTCCTCAACAGAATGGAGTTGCGGAAAGGATGAACATGACACAGATGGAAAAATCAAGGAGCATGCTCAGCGGTGCCGAGTTAGGACAGGAATTCTGGGAAGAGGCAGTGGGTACATCATGTTACCTGGTCAATCGATCACCTTCATTAGCGTTGGATGATAAAACTCCACACGAGGTATGGACTAAAAAGAAACCTTCTCTTCAAAATCTTAGAGTGTTTGGTTGTGATGCTTATGTACACGTTCCAAAGGAAAATAGGAGTAAGCTGGATAAAAAGGCTGAAAAGTGTATCTTTATTGGTTATAAAGATGGTGTGAAAGGCTATAAGCCTTGGAACCCAGAAACTAAGAAGACTGTTTACAGTCGGGATGTTGTTTTTAGAGAGGTAAAAGATGTGTCCAAACAGGAATTCCTACCAAGGCAAGATGAACCTGAGAAGATAGAGTTAGAGTTGGATGATGCAAAATCCAAATCATCTGAAGAAGATGAAGCAGAAGAAGAAGAAGAACCTCATACCCCAGTATTGAGGAGATCAATGAAAGAAAGAAGGCAACCATAAAGGTATAGTCTACCTGATTTTCGTTCCAATTTTTTTTTATCTATTATTGATGATGATCCCAGAACTGTCAGGGAAGAAGTGAACTCAGAGGATAGTAAACTCTGGAAGAAGGCCATGGTTGAAGAAATGGATGCCTTTGATAAGAATGAGGCATGGGATATAGTTGCGTTGTCAACTGGAAGAAAATATATTGGTAGCAAATGATTGTTTCAGAAGAAGTTTAATGCAGAAGGAAAAGTGGAGAAATACAAAGCTCGGTTAGTAGCAAAAGGTTATTCCCAGGTAGAGGGAATTGACTTTGGTGAGATTTTTTCTCCTATTGCTAAGTTAACTTCTATTAGATTTATTTTATCTATTGTTCCTGCTTTTGATCTTGAAGTGGAACAGATGGATGTGAAGACAACATTCCTACATGGGGATCTGGAAGAAGAAATCTACATGAAGCAGCTAGAAGGCTTTGTAGTGCAGGGAAAGAAAGAACTGGTATGTAAGCTAAAGAAGTCACTATGTGGTCTGAAGCAATCACCTGGGATGTGGTACCAAAATTTTGACACATACATCCTTGGATTGGGATTTGTGAGAAGCAAGGTTGATCACTGTGTATATTCCAAGCATGTTGGTAATCGCTTCATTTATGTAGTGTTGTATGTTGATGACATGTTGTTGGTAGGAAATAACATGGATGTTATCAAGGAGGTGAAATCACAGCTATCCTCCAAATTTGACATGAAGGATCTCGGTGCTGCTAACTTCATTATGGGAATGGAAATTAAAAGAGATCATGCTAACAAAAAACTCTGGTTGAATCAGAGAAAATATGTTGAGACGATATTACAGAGGTTTAATATGCATGGAAGTAAACCGGTCAAGGTTCCTATTCCTATAGGTGTAAAGTTATCTGCATATCATTGTCCCAAGACACATGAAGAAGAAGAGGACATGTCCCATGTTCTTTATGCTAGTGCAATTGGCAGTTTGATGTATGCAATGGTTTGTACTAGACTAGACATTTTACATGTAGTGGGAGTTTTGAGAAGGTATATTTCTAAACCAGGGAAAGAGCATTGGACAACAGTAAAGAGGGTCTTCAGGTATTTGTGTGGCACTACCAATTATGGATTGTGCTACCAAGGAAGACCAGAATTGGACAGAGTGGTGGACATACATGGCTTTGTTGATGCAGACTGGGCTGGAGATCTGGATCACAGAAGATCTACAAGTGGGTATATGTTTAACCTATTTGGAGGAGTAATCAGTTGGATGAGAAAAAGATAGGTTGTAGTGGCACTCTCAACTATAGAAGTCGAATACATGGCAACCACTCATCCAAGCAAGGAAATAGTATGTTACAGAGATTGTGTTCAGGTATTGGGTTGGTACAACAAGCAGTGAGATTAGATTGTGACAGTCAGAGTGCAATCTTCTTGGAAAAGAACCCAACTTATCATTCGAAGACAAAGCATATTGATGTCCAGTATCACTTTGTGAGAGACATGGTTGAGGAAAAGAAGCTGTTGCTGGAAAAGGTTGACACTTTGAAGAATGTTGTAGATTTATTGACAAAGTCTGTGAGCACAGAAAAGTTCTCCTGGTGTAGATTAACAATGGGCATTGTTGCCCTGGATTGTTGACTATATAACCCTATGGACATCTGGATGCAAAGAAAACAACAAGTGGGAGAATATTGGGTATATGTTATATTTTTTGCATGTGTGTGTGTGTGGGTGCATCAGGTTCAACAAATGCGTTTGACGATCCCTCTAGTATTTCTCTTTGTGTCGTGTGCGCCAGGCGCTTCCTAGGGGGGTCCAGGTATGGCTCCCCTGGTTATGCCCAGCACCCCGAAATTATTTTTTTGGGCGGTTTTTGTTATTTTTAGTGGTTTTCTAAATTAATCCAGGATTAAGGGATTAGGGTTTTGGTATCTACGAAATACCTAAAAACATTGTATATATTGTATGGTGAATGGTGAAATTTGATATAATGAAAATAAGAAAGGTTTTCCCCGGTTGAGGGTTTCTGGTATAAATCTTTGTGTACTATGTGTATGAGCCATTGATTAATTTTTGTTTTGCTTAAGAATCTATATGCATTGCTTTACTTCACACTTTTAAAACTTACACCTTTTGAGATCTTCCTTTAGAGTTTATCCTTGTCTCTTCTTGTGCGCAACAGGTCCAAATTTCTTCTAGCATTGGAAACTCCTTTCTTGTATTCATGCTTGCAACAAATGCATCCCATGATCTAGAAAGACCATTAAGTGTTATATTCACAATTTCCTTTTCTGGAATAACTTCTTCAATAGCTTGTATTTTATCTCTCAACTGAGAAATCCTCACAAAGTATGAGGCTACATTGTCATCCTTAGTCATTTTTGTGTCACGGAGCTCATTCTTCAAACTCATCACTTGTCCAATATTTATGACTGCAAAAAATGGTTAGTTAGGGCATCATACATCTTCTTGGATGAGTCAAGATTGGATATGTAGGGTATCAAGTGATTTTTTACATAGTCCACAATGATACTCACAGCGTTGATGTCATTGTCCTTGGACTTCTCCATTTCTGCAACATTTTGAGGTTCCTTCTCTTTTCCTGCTTCAAACTGTGGTTCTACGATCTTACCTTTCACGATATCTAGAACTTTGTTCTTGGCAAGGATGAGGTCAATCCTTGTCTTCCATGCTCTAAAATTTGAAGCTCCTTCTAGCTTGTTCTTTGACTTCATCGAGTAATTCATGACTGCTTTTGACTTTTACTTTGACCCAAAAATTCAACCTTGACGTTTTTGCTAGATAAAGGTACCAAGAGGTGAGTTAGGCTAAGGCGCATTAGAATGTCCAAGAATTATGTCAATCTTCTCACTTGAAGTGCCCAAAGGGTTAGGTTAGGGTTTGTTGCAACTACAAAATTAGAAACCCTATTTGCAGCTACAACTAGTGCAACAACGAGCTTGCCAAGGAACTGTCGATCTACCTTCCAATGGCTAGACTGTCTTAAGGTAGTGTGGGCCCATAACCTGTTAAAATATTCGATGTGCTCGTTTAACCATAGACAATATCACAATATTTTAACCCAACCATAGGCATGTAGCCATCCCCAAGCACCGTAACCTTTGAAAGATGGAATGATTCTGGAAGCACCACTAGAACCAAGATAGCACACCTTTCTCCAAAGATAGCGCACCAAGCAAAAAGTCCCAAACCACAGACCAAAGACCAGTCACCACTGTAGTAGTTGCAACTCTCCTCCATACTTGTGCACTACTTGTCTTGTATGAGATTGTGAGTGAGTGTATCCAAATGAACTCAAGTGCCCTCTATTTATAGTGATCCTTGCCAACTGTCTAGGTCGACTTCTCTTTCTGGAGGGTAATACTATAATATTAATTATTTTATTGAGCCCACTTGTTTTCTAGGGTTTTTACACACCTATTGAGGGTTTTTCTAGCTTCTGAAATTCTATTATAGTTAGAGGTTACACATGGAGGTTGATACCTCCCACATCTACCTTAATATCAACAGAAAAATCCATGAAGCTATTGGAATTGCAAAAAAGGCTATGCATTCCATTAGAATTAAGAAGACACCTACTATAATAACTAAATTAGACCTATCAAAAGCATATGTTAAAACTTGTTGCCTTTATTTGAGTTTATTGTTGATTCATGTGGGTTTCAACTTACCGATAGTTAATTTGGTTATGGGATAATGTTGATGTTTTGTGGCTTCGGGAAGGTATTCTCACATGACCCTAGGTGTTGGGCATGTGAGAATCATCGTGGGCACCACATCACACTTTTAGTTTGGTGAAAACCCCCTTGGATTTGAGAGGGGGCTTCATGGGTTTGGTGATGGGCTTTGTGGGCTTCTGCAAGGGCTTCACATCCACATAGAAGACTAAAATATTCTAATTTAATGTTGACTTACTTGAAGGGCCTTTACACTTGTATAAAAGGACATAAGGGGCCATTGTGACACATTCATTATGGTGTGGATCTTGGTGATTTCAGTCCAAGTTTGGTGACCTCAATCCAACCAAATGGAGGAGGTTATAAGGCTATAGTCTGCTATAATTTTATATGTTTTGGGTAGGTATAAAGGAGAAGGAGAGCCTTGGTGACCTCAGTCTCATGGAGCAGGCCAAGTAGGTTTGTGTTTGAGGTATTTGTGTGGTAGACAGCTTGCAGAGGGGCCGAGTATGGAACCCTAACAAAGTTGTCTAAAGGAGAGAGCCTTACTATTGTTTTGTGGATTGTTCTATGTGCTACAATCGAAGAGAAAAGAGGTTGAACCTCAATCCAAGTGTAGAGTATGTGTCGGGGTTGTTTCTATGTGATAGTGCAGAGAGAAGAGACCAGGTAGGGCCGAACCTCAGCCCTGATATAGTTCACTTGAGACCAAGGGTAGCGAATGACAGGAAGGTCGAAAAGGAAGGGCCCTAGACCCCTGTAGTGGCTGCTACACAGGCCAGAGCTTATGGATAGGCCAACGAACCAGTGTAGGAAATATTGGAGAGGCCGCAAGCCTAGTACCTCAGACCTCTGCCTGGAGGGGTATGTTCAACTCTTGTTGGTTGGTTGTAGGTGAAGGTAAGGTTGGGTAAGCCCTCATTCAGTTGTAGACAACACAATTTTGGGCTTGTTTTGAAGTTGACCTAGTGGAAAAGGTATCAGGAGAAGAGGTATATGGGAATGATTTGAGGGGTACATGTGGTTGTCAGTGAGTAATGAGATTTAAGGGCAGTCTGAGGAGTTGTTACAGGTGTGTAAGAACAAGTATAGAGGCCTGAAACAACAATGAAAGAGGGATGGACAACAACAAGGTCATGGACAATTTGTGACAACCTTGAGGATAGATTTAGAGCTGATATAACAACTTAAATGTTCAACAAAATTTGGCACATAACCAAGGAGGGTTTCTGTAGTGATTTTGTAAGTATTTGGCATTATTCTTTTATGTAATAATTGGGCCATTTTCCCTAGTATGGGAGCCCTATGGTTCTAGTTTTGAGAATAAGGTTTTGGGCTCAAAATTACTTTGTAGTTGTGTATGATTCAATTGTTGATATAATTTCCATTGTGCTAAGTAGTTAGGCATCTTAGTGTGTTTATGCTTATAGTTCAAATAGTAAAATTTATGTATAACTGTCAAAGACATAGACCACACTAGGTGGAGTCAAAATCTAACATGGTATCAGAGCTTGAGGTTCTAAGAAGTGAAGTTGGATTAGGTGATAACTCTGAGAGGGAGTTGTAGTAGTGTTGAGGAGTTAGCTATGAGAGGGATCCACAGTGATTGTTGGAGGTAGCAACAAGTTAAATGGTCTCTAGTTTTGAGACATGGAGCATATCGTTCAGACAAGGAGTTGTGGACTATTGCAGCTTGGTGATGTGGCAGGTTGGGAGTTTTGGTGGATTGGTGGAGAGACCAGATCACAAGTTGGAAACTTTATGGATGAACTTCCAATGGCTTATCATAATGAGTTGCGATGGGTGCAGCCCCAATGCTTTGGCATGGATGAGAGAGCTTTGTGTGGATGGCAGGTTGACAAGATAGAGTCTTCATTGGGCCAGAGAGTTGTACATTGTCAAGGTGAAGCAGTGTATGGGGTATTTGACCCAGAAGGATGACGACACTTGCAGAGATGAGTTGCGAAGGTCTACAATGAACTAGACTATGTGTCCATCTGCATCTCAGGATTGTTCGAAGAGAGGACACACGTTCAGTTGCAGTGTATGTGTAGACACAAAGAGTCTTATGACTTGATGACGGACTTGGGTAGAAGTTCATTGGACTGTTGGACTTGGGTAAGTAGGATGCTTGCCTTGGAGGATTGCATGGTTCTTATACAGCGGGAGCCACCGACACATGACAGGTGCACAAGATTTGTTTGAGAGTTTCACAGTGTCTAACTCAGGTATGTACGAGAAGCTTGGTATGAGGACCAAGCATGTAGTACATGGATCTAGAACAATGGTATTCATGATGGAGTCAAGGGATGTGTTATGAATGGAAAATGTGTTATGGGTGCCAAGAGTGTGTTCTCAACCTCAACGATTGAGGAGTAGGGCTATGCATTGTTATTCCAAGATGGACAAGTGTTATTGGATGTCGATAAGATCTAGCTCTAACACAACAATGGTCCCAGAGTTAGAGAGGGAAATGTGTGTAGGAAGAAGGGCCAACCCATGCGAGCCATGGACAATAGTAGAAGAGGACAATGGATAGGGAGCAGATAGCTCCAGAGGTTGTGTAGACTCAAAGGGATCCTGATGTCGGAGGGAGTCATGAGACTCATAGTGAGTCTGGAGGCTTAGAGGGAGAGTCAGTCTTTCAGTGGGAGCCAACCTTTAGGTCCATATGGGAGAGATGCATCTTCCAAGACTGTCAGGACAGTGTCATGGGTTGAGATGGTTAGACATGATGCTCGAGAGTGGGAGGATTCTATGATCAGGGTGTCTTCCAGGGAGAGATCATGCCAAACAATAGGACTTGCCTAAGTGACAAAGGGAGCAACCAATCAGGTGGATTGGAGAACAACTATGGTAGCAAATCCAGTGCTAGAGGAAGAGATAATTCCAAGTGATTGTGGAGTGTGACGAGAATACCTCCCTCTCTAAGAGGGAGTGTTGATGTTTTGTAGCTTCGAGCAAGTGTTCTCACATGACCCTAGGTGTTGGGCATGTGGGAATCATTGTGGGCACCACATCACACTTTTGGTTTGGTGAAAACCCCCTTAGATTTGAGTGGGGGCTTCGTGGGCTTGGTGATGGGATTGTGGGCTTGTGCAGGGGCTTCACACCCACAAAGAAGACTAAAATATTTTAATTTAATGTTGACTTACTTGAAGGGCCTTTAAACTTTTATAAAAGAACATAAGGGGTCATTGTGATATAGTCATTATGGTGTGGAGCTTGGTGATTTCAGTCCAAGTGTGGTGACCTCAATCCAGCCAAATGGAGGAGGTTGTAAGGCTCTAGTCTACTATAATTTTCTATGTTTTGGGCAGGTACAAAGGAGAAGGAGAGCCTTGGTGACCTCAGTCTCATGGAGTAGTCCAAGTAGGCTTTTGTTTGAGGTATTTCTATGGTAGACAACTTGGAGAGGGGTCAATTATGGCACCCTAGAAAAGTTGTCAAAGGGAGAGAGCCTTATTGTTGTTTTGTGGATTGTTTTGTGTGCTACAACTGAAGAGGAAATAGGTCAAACCTCTGTCCAAGTGCAGGGTATGTGTTGGGGTTGTTTATGTGTGATAGTGCAGAGAGAAGGGGACGGGTAGGGATAAACCTAAACCCCGATCTAGTTCACTTGAGACCAAGTGTATAAGCTAATAGGAAGGCTGAAAAGGGAGGGCTCGAGACCCATGTAGTGGATACTACACATACCGCAACTTGTGGATAGGCCAACGGACCTGTGTGGGACAGATTGGAGAGGTTGCAGGCCTAGTACCTCAAATCGAAGCCTGGAGGGGTATGTTAAAATCTTGTTGGATGGATGTAGGTGAAGGTGAGGTTGGGTAAGCCCTCATTTAGTTGCAGACAACATCATTTTGGGCTTGTTTTGAAGCTGACCTAGTGGAAAAGGTAGAAGGAGAAGAGGTCTGTGGGAATGACTTGAGGGGTACAAGTGGTTGTCAATGAGCAACAAAATTTAAGGGCATTCTAAGGAGTTGTTACAGGTGTATAACAACAAGTATAGAGGCTTGGAACAACAGTGAAAGAGGGTTGGACAATAGTAAGGTCATGGACAGTTTGTGACAACCTTTAGGACATATTTAGGATTGATATGACAACCTAAACGTTCAACAAAATATGGCACAGAAACCAAGGAGGGTTTCTGCAGTGATTTTGTAAGTATTTGGCATTATTCTTTTGTGTAAGAATTGGGCCATTTTCCCTGGTACGGGAGCCATGTGGTTCTGATTTTAATAAACAAGGTTTTGGGCTCAAAATTATTGTGCACTTGTGTATGATTCAATTGGTGATCTATTTTCCATTGTGCTAAGTAGTTAGGCATCTCAATGTGTTTATGCTTACAGTTCAAATAGTAAAATTTGTGTATAACTGTAGAAGACATAGACAAAACCTTAGGTGTGGTCAAAATCTAACATCCAATGGGTCTATTTCGGAGGGAGGGAAATGTAGGGAGATTCTCCAGCTTTATTGCAAAGATTTTGGTGTGGAAATTAACGATCTCAAATCTACATTTAGTTTAAATGGAATTAGGGGTGAGGAGGCTATGGCTATGAAGCAGTTATTTCCATTTAGGACAACTCTTTTGCAAGATGGTATAAAGTATTTGGGTTTTATATTTAAATCCCAATGATTGTGGTATAAGATATTGGAGTTTGTTTAAGGTAGATAGAAAGGAGAATACATTTTTGGTGTAATAGGTGGGTATCACAAGGCAGACTACTAACTTTGGTTAAGTCAATTATGGAGGCAACTCTAATTTATTAGCATTCATTGGCTCACATTCCCAAAGGAGTCTTATAAAGGGTTGGGAGGAATTGTTTCAAATTCCTGTGGAGAGGAAAGGAAGATAAGGTGGGCCCCTACATAACAAAGTGTCAAACTTTAGCTAAGTTTAAGGGTCATTAGGGATTAAAACATATTCATGTCTTTGGTAGCGAGAAGCCTCTATAACTTAATTACTAAAGAGATATTGGGGAAAAGAATTACAGTGTAGAAATACATTGCTCTTGGCAACATTATGGATTGGAAAGAAAGAGTATAAAAAATGTGTCGAATTAGTTCTTGCTTTTTCGGTGGTTGACAACTTCCTCACTTGGAAAATTGGTAATGACATGCAAATCAAATTGAGGATTGATGTCGTTGTGGGTTGCAATAATTCAATATTTTTGCCCATTGTTCTCATTGATAGGTTACATGACCTTAGTTTATTCACTTTATATCATATTATGGACAATGAGGCTACTAATATTTGGCGCCAAGGATGGAGGTTAGCGTATTCTTTGGAGTTGGTTGGAATTCATACTACTGCTTGGTAGGTTTTCTTGGATGAATTAAAAAGATGCCACATTTGGATTTGGAAGGACTACTCTCTAGTTTGGTCAATGCATAAAAATGGTGGGATAGATTCAAGTTGGGTTACAACGTGATGCACTTAGAGGAACAACTTCCCAAGTGTTGGTGGTGGTCTAAATATGGAAGGTTAAAGCTCCCAAGAAGACAGTTTTGTTCATGTGGTTAGCTCTAAAAAATAGTCTTGACTTGGGAACTACTTCAAAGAAGGAACAAATGGGGTCCTGGAATTTCCATTCTACATACGAGGGCTAAACAAAATATTTATAATATGTTTATACATTGTTCATATCAAATTGAATATTATTTAATGGATCTTATATACTATAAGTTATATAGATCTTTCATAGATCAAAATTATCTCTCTATTGTTGTTAGTGTAAAGAAGAAAATAAATATTGCGAAATTAAGAAAAAAAACCCCATGAGCTTCATAATGGAACTAGGAGGTGGACAAGACCCAAAACATCCCATGAAGAAAGAACTTGTAAAGTTTTCAATTCTAACAAAGTAGAAGATAAAACGCTTTTTCTCTTAGAGTGCACAACCTACATAAATATTAGACCTCGATTTTAAATCACATATAATACCACGAATATTCGTAATGTTAACGCATGAAACCAAAGTGAACTCAACAACCTTATTTCCAAGTTATTTAATCATAAAAGTAACATAAAAAAACTTACTCATCACAGTTCTCCATCTTGGTCGTTTTTGTTATGATTTTCAAGTCTTAAACTTATGGGGTTGTTTTGACGCCCTAAATGACGTTTTTTGGTCATTGGGGGGCTTGGGGTTTCCATTAGATATTTCAAGGAGCTACTAAATGCCCCAAACAAAGATTATGTGCAAACATTGTGCCCTTGGGAAGCTGACGCATCAACTAACCACCTTGGGGCTTGCAAACCTTTTGGCGCTTCACCTCCTAGGGTTAGGGTTTTGGACCCTTAGGGTTCTTGCTTTATGTTAAAAGACCATTCTTTTGGCCCATTGTATTATCTTTTTTCGAATGAGCATAGTCGACATCTCTTTCTCTTCATAGATAAGCTACCACCATTCTAGATAGTTTGTGTTATATAGTATTATGTTATTTTATTGATTAATAGAAGTTGGGTTTCATTGTATTTATGTGTTCTTTGCTATAGTTTTGTTTGTATCTCATTTCATTTTGTTGTCGTGCGAGAGATTCCTCGAACAACGTTTTGAAAATATCTCCTGCTCTGTCATCTCTCTTTTCTTCGGCCATGGGAGGTTGCTTGGGATGACGAGAGTGGTCATCCCCAAGTGAAACTAGCTCTAGACCCAATTACTCTATGTACCCTGACCTCGTTGGGGACATGCATTGAGAAATAACAAGGAGCATATTGCTCTAATACCACTGATCTATATTATATTGAGAATGAAATGAGACACAAATAAAACTATAGAAGAGAACACATAACTACAATGAAACCCAACTTCTATTAATCAATAAAATAGTTGAATATTGTAGAACACAAACTTGCTAGAATAGTGGTATCTTATCTCTGAAGAGAAAGAGATGTTAGCTATGCTCATTCAAAAAAATATAATCCAATGGGATGCAAGAATGTCCTTTTAACATAAAGGAAGAACCTTGAAGGTAAAAAACCCTAACCTTAAGAGGTGAAGTGCTAAAAGGTTTATGGGCCTCGAGGTGGTTAGTTGATGCGTCAACTTCTCGAGGCACAACTTTTACATACAATCTTTGTTTGGGGATTTTAGTAGCTCGTTGGAAAGATCTAATCTAGAAATACAATTATTGGCAAAGCCTACAAATGTCGTGGCAACCCCAAGCCCCTTAATGGCCAAAAATCATTGTTTAGGGCCTCAAAACGGCCCCGAAAGTTCAAGACCCAAAAATCATAACAAAAACAACCAAGATGGAGAACCGTGATGAGTCAGTGGAAGAGGTGGGTGGCCACCGATATCCACCTAGATCAGTTAAGGTCTAGTAGGACAATGTTGGTATGAATGAATGATAACATCATTGCCCTCATTGTCACCATTTGTGTGTGTGTGTAATGTTAAATATCAAGCATTGTTGAGTATGAAGAAATAAGTTTGAAAATGATAGAAGGAGGTGATAAAATTAGAGCATAGTGAAGTAAAAGTGTGAAAATAAGCTAACAAGGCAGGAGGAGGAAATAGGGAAGCAAGGATAAAAGGTTGTAAAAAGGGGGGTTAGGATTATGATTAAGAGAAAGTTAATAAAATAACCAAGAAATATTATAGTTCTATGGGGATTGGGAATGCCACGACTTACAAAAAATGAATAGTTAACATGAGTAATTAATTAATGTTGGAGAGGTAGTTTATAATTGATTGCCAACAATGGTTAAATTTAAAATAATCTTCCTAGTTTATGTTAATAGGTTTGATTTTTTAAATGGTTTCTCTAGTGAGTTTTATAGACACAGTTTTAGTTTGATCATAGTGATTTCTCTTGAAATGAAAATTATTTATCTAAGTTTAAAACACTTAGACTTTTACTCGAAGAATGTAAGATAATAAAGAAGGATGACCATATTATATATGTTATTCCTTCTAAGTTTGGAAGCGCCTATTTTGTTTTTGTATCTACTTTTGATTCCACCAGAGAAGCACTTATTAGTCTAGGGGTACTTATAAAATGCCCTACTTTTAAGCTTTTTGTGGTTCCTTGATTAGAGAGCAAGACAAACTCTTGCATCTCAAAGTGATCGACATTGCATGTACATCTAACAAAGCATTGGTGGCACATGAAAAGGATAAATCCAAACATTCGAAGAAGCAACATCCTTGCAAAAACAAACAAAACAAAGGTCCCAAGC
>ML796002.1:183771-204743 GCA_009831015.1 Picea engelmannii | reverse complement strand
AACAAAACCAGAAACCAGGCTCTTACCAGAGATGAAAAAAGTATCGATCAGGGGAAAAAACGAGAGAAACCCACAACCGATCGCTCAAAACCCATAAACATATCCAAATTCCCAGTCCAAGTAGGCACCCAAAACTCCATTGACACTTTAAAAAAGAAAGAAAAGATTAAACCCTCGGAGAACGGAAAAACCCAAACAAGCCATGACATGGAAACCTAAAGCCTTGAATCTATGTTACACTAAATGACCCAAGTAAAGGGGCAGTGTGAACCCAGCTTACCTCATAAACCACGACTGGGAAAGATCAGAAACCTTGACGAGAACGAGGGCTTGATTAGAACGGACGCCTTGAAGCTCCCAGCAAAATTGAGATAACTATAAGCGTCTACTGGCTTCGATTCGCCGCTGTCGAAAGAGGGCTCCTGAGGCCACCTCGCTCCCTTTTAAATCTTCTTGTTTCGCTCAGCGGACAATGCCCTTCGTTATCGTCGGCCTCTGCCCTTTGTAGACCCAAATTAAAACAGAAAAACAACTAAGTTGTAAAGAAAAGATCGCCAGCCAAATGAAACCCAAATCAGAATAGATTTGCACGAATTTGCATTTGTGTTTGGGGAGGATCGGATTCCATTGGAAGGCATCTGCTTGGTGGACGTGGAAAAACTAGTTGGAATTATTAAGTTAGTCTTTGAAATTTTTTGGGAATGTTCGTGATATGTTATTTGAGAAAGTGGAGTGGTCGAGTGCGCTTGTTAGTTCACATGGTAACCAAAGATCTTCTGACCCCTCATGTCGAGAAGGGTTTCTCAACAAAGAAGGGAAAGATGTTTACTAACTAAGAGTCTTTCATGGACAAGGACTTGGGGCCAACCCGAGTGCACATGCTTATTAAATTAGTTGTCTCATAGAAAATTTGTGGTGTCAAGGGACATGGACCCTATTCAAAGGAATAGCAAAGTGATGCAGTTACCATCATAAGTTGAGATGTGCATGTAGGGTCTTTAGTGAAAGGGGAGATGAGCATTGGATTAGATAATGACATGTAGATTTTTTCAACGAGATTTTTATAGACAAATGGTAGGGTTAGACCATTTTAGATCATTATCTCTCATTGAATTTGGAAAAATAAAAATGTTGTTTTATTCATAGAATGATTGGTTTGAAATTAGAGACAAAAATCATGATGCATATAAAACATTTATATGGTTTTTTGTGGACTAATAAAAAATTAAAGATATATATAGTATTGGTAATCCTTTAAGTTTAGTTCGATAATCCCAAATACATCGTATGCCCAAAAAACAAAATGTTAAACTACCATATCAACATTTAACTAGCCCATTAATAGAGCAATCACAAACTCCTCAGATGGGGTGGCACGGACATGATGAGACATGTGTGAGATTAATGTACCGCTAAAGGATAGACATAATAAACCCGATAATGTTGAAAAATGCTTGGCAAATCATTGGACGAGGTTGAACTGTAGGAGTTTGACTTGGATTTGGTAAAAAAATTGATAAGAAATCATTTAAAATGAGGTTTCTATTTTTATTTTTTGCATTTATATTTGACATATGCAAGATTTTCCATCCACCCACGAGTTGGTCTTATCATGCAATGAATAACTCTTGAATTATTTGTAAGGAGTATCCCATGCAAGTACTCAGGAGAATAACTCATGTTGGCAAATTTGACTTATCGATAGAAAGTCAAACTTGGGATATGGAGAGTCAAACTCATGATACGAAGAGTTAAACTTGTGATTGAGCTAACTACTCTAACATTTCACTCGGGAATACTCAAAGGAATTAACAATATTTTCAACTTTGTCTTGTATATTTCTTTATAAAACGTGTTTACCTTGACCTAAAAAAAAGGAAAGAAAGGAAGTGTCATCGAGCTATGGTCTATTGGCAAGTTAAAGCACTTATTGTAATTACGACTTGATGATCTAATTATAATTGATCAACTTTAGAGTAGTTGAGTAAGGTCTTGTATCAGTATTGTATCAGTCTTACTAGATTAAGTTGGTGCTCAGGTCATGATTGAGCTAATCTCTTGTTAAATTGCTCCTTGTTTTGCATTGCTAAGCTCTACGCAAGGGCTTGCATTAGTCTTCCCTCAATATAATGACGTTTACCTGAGTATAGTAGTTCAAAACCTAGCATATGTACTCTTTATGATAACGTAAACAGTTAAGTCTTTATAGGGATTGGGTTGTGCTAATGTGGCAATAATGCATGAATGCAAGTCTTGTAAATGGTGCATAACTTTAGTTTGGAGAGTGCCCTTCGAAGTCACTACAGTGCGCGGTGCATATATAGTGGATTTGGAGACCCTCGACCAGTTTTAAAAATTAGGGCAAGGTCTCCGAAGTGATTTGAGGCTCATAAGCAGTTTCACGGAAATAAAGGTGGCGATGTCATAGTAAAGGCTAAATCCTTTCAATGATAACTCAATGCCAATAGCAAACTCCCAACTAAGACTTTTACATGGTAATGATGCCATGGCAGTTATTGTCATTGGGATAGATGGTTTGGTGTTTGAGTGGCATTACTCTTAGTCATATCGCATATGAAACATTGAATTTTATTTGTTGCTACCACCGATTGAAAGGATATTGAAAATTACTTTTATGTTCGAAGCCCAACAGAACTTCAAGTCCTTATGGGCTTGAGAATACACATCCTATCACATAATTTTTGTACTTCACACCTCTACCAATTCAAACTCAAATTCCTTGATTCTTTTTTGTTTCATTTATGGGCATTAAGAAGAAAACAGTAACTCCTACCAAATCTACCCTACCTTCCTCTAAGTAAAAAAAAATTGTTGATACTGATGAGGATGTACTTCACCCCTTGATATCCATTGACACCCCCTACACATTTAGATAAGCAACCCATGGAAAAAAAATGAGATGGAAAAGCTCAAATAATTTAACCAAAGTCAATGTCATGGCCACTAATAATTTCCCTAAATTCATTATTCTATGTGTCAGACTATATAATCTCGATCATCGAGCAATGCTCTCCATGGATGGTTCTCGGGAAATCTTCTTAGTTACACATGTACTTGTTACCAAAATACTCTTGCTCCTTGAAGGTACTTCCCCATTGAATGATGGTGCTTTAGCCACTGGATTCAACAACTAGCCTTTGTGATCAAAATGAGCATTATTAGGTCGATACCTCCCTGTTGGAACTAAGATTCCAAACCTCACCCTTCTTTTCAAAGCCTCTGTATTTCCAAAACCCTCTAGAGAAGTGATTTCCATGATATCTTTGATTCTTGGATATGATGATGATAACACAGTTGATGAAGCCATCATTAGCATGATGGAAGGAAATTTCCCACCCTCTAAGTTGTTGCATGTCCAATACCATTGCATCGAATATCTCATTGATGTCATTCATAACCAGTTGTGTAATTTCTCAATGTATGGATCTTTTATGTATCAATTGTACATGGTTTGTCTCCTCCTTTTTCTCAAGCTTACTATTTTAAACACTTGCACCTAAGATCAATGGACAAGGAACCCCTCTTCTAGTAACCAAGTACACTCTACTTGCAAGAAAACACGCCAGAAATGAAGGATTTAAAACTTGTATTGATCAATTCATGTATCCTACTCGAACATTTTTTCATGGAGAACATCCTAATATGATGCCTCTTAAATGTGGGACATTGCTTTAGTTAGGTCATGATTTTAAGGAAGGGGATTGGTACCTATATCAAAATCACATCATACTCAAAATCAATGGATCAGAAGTAGAACCTTGTTTTTTACTAGTTTACCTCACCCTTCAAATTTTTGCATTACAATACATTAGGCAAAGATTGAATTACGATCATTTGCATTTTTCCTCTAAACATCAAAAAGCTTCTTTTGTTTTGCCCACATGAACTCTCCTCTTTTTGTGGTTAAGAACAAATCAATCCTAACCAATGTAGATGTCTTTCGAGTTTGATCTGGAAAAAGTGTGGCATTATGATCCTTATCATGTTATTTTTGCATGAAAAAGTTTACGTTTGTACCATACATTCATCGTGACAACCTATAATTAGAAAGATTGGCAAAGAAAGAGAGTTTAAGAGATGCACAAGAGATTATGGAAGCCAACCAAATATAGCCTGAAACAACAACAAAGATCAAAAGTGAAACAATCTCAAGCACTACTATTCCAACTGAAAAAACAGATTGTAGAGCCTAAGGTTATTACGCTTCGTAAGGATGAAATTTTGAATGAAGTTGATAGCGTAACAAAAGCAATATCCACCTTGGTTGTTAATGATCCGAATTAAATCCTCATCCAAACTTTATAAAATTGATTTTTTCTAAAGTTTGAAATCGACATTCAGCTTGAAGACAAAAGGCCAAAAGGCCTCGAGAAGGTGAAATGAATCACCTTGATGGTTAGTCTTCTAAGGTGCTCTCTAACAAATGAGGGCCTTGCTTGATGAGAGGAACCAAAAAAGAAGGGAGAAATGGAGCTTGTGAAGAAGAAGGGCAATAGCAAAATAAGAGGGCTTGAAGATCGGAGGATGAAGAAGCCCTTGAGCCTATCCACGCATGAGCAAAAGATTGTCCATGAGCCAAGACAATCTACAAAGACTGTTGGTGAATAAGAATGCATCAGAAACTCAGTTGAGAGAGCATAGCTTATCCTATGTAATTATGTTCCCAAGAAAAAATGACATCCCATAAAATGTTGGTTTTCCCATTTGGGTTTCCAAGGTAAAAATCTATGTAGTCTTATGGTGTTCAATTGTTGTGTGGTTGTACTATATGTATTATTGTTTTAGTTTTGGTTTAAATGATGATAGAGCATTAAAAAACATTGAATTGAATCGACGATTGCAATTAAGTGTTGTTGAATATTGTGCATAGCAAGCTATAAATGTCATTGAATGGGTGTTTATTGTAAATAAATGCAATTACAATCTATTATGTCCCTACCATCATTTTCCCATAGATCAATTATGTTTCGAATTGAATGTTGGATGCTATCAAATCCACTGTCACTTGTTTTCTTATTAGTAGTATTAATGGTTGTTGGAATGGTGTGGGTTACATTGTTCAAACCATGCACTACGACATTGCTTCAGCATTGCGTTCTCTATTAAATGTTTGAGAATACACCTACAACCATACCCTTCAAGCAGTGCATGCACCTACAACGATGCACATTCCCAATAATGCATTTTGTCTTATGTGGTGTCTCACCGTGGGTAGTGGATCCCAAACCAACTGTGATTCATAAGCTCCAAGCATGTGTGATTTACCCATGATTCATTTTCCATTTACCAAGCCATTGATATATGTGGTGAGTGCCAAATCAACCCCCTACGCCTTTTCTTTGTTGTGATTGATGGTTTTAATTATAGATTTAGCTACAACACTTGTGGGGATTGTTGTGTCTTCGCCCTCACTTTTTGTGCTCACAAATACCATTGCCTTGAAGACATTGATCAATAAGGGGAAACACCTAGTGGTGGAGTTGGATTCAAATCTACCCTCCAATCCCAGTCCAATAGGAAGGCAGTTGGTATTACTTTTGATGGATTTTAATACAAAGTTGGTGGTTTTCAATTGGAAGTGTTTAAAGTGACTCACACTTCAACTTTGGAGGTAGTTGTAACGGAGGTGGAATACCTACCATTGTCTTCCATAGAGAAAACACGTGTACTCATGGATGAGTCTTAGATCTCTGGCAAGAAGTGATTTCATCAAAGTCTCCACTTGGACACCTTTTTAATGTAGATCAAAAATTTTGGGAGTATTATCTTTCAGACGAATATAGTTGGAAATATACAATTGTGATGTACAATAATGCTATGGCTCAAGCAAACATGTTTTTTAGTGTTGTAATTTTGGTAAATAGAGCCTTGTCTATTAAATGGACCTTAACGGCATAAACATAACAGTCAATCTTTGAAGTCAATGAGTAGAGCAATGAACCAAATTTGAAGAATGGAGTTTTGAATCTAAGTGCATAACAACAAACCCATTCATTCTTGGTGATGAATTCCCATCAAGAAGTCTAATTTCAAAATTCACATCTAGAGGTTTAAGATCAACATTGACAAATGTGTAAATAGACAAAATGACGATGGGTTAAGTGTTGTCGTTGCAGTTTCAAAGCCATGATATGCCTTGTGTATTTATAAAATAACAAAGGTGTTACGAGGAAAATTACTCTATGGCATGGGGTAAACCACAACAGATGGAAATGACTGCAGAAAACAACTATAATCTCAAGTATGCTATATAAACAAACATGCTAACAAAACAAGATAAAGAGCCTACCTTGTCCAGACGTTTGATGAAGTCCACCATTGAGCACTCGACTCAAAGCGATACACCTACAACTTGTCCTCAACAACCAAGATACACAAGCATATGGTGATAATATATAAAGTTAGCACATATAATAACATAATCCATCAATATTCATAACATATACACCCATGGAATAACAATTCAAATATTTGCAAGACATTAATTGGACGAGAAAAGAGTATTTCTATTAAAATGTACTCAACAAAAGTGTATGAATGACAAACTTTTGTGTCGGCACATTCGGAACCGAGAAACTAAGTCTCTTCTAGCTGGGCCTCCACCAAAGGCAAGCTCATATAAGAGAGACAATGAGGTCCTCCATCAAATAGGGAAGAGCTTGGGGGCTGAACAATGTGTTCAGACTTAAAAGAACAAAGGGATGTAGACTCAATATGAAGTGAATAATTTCTCCAGAGTAACTTTGCTCTCAAAGTTGAATTCTTCTCCTCTCCACAGCTTAGATAAGGCCCATTTATAGCCTTCAAATGGAACTGAAGGGTCGAGTCGGAGCGTTTGTAGTATATGGAAGGTCAAGGATCATGGATCACGTGACATGACATGGAAACCCGACACCATTTTTTAATTTTGAGCACAAAACCCGATGTACGCAAGTTGTAATGGTGCAACCTGCATATAGGCATGTTGTATAGTTGTTAGGGCGCGTATATGTGGAAAAATATAATGTTTTAGCTCTGGGAACTGCAAAAGGGGACTTCAAGTCTGCATAGGGAAATGGAAAAGGCCTTCTGAGCAAGTTTTCATGGGGTGAGGCGAATCTTGCTATAACAGATGCTCCCTAATGTGTGAGATCAGAGGAGTATCTGTGATGGCCAAAATACATTATAATTCCCATACGTGGAGTAATGGAGACCCAGTTGGACAAACTAGTTGCTCATAAGAATATTACAATCCATAATGACTCCGCGCAGATGGTTGCCAATTTGAATTACATTACATATCCATGTGGAAATTTACCAAACAATTGTTTGTGGCCATGAATAGGCAGTACAAAAGTAGATACATGCCATAGGTTGTCATAGTCACGAACAAGGCCTAATGAAAATCAGTCTCAAAATCAATCTGAAGATATTTGTATACAATGGAGTACAATATGATATCCCATGATTACTGAGGTCATATAGGTACTAGTACAATGAATGATAGCAACAACTCAGGAAAGTTGTGACTATGAACTGATGTCTTCAAGTCTTCTACAAGATCCACCAAAGGTGAAAGTCTACATTATGTGAATAAAGGAGTTGAGGTCAAACACAATGAGACTTCGTTTGATTACCGTTCATTAAGGTATATCATTAACAAACGTGAGACAACCTACCGATAATGAAAGTAGGTATCAAGGCACCGAGTACATTCTTACAAGTGTGAATAAAGGTGTTGAGGTCGAACACTTGAAGAATCCATCGATCAGGAGACATTCATGTATTCCCAACTATCAATGGCGAGAGAACCTGCCACTAATGACTCCAAGCCTTCAGGTAATCATAGGAGTCTAGGTCTCATTTCCATAATAAATGGGCTGAAGTCGATGGAAGGAGACCCGCTGAAAGGAGAGCATTAAGACATCTCTCATCATTCAGCACAAGGTACAAAGAAGGAGCTTGATGATTTGGAGGAACTTGGACGAAGAACATGTTCATGAACCAATGACCCTGTGTGTATTCTGTATGCACCAGATGCAAGTAGTGCATGAAAAATACCCTATGAGTAGCACCCAATAAGGAAAATTGTCAACAAAGGCGAGGAAACCACCAATAAGGCTAATGGCATCCAAGACACTACATGAATCCGAATGTGTGAATAGATTTATTGTCTTCGAACACAAGGGAAACCCCCTAGTCAACGACCAATGAGGAGATGTCGACTATTGGGTTCAAGGTTACCTACCCATAAAGAAAGTAGGACCGGGGTGCATGATAGGACTACAACTTCATGTAACTCTGAGACACACTAAGGGTATGGCCGACATGCAAAGTCAAGAGTTCTAAGAAATGGCTGACATAGGCTGATAGACATCCTTTGAACAAGAGCATGAGACATATGGGTGACTCTGGCAGCATAGACTCAATGATGAAACTTTGTGATGCAGGAGACATCAATCAAACTCTCCATAGGGACTGGAAGAGTAACCAGTTGGGGGAGTAAACTCTTAGTAACAAGCTCATCTTCCTAAGGTCATGCTAAACCCAAAATGTTGATGATAAGTGGACTCAAAAGTTTCTGTTATGTTCAAAGCCGACACGACTGTTGCTAAGATAATATTCTTTTCCCACCCGTATTTTTTTGTTTTTTCATAGTCAAATGAATGATATGATACAGAGGAGGAAACGAGTGTCACAAGTAAGCAAGTAGTTGCAATAGTGGAACATACCTATGCTCAATGCAAGGAGGTGCATGCAGACTATGGACACTCGGGGGATTGTTTCCTCTTGGGGTATAGGGTGTCAAGCTACAAAGGATATAAACAAGGCTCTGCTTGGCTGATGATGCAAACCGTTGAGGTGGTAGGCTTATTATGCGAAAGCGAGAACCGACAATAGGCTCAATACTGCAAGCACGAGAATGAGATGCAATTACAACTTAATGCCAAAGAATGTCCTTTTTCATAAATTTAGTCTACTTGGTTTGAAAAGGGGTTAAACTTACACCAAATAGACGTCCTTTCAAATCCAATTTACGAGTGTGAAAGAGACAAGTTCACTCGACAATCTTTTCACTTTTTGAGAGAGTTGGAAAAGAGCTTAAACCAGACTCATTGGGAGTCCCCATAGGTATAGGTCCTCATGCTTATGAGTAAGAAACGAGGTTCGAATGCAAAGTCATATTTTAGCTATAAGGGACTCCCAGTCCTATGGAAAAAAAATCTTTGCATGGGTGCCAAATGGCACAGAGGTTCTAACTAGGGCACCCATGTTTGGTAAGTCTCTACCATTCAATAACGACACTTCTAGTTGTAGAAAGAAGGTTTTGATTTGCTAATAAATGGGTTCGTACCTAAGGCATACAAATTGCAGTTATAGGATAATGCAAGTGGGCAAAACAGAGTGATGACCTATCCTATATGTTGGTCAACAAAAATACCTGCTAAAATTACGAACGGGCGACATGATGCTAGAAACCGCAAGAATCCCTAGACAAAACCACCAAAACCAACTCCATCCACTGCATTATTAGTTCACTAGGCCAAAATATTAGCAAAAACTGTGTAAAGTGGGTAATTTTTTTCTATAAATAGTAAAAAATAACCAATTTACCATATCATTTGTATTTTTTACCCAAATAGTGCATTTTGGACCAAATTTCCTCTGATCTTCAAGTGTTGATTGTGGGAGCTATGAGTGATGGAATTGACAACTCTCTAGACCAAGTAAGTCTTCTTGCTCTTCTCTTCATTCCTATTGGTTTGAAATTTTTATTTAGGTTTCGATTCTTGAGTATTTGAAGGCGTAAATTAGAAACTAGGGTATATGCAGGTTGTAGATCATCGGGTCGCGTATACACAAATCTATACGTGACTGTTATCAAAACAGACTGTGTATATGCAGCCCTATACATGACTGTGTGAGATGCAACTCGCTTACAAGTCTACGAGTTGAATTTTTAGAATGGTATTGACTCAAAAATTGATTTTAAACTTGCAGGATGGTGCTAGAGTGGAGAAAAAGAGAGCATGAAGAGGTTGATGTTGCAGTGGAAAGAGATCTAGGGGTTCAAATGGCATTAAGAAGATGTGGGCTATATAAATTTTGGGCTCTCAAAGGCATGAGGGCTCAAGTGAGACTGCTCCAGATGTTGGTGAACTAATGGGATCTAGATACAGAGGCCTTCAACCTCGATGGGAAACCATTGAGGATTGAATTCGAGAACATATACTTTCTGATAGGATTGTCACATCGGGGTGAGGTGGTGAACCTCAAAGCCCGGGGAGTTGGGAGTGGCATGAATATAGAGGACTACATAGCCACTCATTATGTTGCAGGGACCGAGAAAGTAGGGTGCCAGCTTCCGATCAGAGCGATCAACAACCTGAGTCTCAAGATCATTATCCTAGTGTTGACACGGATCACAAGCTCGACCTGGTTGCATCAGGAATCAAGGCCACTTATGTTCCACTCGATGGAGTGCTTGTGACCCACGGTTTATGACTGGTGCACCTCACTGCTAGTCAACATGAAGATCTAGCTAATAGAGTGCAAGCAAGGTAGAAAGAGGAACTTTGGGTTTGCATCCATATTATGTGGTTTTTTCTTCAAGTAGGTTCCAGGCTTGGGCCCTAGAGTCAAGATTGTTCTGCATAAACTTCGTGATATAGCCATGGCACGGTGGACCGAGGTGATGAGGCGGTTGGGGGGTGGTAGGGTTCCAACGCCCTACAATGGCAAGTTTTTCTTCTGGTGGCGTCGACAGTTGATAGCTCTGGACGACTACCCATATGCAGGGATTGACTTCAAAGGAGATCTGGACATGCCATTACCACCAGGTTCCGCATACATAGACATAGGTACAAAAAAGTTTTTTGAATATTTCATTTTTTGTATTTTTGTAAAAGAAAACAAAAATATTTTTGGATGATGTCAAGTACTAATTAAAACATGTATGTTATGCAGATGTGGGTCCACGATGGCCAGATGGACTCCCACGACACCGACAGAGGCATCGGGGGGATGAGCCAGCGGGAGGAGACACTAAGAGAGTGCTTCAAAACGTGCAGGGCAACCTGTCTCGTTTGACTCAAAGAATTCTGATGGTTCAGGTAGAGGATCTATCGGAGGCGATGCAATGGTAGGTGGTAGGTGTGCCCCATGCTTGGGTGTGACTCTTTCGACGTCTCAGAAACGTCGTACTATACTATCATGACCCGCATCCGGTGCCACAGGCGTAGATGTCATGGTTATTGTATTGATCGACCATATATGTATTTTGAGGGTGTGAGCCCCAAATTTGTACTATAACACCATATTTTTGGAGAGATGAAATATAAAAAACATGGGTCTTCGACTTTACTTATATTACAATGTGTACATTGATGAATGTGTTTTCTTTGCTTTAGTTATGTGACAAATGCCAATCTAAAACATAATTAGTGTATGTATTGGATACATAATTAGAACTTCTAAGTATGTGATGATAAGTAATAAAATCAAAATGTCGTTCCAAAAGTCATACTCGTAGAAATCGTTGGAGTAGAGTAGGGTCTCGCACACAGTAACTGTCATTCAACTGACATACTATTAACTGGGAGTCCAGGCGAACTTATAAAGAATGAATACCATGTGAAATAACATTGTGCAAAAGCTCTATAATGGCACTATATCCAACCACATTATTCATTGATGGCCATAGGAAAACGTCACCTGAAGACACCAGTTGACCCTCGGGTGAGTAAACAACCCAAGCGGCGGAAGGCAAGTTCTGTGTATAACGACTGGCCCTATCTGCGATTCCTAAGTAGACCAAAGACTCCATTGACAGCTGCCAACCAAGGCGAAACTCAATAAGCAAGCCGATGACGAAAAGGGGAGAAGATATATACACTAAAATACATTAATATACAAAGAGTTACACCCAAGCTTGGGGCTCAAGCATAATATCTTTTCAAGTAGAGCCCATTCCTAGGCTCAACCAACATATTTCCTTCATAATCTTCTAATTCGTAGGTTCCTTTTTCTAAGACACGTTACATGATATAAGGACTGTGCCACATGGGGTTGAACTTGCCTGCCCCCAGTGGTTATTTGGCTTGGTCATACGAGAGAACCAAATCACCCTCAACGTATTGTTGAGGACAAACATATTTATCATACTGGACCTTGACACGTCGTTTATTAGCTTCGATAGTTGTAGAGGCATCTCGACGTTTCTCATCTAAACTCTCTAGGTGTACGAGGCATTGTTCGATATCAGAAGTGTCAGGTAGGAGATTAACTGCTAATCTAAGAGAATGGATTTTGCATTCAAAGCGAGGGTCAATTCCTGGCCTCTTTTCATATACCGGGCGAATGATTGAATTTCTTCAGGTGAACGATCCACACTGATATATACATTTTCAACCTTACCAGGAATACGAGAGATATCAATCGTGACGGTAGGAGAGATACTCACCATGTTTCCTTCGGCATAAATACTGTGCATATCAAGTGGAACTATGGCATGACCGACTATCTCGCTCAAGGTAGATCTAAAATCATCTTGTTCGATTCTAGCAAGCTCTCGGAGGAAATAAGAGCGATGGTGCATGTCATCCCATGGCCTATTAGAACCATTCATGCCTCTACGATTGCTTCGTCTGAGGGTAAAGTATCATTGAGGCAGTCATGTGAGCAAGATGATGAGGTGGCCCACACAGGCTGAAGAACAAGATCATCCTCGTCTGTCTACGAGGAGACAAGATTTGGGTCGACATAAGAGTCAAGAACAACCTGATACATTATCTCTTATGCTGACAGTGGCATGGCCATTCCAATATGCAACTGACCTTCACAAGATGCATTCGAGGAAGGTAGGTTCCAAGGATCGTTAAAATATGAAGTGTGGAAAGGAACAGACCCCATTTATGAAGCAGACCTACTAGACATGGCATAGATATGATGAATTGGTGCCCCGAAATCAAAAGTACCCATAAGGGATGAATACAATCCAACACCAATATTCTCAGTTGTCGGTTGAGAATTGTCGATCACAGGGATCGACAATCCAACTAATGCATTGGGGATAACATACGTAAAGGACAATTGATCGATCACCACGTTTTTCCCATCGTGAGGAAAACATAAAGTATAGAAGATGGACGATATGATTGCAGTCATAACATAAGTCAAGTTACGTCCTAGTAACAAGTTATAGTCAAGGGGCACATCAACCACCACGACATCCACCTCCACCATCTTCCCACCTAACTGGACCGAGAAGGTGGGAAGAATACCATGGGGACGGAAAGAATGATCGTCAAATGTAGTCAATATGGTCGGAGATTAAGGGGTCGAAGAGTCAATGGATTTCCAACAGGTTAGGGACATCATGCATGTTGCAACCCCTTCATCAATAATAGTACGTTTGATGGTATACTTTGAGTAATCCACGGGGATTTTGAATGCCACATGGTAAGGCAAGCGAGGCTTCACATCCGTGACGTCAAACTTGATAACCTTAGAGCCACAGGGGTCTAGAGCTCCTAACGCAGATAACAAGGCATTCCTATATGAAGGACATGTTTAGAATACCTCCAGAGTCAACATCGCACAAGGGGTTTGACCCAAATCCTCAACAATAGAATAATTCTGGGCAGCTCTAGCATTAGGGCTATGCATAGAGCGTTTGAGTACTCCTTTCAGAATACGAGGCAGAGGCTCTGGTTTTTCGATCTATAAAGGCATCTCCAGAGGAGGGGGAGACTCTAGACCTGGAACAGTTTGTGAAGAACTGTAATCGCGAGACCGAGTGGCCACATTAACGTGAGACTCGACCATATTGATGCATAGACGGTCATTGTCTTGCGTCGGTGGGTTTTGACTTCCACTTGCCACATTTATGGCATTCAAGGAGCTCGAGGCCATGTGCTGATTATGCGAAAAAGGATTAGTCAACACAACAAGCGATAGATATAAAAGCCTCACAGCTTTCACAAGTTTGGGGCACAAGTGGGTAGGTGATCATTCATACAAAGCTTGCAAGGAAACTTCACCTTTCGCCTTTCTTTCTTGCCCTCACCAACATTATTATTCATTTTTATCATTGTTAATGTTGTCCTTGGGTTTATTATTATTATTATTCCTCCCACCCTTACGATTGTTACCACGTCCTTTCCTTTTATTCCCTCCTGGTTGTTGGTTATCATTCGGGTTGGTTGACGATTGCACAGAATGTACATCCACTGACTGAGTGTGAGTGGAGGACACAGACAAAGCTTGTCCTCCTACAAACTCGCGAGGCCCGAGCTTTTATCTAGGGTCATAGCTTGACCTCAGTGCGTGAGGAAGATTTTTGTATAACATCCCAAACTGAGAATATATAAGATCCCACTGTTGGGCTTCAAAAATCACTTCTTCCTTAGATGTAACCCCAGATGTAGAAACATCCTTCAAAATATAAGGCTATAAAGACTTAAGGAACCATTCCAACATGAACTTTGGAGGAATGTAGGCCATCATCAACCTCTTTTGTCTATGCCACTATTGGATATGATCCGAGATATGGGTGGCTTTGTCCTGGCGGAAGGCTGACATAAGTTCTATGTTGACATCGTAATGAATCGACAATTGGAAGTGGTTGAGGAAGACTAAAACCATCTGATTAAAATTTGTGTATGCCCCCCTTGGTAGCTCTATGTGCCATTTCGCTGCGACCCCTGTGAGGATGCGTTGAAACAATCTTAAATGAATAGACCCGTCATTAAGGGAATTAGAAGAGCGTCGAATATGGAAAGTAGTGACGTGAACACCAGGATCCTCACCGATCTTGCCCTCGAATTTCAGAATATCTGAAGGAAGATTGGTGGGGACAGGGGGCCATGTCGGGTCATGATGCATGGGATTATTCATTAATCTAGACAAGTCTGGCAAATTGAGCATGGCTAGAAAAGGGAGACATGGTTGTGACATCTGGCCCCAAGCTCCTGAGAAAGATTGTTGTTGGGGAATCGCAGCCCATCCAGGGTTCTGGTAAGCACCATGGCCCTATCCGGGATTGTAAAACCCCCCTCCGAACTGATTCATAAGAGGTTGGTTGGGCACCATTCTAGTAGGAATGTTATGATGAGGATTGTAAATATTTCCCCCAGCCAGAGTAGTTCCAGGTTGGGGGTTTCCTAAGGTGTGAAATTCACTCCCCAGTATGGTCGCCAATTCTGTTACGAGGAAAATCACTCTATGGCATGGGGTAAACCACAACAGATGGAAATGACTGCAGAAATCAACTATAATCTCAAGTATGTTATATAAACAAACATTATAACAAGACAAGATAAAGAGCCTACCTCATCCAAACGTTTGATGAAGTCCACCATTGAGCACTCGACTCAAAGCGATGCACCTGCAACTTATCCTCAACAACCAAGATAGCAAGAATATGGTGATAATACATAAATTTAGCACATACAATAGCATAATCCATCAATATTCATAACAAATACACCCATGGAATAACAATTCAAATATTTGCAAGACATTAATTGGCCGAGAAAAGAGTATTTATATTCAAATGTAATTAACAGAAGTGTATGAATGAAAAACTTTCATGTCGACACGTTTGGAACCGAGAAACTAACTCCCTTCCATCTAGGCTTCCACCACTTCAATCCTCCACCAAAGGCAAGCTCATATAAGAGAGACAATGAGGTTCTCCATCAAATAGGGAAGAGCTTGGGGGTTGAACAATGTGTTCATACTTAAAAGGACAAAGGGATGCAAACTCAATATGAAGTGAATAATTTCTCCAGAGTAACTTTGCTCTCAAAGTTGAATTCTTCTCCTCTCCACAGCTTGGATAAGGCCCATTTATAGCCTTCAAATGAAACTGAAGGGCCGAGTCGAAGAGTTTCCAGTATATGGAAGGTCAAGGATCATGGATCTCATGACGTGACATGGAAACCTGACACCATTTTTTAATTTTGAGCACAAAACCCGATGTACGCGGGCTGTAATGGTGTAACCAACGTATACGCATGTTGTATAGTTGTTAAGGCGTGTATATGTGGAAACATATATTTTTTTAGCTCTGGGAACTACAAAAGGGGACTTCAAGTCTGCATAGGGAAATGGAAAAGGCCTTCTGAGCAAGTTTGCATGGGGTGAGGCAAATCTTTCTATAACAAAAGGTATATCCATATATTTGGCATTAACAAAGTTTTTTCTACATGGTGATGATTTGAAGTTAAGAAGGATTGCACTTAGAATTGCACTGAGAACGAAGAACTAGATTTTTATTTCCAAAGAGATCTATGTTAGTGAAACATGTGGGCTATAATTCCCTCGTTTATGAATTATATTGGTAGTATCAAAGTGGTGGAATCTATGACCTTGTAGGAGCTTCTATCACTTTGAGGAGAATGTGAAAATGCAATAGAAAAAGGAGTGGACAACAAACCATTATTGCAACCTGCTTGTAGAATCTTGAAAGAGGATGGCTAAGGGATGTTTCCACCCCTTGAAACTGCACTAACACTTGGGGGACCAAGTAAACAAGTTGATAAGAACAAGCAAAGAACCATTTTGAAGATGGGAGAAGAGGACTTGAATATCAATAGTTTGTCCTCACTTGGTGAAAAAAGTCCATGGAGCTTTGCATCGAGAGGAATCAAAGCAATAACAACATCAAAAGACTATACCAAAGACCAAAGAAGTGAAAATGTGGCTATCACTTACCCATGGTTATGAAGACAATTCCAAGAGCATTGCAAACTCTCTAAAGAAATGCAAAAGGTGAATAGGAACAAAGAAATGCAAAAGGTGAGTAGGAACACTTACGAATGTCTAGAATCTCTACATTGTAATCCTTGGAGTAATGAAATATTGAGAAGCCATTGTAAAGAGTGTGTTGGAAAAACATGCTACAACTTTGAGTTGGACATTATGGGGACTAAAATCCTAATGGACAGGGAGGTGTAATCCAAATTGGATTCAAATTAAATCCTCATCCAAACTTAGTAAAACAAAATTTTGGAAAAAATTGAAATCAACATTCCATTAGCTTGAAAGAAAAAGGCCAAAAGGTGTCAAGAACATGTAATGAATCACCTTGGTGGTTGGTCTTTGAAGGCAACTCTAAAACAAAGGAGAGCCTTGCTCGATGAGAAGAGCCAAGAAAAAAGGGAGAATTGAAGCTTGGGAAGAAGAAGGATCGTAGTAGAAGAAGAGGGCTTGGAAATTGGAGGATGAAGAAGCCATTGAACCTATCCACGTATGAGCAAAAGATTTTATGATCAAAATCCATCTATACAGATTTTTAGTCAGTAAGAATGCATTGTAATCTTAGCTCAGAGTGCATAGCTCACCCATTATATTAATTTCCCAAACAAGAATAAAATCCCATCAAATCCTAGTTTTCCCAGTTGGATTTATAGGGTAAAAATCTCAATAATCTTATAGTGTTTAATGGATATGTGATTGTACTCTATGTATTCCTACTCTAGTTCTAGTTCAAATGATGCTTGAGCATTAAAAAAACATTGAATTGAATCATTGGCTTCAATTAAGTGTTGTTGAATATTGTGCATAACAAGTTACAACCATCATTCAATGGGTGTCCATTGTAAATAAATGCAATGCAATATATTATTTCACTATCATTATTTTCCCATAGATCGATTTCACTTCTAAGTGATAGTTGGATGACATCAAATCCACTATCATTTGTTTTGCTTGTTGGTAGTATTAATAGTTGTTAGAATGGTGTGACTTATATTGTTCGAAACACATGCTATATCTTCTCTCGTGCTTCAAGTTCTTTATTAAATGTTGGAGAATACACCTACAACCATGCCATCTAGGTCATGCATGCACCTACAATGATGCACATTTACAAATAAGTGTTTTCTCTTTTCTGACGTCTCATGGTGGGTAGTGGATCCCACTACAACTATGATTCATAAGCTCTAGGCTTGTGTGATTTACCTATGATTTTTTTCCATTTACCAAGTCGTTGTATTTGTGGTGAATTCCCAATCAATCCCCCACAACCTTTCTTTGTTGTGATTGATAGTTTTAATTAAAGAGTTAGCGACAACACCCATGGGGATTGTAGAAATATAAAGAGCAAATTGACCCCTTCATTCACTTGTTTATCTGCTAAGGAATTGTGAGGTCTCGGGATGTGATAGAGTTCAATATGTTCAAAAAAAATGGTTAGCCTTTGTGTTCTATTGACTATAATACTCAACAAAGCCTCTTGAGGATTCAATTGATAGTGCATGTGACGAATGATAATAGAGGAATCCCCAACCACCAAAGTCTATCTTATTCCTTTCTACTTTAGAATCAATAGTCCTTGTAATGTTATTGATGCCTCTACTTGATTGTTTGTGGCCTTGCCTAGCCCCCAAGTGAAAAACAATTCTTGTTTTCCTCCAAGATCAAGGATGACCCCCCCCACACTTGCCACCCTTGGATGAAGGTTTTATTAGTGTAAAGCCGAGGGGGGGGGGGTTCCATTCTCACCCCTCTTCCATGATATAATGGAATTTCATATAGATACAAATCCCAACACGTACTTTTCCATGCATCATCAAAGATATGGGAATTTATTGTCCCTCCTAACACATTCATTTCCCATGGTCCCATCAATGATCAGTTTGTCCTTGAATAGTACAATGTGTTAGAGGTTTGTTACATGTGGTTTTAATCTTTGCTCAGTTTTGGAATGGTGTATTTGTTGCATGCTTACCTTCTCTCTTGGCCATGGTAATGTGGTTGCAGAAGAAGGCATAGGTAGTGTTTCTCCCATCTATGCACATATATGGATTTGGTGGAATTTCTCTATTCTTTTATGTATTAGTCGATACTGGAGCTCCCCTTCCCCAATGCACAACGTAGGGCATTGCCATTGTTGTCACAAGTGTTTTGTTCTCTGTAGTGTAAGGGATGTTTAGAGAGGGATTCAAGGGTGGCAAAGGGAGGTCGTGGAGGCTCACTATAATGTCATGAACTCCACCATAAAACAAAATAGATGGAAATAGGATCAAGAAAGGAAATTGAGTGCTAAGAACAAGATTAGGGATGATTGTATAGTAAAAAATGACACTCAACTCCTAGAGCTCAAGGAGTTGAAGAAGGAATTCAATGATTTCATGCAGGTCTCTCACAAGAAGTATGTGGATTTGGAATTGTAGATGTATATCTAAGGTCTTTGGTTAATAGAATGGGTGGCACACCTTAGTTTTCTTTAGGTAATCTTGTTGTATCCCCACTCTTTGGCATCGATGTCAATTCGGAATTTTCGATCGATGAATTCTCCTTTGGATATACGGGGATCTTGGTCGCATGGGGCAACACCACCCTCACTATAAAGAAGCTAATGGAAGAAACTACTCCTTTGGACCAACCATACGAGGGTATGCTAGGAATGGAGGAACCTTTGGAAGCCCAAGTGGATCTAAAAACTACCACCCCCCAAGTAGATTCTTTAGTTTACCTTCTTTGAATTTATTATGTATTATCGTGTAGTTTTTTTATTATCATAGTTTGTAAGGAAATACACTTGCTATGACCATATGGATTGGAGTAGTGTAGGCCCAAATATGATTTTTTGGACTTGGCTATGCTTCTTTTTTATTAAAGGTTGCAACTAGTTTTTAAACCTTTTGTATTACACCATTGTTTGATCTATCATAGTTTTTCCTAGTACAAAATATACTTGTTGCTCTAAAATATAAATTGGAAAAACAACATTAAAAAAATTGTTATTACTTTTTAATGAGAAATACAATTTTTCCCTACTATCTTCGTTACAGTTTCATATCATCATGTCTGCTCGTGAGAGGAATATAGATGGACTATCAAAATCAAGACTTCTTATGAACTAAGGGTAATGACATATTAGTGAGGAGGTGGAAGGGAAAAATTATGAATGCTTCCATCCTACTTTTTATTGGGGTCCCATGATTATGTTTTTTATAATATGTAAAGAATGACAATATGATGAGGGGTGATGGATATTTACTAACCCAGGCTAGATGCATATTTTGGACTATGTATTTTTTAAAAACGTGGATCCAATAAAAAGGTCGGGGTCCTATGAATATGATGCATTGCATAGAGGAATAGATTGTAGGAAGAGATGGTGATTTTTTTTTTGTTATGATTATTGTTTATATGTTAAACTAAGCAATGATGCACAACACAAGAAGATTGACATAAAATTATTTAGACTTCTCTACAATATATTCATCCAATGTCATCAATATATAGTACATGGATGTAACCACCTCTAGATCTAGATATGCCCACACATTGACTACTCATCAGTGGATAAGGATGACATCTCATCAAGAGATGAGAATAACAACTCACACAAGAGGTGATCCAAGACATTGTGATTGTCTAGGGACTCATAGGATAATAATCCCTATTGATTTTTCAATAGGCAAGGTTTAAGCATGAAGTTCATTCCATTTTAGCATTTTACTTAAACCATAAACAATTTTGTTGTAGCAACCAAGATCACAAGAAGAAACACCATGCACAAGTACACAAGAAGTATCTTGGGAAACCCTTCTCAATAAGGGAAGAAAACCCAACCAATACTTTGCTATATTCTTCAAGAGAAAGACCTCCACCACCAAGAAAACCTAGCACACAAAAGGGTGCTCACAAACCCTAGAAGACTAGCACCCAAGAGAGGTGCGCACTTTTCCCAAGAAGATGTACTTGCTGAAATTTCCAAACTCACACCAAAGATATGATTCCTTGATGGGGAATCCACCTTTACTTATATTAGACTTGACCTGTCAACATAAGTGTCTATTGGCACAACAAGGCCGACTGTTTGCACTCTTTTCGTCAATGTGTGAGCAAAAAGTGAGTGCTTACATGCCTAGTTGGGCTCTGCTAGTCATGACAGCTGTGATGTAAAAGGTTAGAAAGAAAACAACTAAGCTATTAACAAGAATTAAACAAAAACT
>ML796002.1:167006-183671 GCA_009831015.1 Picea engelmannii | reverse complement strand
GCTCTTTAGGGCACAATTAGGTCTTTGACCAGCCTCCCCACGTAGATTGAGCTCGGATTTGATGTCAAATCGACTTGGGAGCCGATCCATTAGTGGTTGGGAGGCCGACCAGCTTCATAAATGCGTCGTTTGGCAGGCGCGCGAGTTTTGCACCCCACAGCCGCGCATATGCACTCCAGATACGAAGATGTTGCGCGCGCGCGCGCGCGCTCAGTGGGTGCATAACGCTTTTTAATTTTTTGGCCATTTTGCATAGTTTTGACCCTTTTGCTGTGCTGTGGAGTTAATCCTTGTGCCATGAACGACTGTTTTTCTGTGCTGATGATGCGTAGTTCTTGTCGCCCTGTGCGGACGAAATTTCAGTGATAACACCGACCTCTCTAAGTCACAATATAATTAATAATAACCAGATTAATTATCGTTTACATTAATTATCAATTACATTAATGTGGGGCTGACCTGTACCCTTTACATTACAATTAGGGTTACTTGTAGGTCTGACTCTTGAACAATATAGAAAGGGATCTCATAGACCCACTAGTGCTCATCCATTAGGGGCACATCCATAGGGATGTCCATATATCTATCTCACTACATTACACAGAAGAACCACTCTCACTAGTGCTCAACCACTAGGGTCACGTTCACTTGTGCTCGTCCACAGACACGTCCACTCAACGGATCTTCTTTCCCACTGCATTACACATGATAGTCATCCAGGGTTCATCATCTTAACTCTCTACTCAGAGGAAGCTAATACATCATCTTCATCTCTATCTCATGACAATACACCCAACTCTATGGGAATTCACACATTCACCTTGTGCTAAGCCACATGCACGTCCAACTTTGTAGATCTCCTTTCTCACTACGTTACACATGAGAATCATCTGGAGTTCTTCTCAACTCTCTGTAAGGAGGAGGCCATCACTACGTTCCAACTTTGTCGAAGGACTCCCAGTATATTTCTGGCTTGACTAAGTACTCATACTTGTATGACCACAAGTCTGGTAGGTGGAGGTGTGTATACCACATTTGATAACTTTATGCCTTTTAGAAGGCAAAGACTCAAGATGCGGTGGTAACTTCAACAAATGATGAGACCTGCGGGAAAGCTGGTGTGGCTCCACGATGACTCAAGACTTGAGATATACAAATAAATCCTAAGGTCAACTACCAATCAAAGAACACACCGAAATAAACAAAAGGCCAATATGCACACAAACAGGATAAAGTGGCTGAAAGGGGCCTTCCTCCCTAAAGTAGGTATGCCTCGCCCAAGAGGGGCCTGAGACTCCCTGCCAAATATCAGAGGTATCAAAATTAGTTATAAGGGTCCTCGTGGGCTTAACAACCAGTCGACAAGATCCCCTTGGAGAGGTAATCCTCCATAAAGGTTGTGTGTTGTCCGACCCTTATCTGACCCAGGGTACATGTAGAATAACCCCTGCAAGTAACCTATGTGGCTACCTAGTCAAGAAACTAAGCCACCACGATATAACCAATGCATAGGCGAATAGTCGTAAGTCAGGTCCACCATATGGGCAGGGTAACAAAGCTCGAAATCTCAAAAGCATCGCCTCTCACAGAGGTAAAGGTACTTACAAGAGCCCCATATACGTATAGATCCCCATAAATATCTCTGATGCTAAGAAGGTATTGGAGAGATATCTCCTCAACCAACTTCGCTTGACCTCGTGCTTAACTCCGGTGTGAGCAGAGCCTCTCGGCGTCATGAATTATACAATGGATTTCACCACTCCCTTAGTCAGACATATATGTTGAGTTTAATAGCCTTGGAGAAGTTTACTCACAAAATCCTATTCCAAGGCTCTAAATCTTAAGCTAGTTTGTGCACCCTGAAAAATAAAATCATTTCTAATCAATTTTAAATTTATTAGAGTTACTTTAACTCAAAAGGTGCGGTCGTGAAACTGATGATGTTATGACTCAGCAAGTAAAATAAACGAAGATGAATAAAATTCAAAGTCCTAACTTCAATTCCCAATAAATGATAAGCTTTTCAAAATGCAACTTTTAACTCAAATATGCAATTTCAAATAAGATGCAATCTTTCTATACATATATTAAGATCAATGACAAGAACCGAAAAGATCAAATGCCAACAATGCAAAATGTATGTTTTTTTGTATTTTCAATATAAAAGAATGAAAATGTGAGGACAAAACAACAAATTGATATAAAGATGCTACTATATGTAAACATAAACAAACCAAGTGGAATATCAAGAAGCAAACACTCAACCCAGGATGCAAGGACAGTCAATGAAAACGATGATGAGAAAGAATAACTGCCTGAAAATTCAACCCAAGAAAGGTTTCCTATCACTCTACATGCACTTAATAGTCATGGCAGAGACCTAAGAAGACTCAACAACCATCAAAACTTACCTAACAAACATAAAACTTAGCAATCAAGCAAAAAATGATGATGTATGCAATTGTTCAGGAGAAACTCACGTACATACGCTTCCTATAGAACTACAACTCACATATGTACGCAACTGTCAGGGAAAAAACCGTGTATATGTATTGAAACACTGTCAAGTTAATTATAAGGCCAAGAAACTCAGACTCAAAATGAAAAGAGGTTGTCAAGCAATCAGACGACAAGAAACTCAAGATAAGCAAGAACAATCAAAGGAGAAAAACACTCCAAACCCCGAAAAGAAGATTCACTCCCCAGTATGGTCGCCAATTTTGTTATGAGGAAAATCAATCTATGGCATGGGGTAAACCACAACAGACGGAAATGACTGCAGAAATAAACTCTAATCTCAAGTATGCTATATAAACAACCATGCTAACAAGTCAAGATAAAGAGCCTACCTCGTCCAGACGTTCGATGAAGTCCACCATTGAGCACTCGACTCAAAGCGATACACCTGCAACTTGTCCTCAACAACCAAGATACACAAGCATATGGTGATAATATATAAATTTAGCACATATAATAGCATAATCCATCAATATTCATAACAAATACACCCATGGAATAACAATTCAAATATTTGAAAGACATTAATTGGACGAGAAAAGAGTATTTCTATTAAAATGTAATCAACAGAAGTGTATGAATGACAAACTATCGTGTCCGCATGTTCGAAAATGAGAAACTAACTCCCTTCCAGCTAGGCCTCCACCTCTTCAATCCTCCACCAAAGACAAGCTCATATAAGAGAGACAATGAGGTTCTCCATCAAATAGGGAAGAGCTTGGGGGCTGAACAATGTGTTTAGACTTAAAAGGACAAAGGGATGCAGACTCAATATGAAGTGAATAATTTCTCCAGAGTAACTTTGCTCTCAAAGTTGAATTCTTCTCCTCTCCACAACTTGGATAAGGCCCATTTATAGCCTTCAAATGGAACTTAAGGGCCGAGTCAGAGCGTTTCCAGTATATGGAAGGTCAAGGATCATGGATCCCGTGACGTGAGATGGAAACCCGACACCATTTTTTAATTTTGAGCACAAAACACGATGTACGCGGGCTGTAATGGTGCAACCGACGTATACGCATGTTGTATAGCTGTTAAGGCACGTATATGTGGAAACATATATTTTTTAGCTCTGGAAACTGCAAAAGGGGACTTCAAGTCTGCATAGGGAAATGGAAAAGGCCTTTTGAGCAAGTTTGCATGGGGTGAGGCAAATCTTGCTATAACAAAAGGTATATCCATATATTTGGCATTAACAGAGTTTTGTCTACTCGGTGATGATTTGAAGTTGAGAAGGATTGCACCGAGAACAAAGAACTATATTTTTATTTCCAAAGAGATCTATTTCAGTGAAACATGTGGGCTATAATTCCCTCGTTTATTTATTATATTGGTAGTATCAAAGTGGTGGAATCTACGACCTTGAAGGAGCTTCTATCACTTTGAGGAGAATGTGAAAATGCAATAGAAAAAGGAGTGGACAACAAACCATTAGTTCAACCTGCTTGTAGAATCTTGAAAGAGGATGGCTAAGGGATGTTTCCACCCCTTGAAACTGCACTAACACTTGGGGGATCAAGCAAACAAGTTGATAACCACAAGCAAAGAATCGTTTTGAATATGGGAGAAGAGGACTTGAATATCAATAGTTTGTCCTCACTTGGTGAAAAAAGTCCACGGAGCTTTGCATCGAGAGGAATCAAAGCAACAACAACATCAAAAGACTATACCAAAGACCAAATAAGTGAAAATGTGGCTATCACTTACCCATGGTTATAAAGACAATTCCAAAAGTGTTTCAAACTCTCTAAAGAAATGCAAAAGGTGAATAGGAACAAAGAAATGCAAAAGGTGAGTAGGAACACTTAAGAATGTGTGGAATCTCTACATTGTAATCCTTGGATTAATGAAATATTGAGAAGCCATTATAAAGAGTGTGTTGGAACAACATGCTACAACTTTGAGTTGGACATTATGGGGACTCAAATCCTATGGATGAGGAGGTGTAATCCAAATTGGATCCAAATTAAATGCTCATCCAAACTTAGTAAAACAAAATTTTGGAAAAAATTGAAATCAACATTCCATTAGCTTGAAAGCAAAAGGCCAAAAGATGTCAAGAAGGTGTAATGAATCACCTTGGTGGTTGGTATTCAAAGTCAAATCTAAAACAAAGGAGAGCCTTGCTTGATGAGAAGATCCAAGAAAAAGGGAGAATTGAAGCTTGGGAAGAAGAAGGGTAGTAGTAGAAGAAGAGGGCTTGGAAATTGGAGGATGAAGAAGCCATTGAACCTATCCACGTATGAGCAAAATATTTTATGATCGAAATCCATCTGTACAAATTGTTAGTGAGTAGGAATGCATCGTAATCTTAGCTTAGAGTGCATAGCTTACCCATTATATTAATTTCCCAAACAAGAATAAAATCCCATCAAATCCTAGTTTTCCCATTTGGATTTATAGGGTAAAAATCTCAATAGTCTTATGGTGTTTAATGGATATGTGATTGTTCTCTATGTATTCCTACTTTAGTTCTAGTTCAAATGATGCTTGAGCATTAAAAAAACATTGAATTGAATCATTGGCTTCAATTAAGTGTTGTTGAATATTGTGCATAACAAGTTACAACCATCATTCAATGGGTGTCCATTGTAAATAAATGCAATGCAATATATTATTTCACTATCATTATTTTCCCATAGATCGATTCCACTTCCAAGTGATTGTTGGATGACATCAAATCCACTATCATTTGTTTTTCTTGTTGGTAGTATTAATAGTTGTTAGAATGGTGTGACTTATATTGTTTGAAACACATGCTATATCTTCTCTCGTGCTTCAAGTTCTTTATTAAATGTTGGAGAATACACCTACAACCATACCATCTAGGCCATGCATGCACCTACAATGATGCACATTTACAAAAAAGTGTTTTCTCTTTTGTGACGTCTCGTGGTGGGTAGTGGATCCCACTACAACTATGATTCATAAGCTCTAGGCCTGTGTGATTTACCTATAATTTTTTTCCATTTACCAAGTCGTTGATATATGTGGTGAGTTCCCAATCAATCCCCCACAACCTTTATTTGTTGTGATTGATAGTTTTAATTAAAGAGTTAGCGACAACACCCATGGGGGTTGTAGCAATCTAAAGAGCAAATTGACCCCTTGATTCAGTTGTTTCTCTGCTAATAAATTGTGAGGTCTCAGGATATGGTAGAGTTCAATATGTTCAAAACATTTTGGTAGCCTTTGTGTTCTATTGACTATAATACTCAACAAAGCCTCTTGAGGAGTCGAATGATAGTGCATGTGATGAATGATAATAGAGGAATCCCCAACCACCAAAGTCTATCTTATTCCCTTATTTAGAATAATTAGTCCTTGTAATATTATTGATGCCTCTACTTGATTGTTTGTGGCCTTGCCTAGCCCCTAAGTGAAAAAAAAATCTTGTTTTCCTCCAAGATCAAGGATTATCCCCCCCACACCTGCCATCCTTGGATGAAGGTTTTATTAGTGTAANTGGAATTTAATATAGATACAAATCCCAACACGTACTTTTCCATGCATCATCGAAGAGATGGGAATTTATTGTCCCTCCTAACGCATTGATTTCCCATGGTCCCATCAATGATCAGTTTGTCCTTGAATAGTACAATGTGTTAGAGGTTTGTCACATGTGATTTTAATCTTTGCTCATTTTTGGAATGGTGTATTTGTTGCATGCTTACCTTCTCTCTTGGCCATGGTAATGTGGTTGCAGAAGAAGGCATAGGTAGTGTTTCTCCCATCTATGCACATATATGGATTTGGTGGCATTTCTCTATTCTTTTATGTATTAGTCGAGACTGGAGCTCCCCTTCCCCTATGGACAACATAGGGCATTGCCACTTTTGTCACAAGTGTTTTGTTCTCTGTGGTATAAGGGATGTTTAGAGAGGGATTCAAGGGTGGGAAAGGGAGGTCGTGGAGGCTCACTATAATGTCATGAACTCCACCATAAAACGAAATAGATGGAAATAGGACCAAGAAAGGAAATTGAGTGCTAAGAACAAGATTAGGGATGATTGCATAGTCAAAATTGGCACTCAACTCCCAGAGCTCAAGGAGTCAAAGAAGGAATTCAATGATTTCATGCAGGTCTCTCACAAGAAGTATCTAGATTTGGAATTGCAGATGGATCTATATGGTCTTTGATTAACAAAATGGGTGGCACACCTTAGTTTTCTTTAGGTAATAATTTTGTCTCCCCACTCTTTGTCATCGATGTCAATTGATGAATTCTCCTTTGGAGATACGGGTGTCTTGGTCGCATGGGGAAACACCACCCTTGCTATAAAGAAGCTAATGGAAGCAACTACTCCTTTGGACCAACCATACGAAGACATGCTAGGAATGGAGGAACCTTTGGAAGCCCAAGTGGATCTAAAAACTACCACCCCCAAGTAGATTCTTTAGTTTTCCTTCTTTGAATTTATTATGTATTATCATGTAGTTTTTTTATTATCATAGTTTGTAAGGAAATACACTTGCTATGACCATATGGATTGGAGTAGTGTAGGCCCAAATATGATTTTTTGGACTTGGCTATGCTTCTTTTTTATTAAAGGTTGCAACTAGTTTTTAAACCTTTTGTATTACACCATTGTTTGATCTATCAAAGCTTTTCCTAGTACAAAATATACATGTTACTCTAAAATATAAATTGGAAAAACAACATTAAAAAAATTGTTATTACGTTTTAATGAGAAATACAAATTTTCTCTACTATCTTCGTTACAATTTCTTATCATCATGTCTTCTCATGAGAGGAATATGATTGTAGATGGACTATCAAAATCAAGACTTCTTATGAACTAAGGGTAATGACATATTAGTGAGGAGGTGGAAGGAAAAAATTATGAATGCTTCCATCCTACTTTTTATTAGCGTCTCATGATTATGTTTTTATAATATGTAAAGAATGACAATATGATGAGGGGTGATGGGTATTTACTAACCCGAGCTAGGTGATATTTTGGACTATGTATTTTTTTTAAATGTGGATCCAATAAAAATGTTGGGATCCTATGAATATGATGCATTGCATAGAGGAATATATTGTAGGAAGAGATGGTGATTTTTTTTTTGTTATGATTATTGTTTATATGTTAAACTAAGCGATGATACACAACACAAGAAGACTGACATAAAATTATTTAGACTTCTCTACAATATATTCATCCAATGTCATCAATATATAGTACATGGATGTAACCACCTCTAGATCTATATATGCCCACACATTGACTACTCATCAGTGGATAAGAATGACATCTCCTCAAGAGATGAGAATAAAAACTCAAAAAAGAGGTGATCCAAGACGTTGTGATTGTCTAGGGACTCATGGGATAATAATCCCTATTGATTTTTCAATAGGCAAGGTTTAAGCATGAAGTTAATTCCATTTTAGCATTTTACTTAAACCATAAACAATTTTGTTTCATCAACCAAGATCACAAGAAGAAACACCATGCACAAGTACACAAGAAGTATCATGGGAAACCCTTCTCAACAAGGGAAGAAAACCTAGCCAATCCTTTGCTATATTCTTCAAGAGAAGTACCTCCACCACCAAGAAAACCTAGCGCACAAAAGGGTGCTCACAAATCCTAGAAGAATAGCGCCCAAGAGAGGTGCACACTTTTCCCAAGAAGATGCACTTGCTGAAATTTCCAAACTCACACCAAAGATATGATTCCTCACTGGGGAATCTAGCTTTACTTTTATTAGACTTGACTTGTCAAGATAAGTGTCTATTGGTACAACAAGGCCAACCTCTCTAAGTGAAAATATAATTAATAATAACCATATTAATTATCGTTTACATTTATTATCAATTACATTAAGGTGGGGTCGACCTGTACCCTTTACATTAAAATTAGGGTTACAGGCAGGTCTGACTCTTGAACAATATAGCAAGGGATATCATACACCCACTAGTGCTCACCACTAGGGGCACATCCATAGGGATGTCCATATCTCTATCTCACTACATTACACAAAAGAACCACTCTCACTAGTGCTCAACCACTAGGATCACGTTCACCTGTGCTCGTCCACTCAATAGATCTTCTTTCCCACTACATTACACATGAGATTCATCTGGGGTTCATTATCTTAACTCTATGCTAAGAGGAGACTAATGCATCATCTTTATCTCTATCTCATGACGATGCATCGAGCTCTATGGGACTTCACACATTCACCTTGTGCTCAGCCACATGCATGTCCAACTCTGTAGATATCCTTTCTCACTGCGTTACACATGAGAATCATCCGGAGTTCTTCTCAACTCTCTATAAGAAGGAGGCCATCACTACGTTACAACTTTGTCTCAGATAGGAACCACACACCCATCTCAGTGACTCTCTCTTAGGTCAACTCAATCAATATGTGTCGTGGAGGATGTCTCACGCAACTGTAATCATAAACACTCCTTCTCAGCTAGGGAGGCATTCTCCATCAGGCCAAGTCTCGCTTGGAAGTACACAAACTTTGTCTTGGTTGTAGTCATCAACACTCCCTCTCAACTAGAGAGGTATTCTTCAGCAATCCAGTTTGGTGAGGATGTCTGCAATCTTCTCATGTGTGGGAAGGTACTACACGTGTGCTACTTTCCTCTGCATCATGTCTCTGAAAATGATATTTTATCTCAATGTGTTTCGATCTATCATGAAACATAGGGTTATCAGAGAGATTCACACAACTCTGGTTATCACATGTAATAATAGGATCCATCTCATGATCAAATAAATCTGTCAGAACCCACATTGCTTCGCAAACTGCCATACTTATTGCTATATACTTTGATTCTGCGATACTCAAGATCATTTTTCCTGCTGCACTTGCTACACTAAGAACCCATGACCAACTCCAAGGTAAAACAACAACCAAATGTGCTCTTTCGGTCCATTGTACTCTTTTGCTCAAACTGTATCGACATATCCCTGTAAACTCATGTTCACAATGGAGGCATATCTAATGCCATATCCGACTGTGCCTCGTATATATCTCAATACATTATTTATTGTTATCCAGTGAGTTTGTCTTGGCTGACTCATGGATTGAGTAAGCACATTCATTGCATAACATATATCACTTGTGGTGTTAACCAGATACATCAATGATCCAATCAACTGTCGGTATACATGTGGATCAATCTCGTCTGAATCATCATCTTTTGTTCTTCTTCAAATCCATCACCGTTGGTGTAGACATGGATTTGTATTCTGTCATATTGAACTTCTTTAATATCCACTGTATATTTTCCTTGACTTGGGAAAATCTCATCAGTACTTTGTCATGCCTCTTGTCCCAAGAAGTAGTGCATCCTTCTTGTCCCAAGAAATAATGCATCATACCTAGATTCTTCATCTCGAATCAGAAGTTGAGGCTTGCTTATATCAACACACAACTTCCTAAATAAGTCATAAAAATCAGGCTCTCGTTCACCAACACTGTAATAATATAGGTTTGGATCAACAACATTCTTGCTGAAACCCAAACTCATCAAGAATCCATACATATGATATATTTTCCAACTCATGGATGGTAATACGGATGGAAATGTATCGGGCTTACTGGATCAAGTGTCTCATCATAAACAACTCCCTTTGTTTGTGGGAATCCTCTGGCCACAGATCTGAGCTTGTATTTCTCGACACTTCCATCAACTGCATGCTTGATTTTATAGATCCACTTGGAAGTCACCATAGACTTCCCTACTGGTCTTGGAACAATGTCTCATACATCATTCTTTAAGATATGTTGACATTCTTCTGTTATGGCATCTTGCCATACCTGTTCACCTGTCGCTTCTCTATGACAAGGAGGCTTATAATCAATGATGTGGATCATGGCTAAATAGTAGCTTGAAAAATATATTTGTTCTCTTGGGATGTGCCTTGAGAGGCTTGTATGTTTCTCTGCCTCCTACAGAGTGAGCCTAGGCATGCCTTTTATGCCCTACTGCAATATTTTTGGACATATCAATTGGAGCAACTGGATCAACTGGAATAATGTTTGTCTCCCTCTGAACTATTGAAGGGGGAGAAGGTATTGTCTCACTGTCAATATCCATTTGAGATTCTCTGGATCTTTGAAAGGCTATCTCTTCTTCAAGGGAAACATCTTTTCTTATCTATCTCTAACCAGGGATGTCGATCTAGAATGTCTTCGAAGATTTACTGTTATCCCATAAATGTATCTTTTCTCCCTAAAGGGTCTAATTTGGACTTCTTCTCTTTGGGTACATGAAAATATACTGGGCACCCAAATATCCTGAAGAGTTCAATCTCGTGCTTCACTTTGGTGAAGTCTTCTTCGGAAGTTATGTTTCTTCAAAATCTAGTGAAGACTCATGTTTTGAACATATACTGTGTCATGCATGCTTCTACCCATAGAATCATAAAAGGATTATGATCATGCATAATTGCATTGGTTGCCTCAATGATGGTTCTGTTCTTCCTTCTTTTCAAATAGCTTTGACTCCCTCTGAAGTCTGAAGTATAACCATATTCCTTTGTTGTTAACCTACATGGAACAAGAAAAACAAACAAAAGGAAACAAAACAAGAATATCTCTTAAAGAAGAATAATGAGTACATCTCTAGAATCAAAACATTTTAAGGATTGTTGTCACAACTACAACACTTACTTGTAATGTAGCAAACTTTAGAAGTGTAGTTTAGAGGCATGATAATTAAAACAATCAAACCTGGAGTCTTCACTTCTAGTGTGTTGTTCCTCTGAATGCACTGAGATTCCTCTAGATCCATGACTTCAACAAAGTTCCTTCCTCCTGCAAGTACCCTCATGATAATGATACAAATAATATATAAAAGTGCATACTTGAGGGTGCTGATATGTTTTCTCCAATGGCACCTGGCTCATCTCTGTCCTCTGACATCTTCATGAAGAAGGTAGTCACAGTGTCACCTTTTGTCATCTTTGTTATGGTCCTTCAATGTAAGAGCTTGAGAAGATGACTGTCTTTCTTGTCTTTACGTCATATTCCTTCTATTCATCGATAGTTGTCTCTGCTAAGCCTTTTTGTATCACCTACAATAATTATTCCTTTGAAGTCTTGTCTTCCAAGAACTTTAAGTTGCTTGATCCATCAAGCTTATCTTCCATCATCATTTTGTTCATCATATTTTTAGATTCTTCACAAACCCTTATCAACAAGGCTAGAAAACCTAACGGCTAGGCTAGGCTAGCAATTATAGGTTTTGTTGGGATTATGACTACCAACGATAAGCCTTGAAAGTCAAAAGATCACAGGTAAGCTTGAAGGCTTCTTCAAAGAGCTGCAGAAACCCTAAAACCCTAAATCTGTAGAAATTTGCGGAACCCTAGAAACCCTAGGGTCAAAAATCCAAAATGCTCGAAATTTCACTCTGAGAGTCTTTGGAGGTGCGTTGGAGAGGTCTGTACTCGCCTATGCCAAAAATAGCCTCAAATTCCAAGTTTTAGTGGCTAAAACGCCTCAGAGAAAGAGGGTCGTACAAAATTGTAGTAAACTCTAGAGGCCGTACTGAACTGCAAAAGGGAGGGACAACTAGCTTTAAATGCTTGTGCATGGTTTATTCAAGACCTATGCTCTGATACCATGTTGATTTTTGAATAGGTAGTGTTTAAGCATGAAGTTCATTCCATTTTAGCATTTTACTTAAAGCATAAACAATTTTGTTGCAACAACCAAGATCACAAGAAGAAACACCATGCACAAGTACACAAGAAGTATCCTGGGAAACCCTTCTCAACAAGGGAAGAAAACCCAACTAATAATTTGCTATATTCTTCAAGAGAAATACCTCTACCACCAAGAAAACCTAGCACAGAAAAGGGTGCTCACAAACCCTATAAGACTAGAGCCCAAGAGAGGTGCGCACTTTTCCCAACAAGATGTACTTGCTGAAATTTCCAAACTCACACTAAAAATATGATTCCTGAATGGGGAATCTACCTTTACTTATATTAGACTTGAACTGTCAACAAAAGTGTCTATTGGCACAATAGGGCCGACCTCTCTAAGTCACAATAAAATTAATAATAACCAGATTAATTATCTTTTACATTAATTATCAATTATATTAAGGTTGGGCCGACATGTACCCTTTACATTACAATAAGGGTTACAGGCAGGTCTAACTCTTGAACAATATATCAAGGGATCTCATACACCCACTAGTGCTCAACCACTAGGGGCACATCCATAGGGATGTCCATATCTCTATCTCACTGCATTACACAGGAGAACCACTCTCACTGGTGCTCAGCCACTAGGATCACGTTCACCTGTGCTCGTCCACCGACACGTCCATTCAACATATTTTCTTTCCCACTCCATTACACAAGAGAGTCATATGGAGTTCATCATATCAACTCTCTACTCAGAGGAGACTAATACATCATCTTCATCTATGTCTCATGACGATGCACCCAGCTCTATGGGAATTCACACGTTCACCTTGTGCTTAGCCATAAGCACGCCCAACTCTGTAGATCTCCTTTCTCACTGCGTTACACATGAGAATCATCTAGAGTTCTTCTCAACTCTATGTAAGGAGGAGGCCATCACTATGTTCCAACTCTGTCTCAAATAGGAACCACACACCCATATCAGGGGCTTTCTCTCAGATCAACTCAATCAGTCTATGTCCTAGAGGATGTCTCATGCATCTGTAATCATCAACAATCCCCACCTCAGTCATAAGTCTAAATAATTATACCAGTAAGGCAACATTAACTAGTGCATAAACTGATATCATCTCAATCTTCAATCTGAAACTGTGAACTAAGCTTTGATGAAGATTTGTCTGAAAAATTGCCAAATTGGATGCCGAGAATATGGAAAATCCCACTGTTTGAACATGTGAGTTCCAATATCTATAATTTGTCCATTGATGTGAACTCCAATATGCAATGAAAACGAATTATGAAAAATTAAATAGTGTTAAGTCTAACTCTTCCTTAAAAATGCTTGCCAACCCAATCAAATGCCAAACAACAATAATAGGTCTCATGACCATCCAAGTGAACTAAACGTCCACAATTTTTCTCTCATAAAATAACACACAAATAATGTCTATTAACATCCCATGCATGATTCAACTGAACTATAAGTGATGAAATATTTGCAATGTGGTCGTCGTTTTTGCTGTTGGAACTTGAACTTTGATAGTCATAATTAATATTCCCCTCTATGTCAACTGAAAGGTGAGAAGTATGTCAAAAGGATTCAAGCTTCAACTTTGAAGTCTTCTTTTCTTCAATAGCTCTTTCATCAATGTATTAGGTAGTTTTGGTGGACTATTGACCATTTTGACTTGATACCATATATCCAGTGGTTTTTGTTGACCACTAAGCATTTTCACTTGATGAATGTACTCACCCCCTTAAGGTGCAAGAAAGTTCCATTTTGTTTAATCCATGTACTCCTCCACTTGAGGTGCAAGAGAGTACCTTTCTCATTTCATTTATGTACTCCCACACTTGAGGTGCAAGAGAGAACCTTTATCATTTTATTTATGTACTCCCCACCCCCTTAAGGTATAAGGGAGTACCATTTTGGAGTCATGGATTCAATTTTCAATTTTTTAGATATGAGCCCCAATCATATGTAGTGCCCCATTTTCTTTGACTAGTTTTGACAAACTAAATCCTATTATTTGAGAGCATTTTGTTTACAAAATGACCTCGTTTGTTGACTTGTGTTATGATGATGAAACTCAAACTCTTAAGCTATTTGATTGACTTTAATTGATGATTTTGAATGAGTTTTACTTAAAGGTTTATATGATAACACAAATGGATTAAATGAACATTGTTATGACATAATTGATGTTGTCAACTCATATACTTATGACACATTGGAATGAAAATATTATAGATGCATTAATTATGAGAGGCTACTGATGGTTTGCCTAGTGTGATAGGGAAGCCACTGGTGTACATTGATGTGAGATTGAGTCAACATTGTATATACTCTAGATTGATTCAATGCATTATAATATGTTACATGATTAATAATATGATTTAATTTATTATTATGGAACAATTTGATGTGTTGATTTTAGTGTGTGCATACACAATGAATATGTTGGTCAATCTATCCACCTATGGGTAATGGGGTTGTATAGAAGCATACAAAGTATCACCAAGAGAGGATGAACAAATTCATGTTTCCACCTGCTAACACTCATTTTCCATGACCTAAGTTGAAAATCTCATGATTTTTACTTAGAGGTTGCAAGTTGCTATGAGGCTAGGTTGCAGATTAGGTCACTCATGAGCTTTAGCTAAGGGACGTGCAATAAGGTGGTATCCTTATTCCTTAGTGACCCTTAGTTTCTCAACAAGATAGTGACCAAGTTGAGTTAAGATGGTCTAAAAAATTGCACCATTTCCCCCACTAAGAAAGTTAGATGCTTAAAGGGCATATGTGAACATTGCACCCTTGGTCACCTACTAAATGGTAACTCTTGAAGGGCATGTGGAACATGGATTGAACTTGTGCACATTATAGCCCATCAAAATGCTCCCAACCCGTCCCGAAAGTGCCATTAAAATGGTCATCCAACAAAAAAGATCATTTTCATTTTTATCCATTTTCGAAGAAGTGCAAGGTGCATATTAAAATTTCATAGGAAGAGTTATTCTTCAAACCGCTTGTCACTTGTATGTCTTCAGCGAGTGACACGTTTATAGATAACCTATTTCATAAGAAGAGTTATTCTTCAAATTTCCTGTCACATGTACGTCTTCCATGAGTTCTACGTTTACGTATAACCTTCTTTACATCACAACTTGTTTTCAAGTTTTGAAGTGGGGCTTTAACATGGACCTTAGAAGTCAATGTCCTATCTCCATGCATAGTAAATGAATTATACCATGTAGAATTTTAATATTGATGGTGAAAAGAAGGAATGAAGAGAATCAAACGACCTCATTGGACATATGCGACTTCATTTGACCCATGAACATATGAGCATGCTAAAATTAATGTTCACGCAAAAGGATGTGACTTCAATTGGTGTTTTTTTTTGCCGGTGCCAATAAACTTACTTTGACTACTCACGCTCTCCTCCCTTCCCAAATTTAAAATGTTGGCTTTGGGTAGCTAGCTTTGCATATTCCCTCCATTCATCAACTCCTAATTTTTCTTCATTCACCATTTATTATTTTACCTCGTGTAGGCAATGCTTAGTGAGACTCACATTTCACACACTTATTCTCCACAATCCTTTGATTTTTTGTAGTATCCTCAATTGTTTCTCTATTTCAGTTTCAGTTTATTGTTCTCATGAGCTCAATGGGCACTTCCCTTCCATTCCCATTGCTTTTCTTTTGTAGTGTATGAAGTCATAGATATGGGAGTGATTTTTTATGGTCATTGAAGTCCTTTGTGAGACAAAATCAATCAATTAACAAGTTGATTGCCCATTGTTTTAGTGCAGTGTGTTCGACAACACAGGTATTCCTACAGAAGACGAACACCTTCAGTAACCACTCACACACCCAGATCAAAGATCAACACACCGATGTTTTGACGTGGTAAAACCCTATGGGGAAACATCCATGGCCCCAGACAACGCGACCACTTGGAGCAGTTTATTAATGCAAAAGAAAAAGATTACAAAGATATTTTTACAAGAGAGTTTATCACAATCGATCATCAACAAATTATCCTCCATGCTCTTTAAATAGAGATCATGGACCAATCAAGTGTTAAGCCACATATCAATGGTCGTTAAGATCAAGGAGAATATGAACTGTCAAATCACTCTATGTCGGGAACATATCATGACTGTCAGATTTCCTAACTACAAATGCATACTAATGATCCAGGTGGATATCGGTGGCCACCCACCTTTTCCGACTGGCTCAAAACAGTTTTCTAGCAATTTTGGCAATTTACTATTTTTAGCAGGTTTTAACTTCCGGGGCCATTTTGAGGGCCTAAATAAAGGTTTTTTGAGATCGAGGTTCTCAAAGATAGACGAAGGCATGATTGAGCACCCAAAATGAATCTCCTCGATGATACCTTTCCAACGAGCTATCACACGCCTAAAACGGAGATCGTATGCAAAAGTTATGACCCCGGGAAGTTGATGTACTAACTTACCCAAACGGGGCCCACATGACTTTTGGTGCTTCATCT
>ML796002.1:134422-163158 GCA_009831015.1 Picea engelmannii | reverse complement strand
TGATACCTTTCCAACGAGCTATCACACGCCTAAAACGGAGATCGTATGCAAAAGTTACGACCCCGGGAAGTTGATGTACTAACTTACCCAAACAGGGCCCACATGACTTTTGGCGCTTCATCTCCTAGGGTTAGGTTTTTGGACGTATATGAATTTTGGCATTCTCTTCTATTGTAAAAAAGGCCTCTAAAGCCTCATTGTAATCATCTTCTCACGGATGCGAGTAACAGACACATCTCTTCTCAGAGATAAGCTACCAGCGCCTTAGCTAGTTTATTTACATTCTGTCTGTAAGCATATTTCAATCATTTGTTATTAATGAAATGAAGTCTTATTTCCGCTGCATCTCTGCATTTATGTGTATTTCTATATTTCATTGTGTTCCTACATAAATCCGGATCAACTAAAGAAACACATTATGAAACACACTTTTACCTTACGACTCATTAGACCAAGTGGATCTTAACTAACTCCTAAGTGTCTAAATATCCTAACATCCCCCCTTAAGAACAACTTGGGATAGGATTGAAGGATTTACAATAGTGACACAATAGGAGAAGGAAGGAGGCATTAGAGCCTATCCCCCCTTGATGACAACTTACTTAACTCCTAACATAGATCGAAGTTTGGAAAACTTTGCTTCTGTAAGAGACTTTGTGAAAATGTCTGCAACTTGATCTTATGTAGGGAAAAAGAGCACTTCAATAACTTGATCATGAATGAGCTTTCTGATGAAGTGCATGTGTAGCTCGATGTGTTTGTTGTGCTAATGTTGAACTGGGTATTTGGCGAGCTTGATGGCACTCTGATTGTCGCACCAAAGGCTGGTCAGATGCTGCTGCTGAAATCCAAACTCTGAAAGGATCTGTCGAAGCTACAAGGCTTCCCGACTTGCATTTACTACTGCTTGGTTCACTTCTTCTGTTGAAGAAAGTGCGATAGCCTATTGTTTCTTACAGGCCTAAGTGAACCAAGGCTGAAAACATAACCTACAATAGACTTCCGATCATCAGGGTCACCGACCCAATCCGAATCAGTGAAACCAACAAATAAAGGAGTCCCCCCTGAACTGTAATGTATCCTTAACTAAACTGTACCACGTACATAACGAAGTATCCTTTTAGCCACTTTCCAATGGCTTTCATGGGGTGTTTACATATACTAGGCAACAAGACCAACAACAAAGGAAAGTTTATCACGAGTATGAGTCAAGTATAAGAAGCCACCAACTAACTAATGGTACAGGGTGGCATCAACTTCAAGAGAAGTACAAGTGGAAATAAGCTTGACTCCAGACGGGAAAGGAGAAGGGGTTGGTTTACAATCGTCCTTGTGAAAGCGACGAAGAAGGTCACAAGCATACTTAGACTGGGAAAGAAAAATTCCTTCATTGGTTTACAAAACTTGGAGGCCAAGGAAATAGTGCAAAAATCCTAAGTCTATCATTCCAAATTTCTTCTTAAGGCTGGTTTTCACATGGTTTAAAAGTTTTGAGTCACTACCAATAAGGATAAGGTCATCAACATAAAGGACAAGGATGATGAGATGGCTTCCTACTTACTTGGTATAGACATTAGGATCAGAATGACATCTAGTGAATCTAGTGTCAATAAGAAAGCTGTCCATTTTGGCATACCAAGCTCGGGGAGCTTGCTTAAGACCATAAAGAGATTTCTTAAGGTGACAAACAAGGCTATAGTCATTCTGGACATAGCCAGAAGGTTGTTCCATGTAGATTTATTCTTGCAAATCTCCGTGCAAGAAGGCGGATTTAACATCCATCTAATGGACCTCCCCTTTATGTGAGGCAACAAGGGCAAGAACAAGGCAGATGGAATTCATTTTGGCTACAGGGGAAAAGGTTTCATTATAGTCAATTCCTTCAACTTGGGAAAATCTTTTGGCAACTAATCGAGCCTTGTGTTTGTCAACACTTCCATCTGATGCATAATTAGTTCTGTAGACCCATTTACATCTGACAAGTTTTCTTCCTTTTGGAAGAGGTACAAGATCCCAAATATCATTTTCCATTAAAGAACGATACTCTTCATTCATTGTTGTATCCCAATATGAATGACCTGAAGTTTCTGCAAATGTCTCTGGATCACGAGTCTCTAAAACTTGAGCCAAAAGAGAAGAGACTCGCTAGAACTTTGAATGTTTCTGACTTTGATATGAAGGATCACTGACAAGATCACTAGTTGTTTCTCGTGTTGAACAGACCCATCTAAGAAGAAAAGGATTTTGTGTTGGTTTGGGTTCAAAGGACTCATTTGGAGGAAGGTGAGCAGGTGGAGGTGGATTTTTATCCTCACCATCATCATCTGAAGAGGAAACTAGAATAGGAACAGAAGAAGGCACAAACGTTGAAGATGGCTCACAAGTTGAAGAAGGCATAATCACCGAATTAGGCTCATAGGCCAGAAGATTTTCATCAAATTTAACATCTCTTCTAATAATAATTTCATTACAATGTGGTTGAAGAAGTCTATAACCTTTGACATCTTTAGAATAACCAACAAATATACACTTCTCACTTTTAGGCTGCAATTATTTTCTTTTCTCATTAGGAATGTGAGCCCATGCTATACTGCCAAATACACAGAAGTGACTTACATCTGGTTTAATTTTAGTCCAAGCTTCTTCCAATGTTATACTTTTAAGAGCCTTTGTGGGAGTGCAGTTTACTATGTAATTTTCACAGTTGACGGCTTCCGCCCAATACTTTAGATTTAACTCCTTAGATTGGATCATACAATCAACCATTTCTTTTAATGTGCGGTTCTTTCTCTCAATAACACCATTTTGTTGTGGTGTATATGGAACAATGTGTTGCATTTGGATGCCATCTGTAGTGCAATAACTTGTAAAATTATTGTTCACATATTCACCTCTATTATATGTTTTTAACCTTTGAATTTGATGTCCATATTGCTATTCTACAAGGGCCTTGTAGGCTAAAAACTTGTCAAATACTTCGCTCTTAAGTTTTAGTAAGTAAACTCAAGTGCGCATGGAAAAGTCATTAATGAAAGTTAAGAAATACTTGCACCTAGAAAAACAAGGAGAAAAGAGTGGACCACACAAGTCACTGTGAACAAGCTCCAAAGAGCCCGAGGCGTACCAAGAGGCACATTTGTCAAAACTGTCCGGATGATGTTTGATGAGAACACAACCAACACGAACACCATTTCTGCATGAAACAAGAGGAAGACCAGTCACCATCTGTTGATTACATAGTTGCTGCAATGAGCGATAGTTTAGATGACCAATCTGCTCATGCCAAAGTTTGCTGAAGTCATCGCTATGAGCAACAAAAATTGAGGGAAAATATGATGACCCAAAGTTTTCAAACTTGTACAACCTGGTGATATCATCAACAACTTCAGTTGCAAGAACATGCTTAGGATATTTTAGATCCTTGATTACAACTTGGTGAGGTGAAAACTCTACGATTTTACCTTCACTTGAATGAGTGATTTGATACACTGATAGAAAGTTACAAGAAAGACTTGGAACACATAATACATCATTGAAATGACCATTATCTACTTGAACTGTTCTAGATCCTACAACACTAAGAGATCTATCATCACCAACAAATATTTTCTTGGTGTTACATTCATTTAGAGCATAAAATATGTCTTTATGCTTAGACATATGATAAGATGCTCCAAAATCAATAAGTCACTCATCAGAAGAAGAAGTAGAATTTGCATTGAAGGTGAAACCGAAATTAGAAAGTGCATGTCCATGAGAAGAAGAAGAAAAAGTAGAATCAATACTTATGTTGTGCTTCTTCATCGCTTCTTCTAAAACTGCCATCTTCTTGAAACATTTTGTTACAATAAGTTTTTTCTCAGCCCATGCAACTTGCTTGGATGGCCTTTCCATTTCCCTATGCAGGCCTGAAGTCCCTTTTTGTACCTTCCAGAGCCAAAGAAACACATTTTCCCACACATATGTGCCCTATCAGTTAGACAACAAGCGTATACGCAGATTGCTCCACTACAACCCATGTACATCGGGTTGGGTGCTCAAAATAAAAAATTATGTCGAGTTTCCATGCCATGTCATGAGATCCATGATCCTTGACCTTCCATATACTAGAAACACTCCAAATCGGCCCTTCAGTTCCATTTGCAGGCTATAAATTGAGCCATCTCAAAGCCTTGGAAAAGGGAGAGAAATCATCTTTGAGAGCAAAGACACTCTGGAGAAATTTCTCTTCGTATTGAGTCTGCATCCCTTTATCCTTGAAAGTTTGAACTCCTTGTTCAACCCCCAAGCTCTTCCTTCTTTGTGATGGAGAACCTCATTGTCTCCTTTATATGATCTTGCCTTTGGTGGAGGATTGAAGTGGTGGAGGTCCAACTGGAGGGACTTAGTTTCTTGATTCTGATATGCGTTGATACAAAAGTTTGTCACATATATACTTTTGCTGATTATTTTAATAGAAATACTCTTTTCTCGTCTAATTGATATCTTGCAAATATTTGAATTATTATGCCATGGGCATATTTGTCATTAATATTAATGGATTATGCTAATCTATATGCTAACACTATATATCGTCACCATATTCTTGCGTATCTTGGTTGTTTAGGACAAGTTGCAAGTATAAAGATTTGAGTTGCGTGCTCAACAATGGTCTTCATCAAACGCCTAGACGAGGTAGGCTCTTGGCCTTGTCTTGTTATAATTTCATTTATATAGCATATTTGGGATTAGAATTGATTTCTGAGTGTCATTCCGACTGTTGTGGTTTACCCCATGCCATAGAGAGATTTTTCTCGTAACAAAATTGGCGGCCATACGATTGATAAGCCTTGACATATAAGACGTAAGCCCAAGTTCCTTTGTAGGCTTTGCAAAGGAGATCATCTAACTCGTTTATGCTCTGTTATTGTAGTGGTACAAGAAGCACGGTCCTTGTCTAGTGGCCCTTCAGGTTCTGAGTCGTCTTTGGTTTCCCAACATCTTATTCCTTCTTTGGTTGATACAACGGTCGTGCCAATGCAATCTTCGATCGACACCACACCACTCCTATTTTGGCGAGTGATGCGTCTCTTGACCACGCTGTCTTGCATCTTATTCAACCAATGGTTGAAGAAGTGGTTGTGTCGATGCAATCTTCGACCGATCCCACTCTTCTCTTGGAGAGTGACAAGTCTAAGGAAGTGACATTGCCGATGCAATCTTCGGTCAATCCCACTCTTGTTTTTGGGGGTGATGCATCTTTCGACCATGTCCTTAGCATTTCTAGTCCTGTAAATTTTGAACAAGGGATCATTCCACTCTCTCTGAGTACGCTCCCTCCAAGTCCTAGGATGGTTTCCTTTGATTCAAATGATATTGTAGATGACATATCCTTTGCAAGTATTTTATCCTCCTTGGCTTGGCAAGTTTTGGGTTCTCCCAAGCTTGTGTCGGCTACCTGTGAGTTGATGACTTTCGATAGAATTCCAGCACGGGAGCCCTGGCCTCCCCCATGATATGCTGCTTAGAAAAGCATCCCCGAGTCTTAGTTAATCTCTTTTCAAGACTCCTTAAACATGAAAAGATTATCGAGTGAACTTGTCTCTTTCACATTCGTTAAATGGCTTTGAAAGGACGTCTATTTGGTGTAAGTTTAACCCTTTTTCGGACCAAGTAGACTACTTACGAAAAATGAATACTCTAGTCACAATTGTCTAGAAGAGTTCTCCTGGGTATTATTTTATACTTTTTCGGGCCTAGGGGACTAAATCTATGAAAAATGACATTCTTTGGACTTAAGTTGTAATCACATTCCATCACCCTGCTTGTAGTATTGAGCCTATTGCCAGTTCCCACTTTCTCATAATTGCCTCAACAATTTGCATCACTAGCCAAGCATAGGCTTTTTTATATCCTTTGCAGCTCGACACCCTGTACCCTAAGAGGAAACATCCCCCCCTGAGTGTCAATGCCCCGCATGCACTTCCTTGCATTGAGCATAGGTATGTTCCACTGTTTGGAGCTAGTTTCTTACTCACGACACTCGTTTCCTCTCCTGTATCATAACATTTATTTACCTATGCAAAAAACAAAAAAAGATGGGCAAGAAAAGAATATTATCTCATATTGACAACATTCACATCACCTTTGAACAAAGCACAAACTTTTGAGTCCACTGTCATCCAAAGTTTGGGTTTAGCATGACCTTAGGAAGCTGAGCTCGTTACTTAGAGTTTACTCCTCCGACTGGTTATTCTTCCAGTCCCTATGGAGAGTTCGTTGATGCATCCTACATCGCTAAATTTTATCATCAAGTCTATCCTGCCTGAGTTATCCATATGTCTCATGCTCTCATTCAAAGGATGTCTATAAGCATGTGTCAATCATTTCTCATAACTCTTGACTTTGCATGTTGGCCATACCCTCAATGTGTCTCAGAGTCACATGAAGTTGTGTCCTACCATGCACCCTGGTCCTACTTTCATTATGGGTAGGTAACCTTGAAACCAACAATCGACATCTCCTTATTGGTCGCTGATTGGGGGGTTTCCCTTATGTTCGACGACAATAAATCTATTCACACATTGGGATTCATGCAGTGCTTGGATGCCATTAGCCTTATTGGTGGTTTTCTCACCTTTGTCGCCAGTCTTCCTCCTTGGTTATTATTTAGAGGGTCTCTTTCGTGCACTACTTATATCTGGTGCATGCGGGATATGCACAGGGTCGTTGGTTCGTGAACATCCTATTCGTTTGAGCTCCTTCTAATCATCAAGCTATTTCTTTATAGCTCATGTTGACCGATGATATATGACCTAATTCTCTCCTTTCAGCGAGTATCCTTCCATCGACTTCAACTCATCTATTATGGAAATGAGGCCTAGAGTCCTATGAGTACCTAGAGGCTTGTAGTCATTAGTGGCAGGTTCTCCCGCCATCGATAGTTGGGAATACATCAATGTCTCCTAATCGATGGATTATTCAAGTGTTTGACCTCAACACCCTTATTCAAACTTGTAAGAATGTACTCGGTGCCTTGATACCTACTTTTATTATCGATAGGTTGTCTCACATTTGTTAACGGTATACCTTAATGAACGATAATTAGATTAAGTCTCATTGTGTTCGACCTCAACTACTCTATTCACATGATGTAGACTTGCACCTTTGGTGGATTGTGTAGAATACCTCGAGCTTACAGTAGCAACTTTCATAATCTATTGTTGTCTTTCATTGGACCAGTACCTATATGACTTTAATGATCATGGGAGATCAGATTGTACTTCATTGTATACGAATATCTTCAGATTGATTTTGAGACTGGATTCTACTGGGCCTTGTTCGTGACTATGACAGCCTATGGAATATGTCTACTTTGTTTTTCCTATTCATGACAATGAACAACTGTCTGATATATTTTCACCTGGATTTGCAGTATAATTCAGATTAGTAGCCATGTGTACAAAGTCATTATGGCTTGTAATATTCTCATGAGTAACTAGCACTTCCAACTGAGTCTCCATTACTCCACTTTTGGGAATTATAATGTATTTCGACCATCGTAGATACTCCTCTGACCTCACACATTAGGGGGCATCTGTTACAACTAATTTTTCCTCGGCTCATGCAACTTGATTTGATGACCTTTCCATTTCCCTATGCATACTTGAAGTCCCCTTTTGTACCTTCCAGAGCAAAAAAAAAACATTTTTCCACATATATGCGCCCTATCAGTTAGACAACAAACGTATACGTAGGTTTCTCCACTACAACCTGCATACATCGGGTTTGGTGCTCAAAATTAAAAATTATGTCGGGTTTCCATGCCATGTCACGAGATCCATGATCCTTGAACTTCCATATACTGGAAACGCTCCAAATCGACCCTTTAGTTCCATTTGAAGGCTATAAATTGAGCCGTATATAAGCCTTGGAAAAGGGAGAGAATTCAACTTTGAGAGCAAAGACACTCTGGAGAAATTTCACTTCATATTGAGTCTGCATCCCTTTATCCTTGAAAATCTGAACTCCTTGTTCAGCCCCCAAGCTCTTCTTTCTTTGGGATGGAAAACCTCATTGTCTCCTTTATATGAGTTTGCCTTTGGTGGAGCATTGAAGTGGTGGAGGCCCAGTTGGATGGACTTAGTTTCTCAGTTCTGATATGTGTCGGTATAGAAGTTTGTCACGTATATACTTCTGCTAATTATTTTAATAAAAATACTCTTTTCTCGTCCAATTGATATCTTGCAAATATTTGAATTATTATTCCATGGGCATATTTTTCATTAAAGTTAATGGATTATACTAATATATATGCTAACACTATGTATCGTCACCATATGGTTGCGTATCTTGGTTGTTGAGGACAAGTTGCAGGTATAAAACTTTGAGTTGTGTGCTCAACGGTGGTCTCCATCAAACGTCCGGATGAGGTAGGCTTTTGGCCTTGTCTTGTTAGCATTTCATTTATATAGCATATTTGGGATTGAAGTTGATTTTTGCATGTCATTCCGACTGTTGTGGTTTACCCTATGCCATAGAGAGATTTTCCTCATAACACATTTGGAATCATCATGACCATCTTTATCACAAAAGTTGCAATCTCTGTCAGTCTTCTTATTTTTAGATTTTGCTCCTTTATCACCATTAGGAGCTGAAGCTATCTGAGTGGGTTTGAGACCCTTATGTTTCTTGTTGTTGTGGTGAGGATGTTGCTTCTTGGGATTCTTGGGTTTATCTTTCTGCTGGGTGACTAAGGCTTTGTTGGAGGTACCTGCAACGCTGATCACTCCAAGTTGTACACGCTTATTTTACTCTTTAATCAAAACATCACAAAAGGACTCAAGAGTGGGTTTTTGATAACATTTCCCTAGAACCTCTGTCATGACATAAAAGGTAGATACAAACACAAAATATGCACTACCTAGCTTAGAAATAATAATATAGATGCAATGCTCTTCCTCCATCTTTATCGCACATACTTCACATAAAATTTTGAGTGTTTTAAACTTAGATAGATAGTCTTCAATGCAAGAAAAATCATTTGGACTGAAAGTTAGTATTTAATTTTCTAACTGATGTGCTCGAATAATATTGTGTTTACCAAACACATATTCAATTTTTTCCCAAGCTTCATCGAGGTCATTAATTTTTTTAAGGTGGAACCTTAAATCGAGAGAGATGGACATCCCGATCAGTCCACGTGCTTCATGACTTCTATTAGCCCATTTGAATTTCTTATCAACATTAGTAAGTTCTTTTTCCTTTCCCAAAGTAATTCGGTACAAGCCTTTACTTCTTAATAAATCCTGTATATGAGATTTCCATTGGAAGTAGTTGGTGTTGGTAAGCAAAATATTACTAGAAGAAGTCATATTAAATATGTAGATAGTATGGATTTAAAAACCGAAATTGATGATCTAGATGGAAAGATCTAAAAAAATTAGGCGGTTTAAAAAAAAAACGGCACTGAAAACGAACTTCGGATGTGAAAGTTATGCCCTTTAAAAAAAAAACATAAACGGTAACCAAAGGACCACGTGGTGGTGTAAATTGCTTTATGAAGTGACCCACTTTTATAAAAAGAAGCAGGGATCACTTTTACAATGAAGTTACTTTATAAAAGAAAGTTGCATGTAAAATAACTCTAAAATAAAATATTAAAGCTACTTATAGTTATTCACTTTTATACTTGAAGTGAAATACACTTTACAATAGAGCATGGACGTTTTCAAAAAAAGTAACAAAAAATAGACTTGAACTCAAGACCTCTTACTTAATAAGACAACTTTTAACCAAGTGGGCAACAAAACATATTGTATTGTTTAGAAGGAGGATTGGGCTTGTTTTTGTTGTTGTTGAAGATGGCCTTGGAGAGCATGCTCATAAAAAACTATGTTGTTGTTGGCCTTGGAGAACGTGCTCATAAAAAACTCTTTTCACAGAAGAATTTTTTTTCTCTTCTGGATGACAACAAGGGTTAGATCTTGTTTAGCTTACTCGGAAAATGCTCATTTTCCTATCTATTTCTGATTTTCTGAGATCTCACAGGGCACAGGGCAAAGAGCATACGCAAATATAAAAGAGTAGCAACCCGGAAACAAACAATATAAAACTGAAATAATACTCTGCAAAAATTTAAAAAGGGCATATCGAGGCTTTATACCTTCAGATCTAACTGAAATGGTCGTATCTTGGGAAAACATAAACCTTTTCGAGTGAAACGAAAAACATTTGTAACTGAAACGAAAGTTCCAGACATAATGAAACAGTCCTCTCGGCCCAGAAATGTACGAACATGGAAGAAAATGAAGATGAGGCAACTCAGCTTCACGATCTTGATTTACAACAGGAGCGGGTCTTCAAACATGATCTGATACCATGTTCGATAACACATGCATTCCAATAGAGGACGGACACCTTCAATAACCACTAACACAACCAGATCAAAGATCAACACACCGATGTTTTGACGTGTGAAAACCTATGGGGAAACATCCACGACCCCAACCAACACGACCACTTGGCGCAGTTTATTAATGTAAAAGAAAAATATTACAGAGAGATTTTTACAAGAGAGTTTCTCACAATCGATCATCGACAAATGATCATCCATGCTCTTTAAATAGAGATCATGGACCAATCGGGTGTTAAGCCACAAATCAATGACTATTAAGATCGAGGAGAATATTAACCGTCAGATCACTCTATGTCGGAAACATATCGTGACCATCAGATTTTCTAACTACAAATGCATGCTAATGCATTCTAAAGAAACACACTTTTACCTAACAACTCATTAGACCAAGTAGATCTTAACTAACTCCTAAGTGTCTAAATATCCTAACACAATGCAGTCCAAGTGATGGGAAAGCAAGGGAGGGGTAAGAAGCCCAAGAAGATGGGGACTAACAATGTCACACCAATTCAAGTTGCAATCATTGTGGACATATATCTTGCATTAAATCATTGCACCAAGACTCTCGTCGAATTCAGATCTAAGACAACCTTTGTGCTTGGGGTAGCTCAACCTAGAAGGTCACAACTTTTATCCCTTTTATTGCTTTCTTTGTTTTATTTGCCAAATTGCTAAGCTCCACAGGTTATAACTGTTTTTCAATTGAGTTATTCATATTGCTAGTTATTGTTCCATTTCTTAAAATCTCGTATATAGATAAATGCCTAGGGTTGCTTCAACTTGCGATTTTTAGAGGATTATGGGTGGTGTTTTTGAATCCTTTTCTCATTGAATCTTGGGATTATTCAACATGTATTTCTACTTAGTTCATATCTTAACATAATAGAAGTTGATTAAAATGAAATCAAACCTGGATTAAGATGGACATTGGTTATCAAAGGCTATAGGTTGGAAGAAGGTGATTTTTATCTCTATATACTCATTACACTGCCTTTGATACACAATGAAATTGTAATATATTGCTACTTTTTCAAATGAAAATAATGATTTGTTTTAACTTGTCAACATTGAAGGATCAAACTGATCATAGCCCTTCAAAGTGTAATAGAACCCTACCCTTCAAATTTGATTCTCGATGGGGAAGAATGTCCCCTTAGTATTGGTTATAAGTTGTTAAATATACATTAAAAGATGGTTGGTTAAGCATATTAAGGATGGTTGATTTAACATGTGCATTTTATTTAGTATGAGAAAAATAATTATCTAGTTTATGCATTTTAGTTAAAAAGAGAAAAGTTAATGAAGTAAACAATTAAGAATGTCACCCTTAGTATTGGTTATAAGTTGTTGAATATACATTAAAAGATGGTTGGTTAAGCATAGTAAGGATGGTTGATTTAACATGTGCATTTTATTTAGTATGAAAAAAATAATTATCTAGTTTATGCATTTTAGTTAAAAAGAGAAAAGTTGATGAAGTAAACGATTAAGAATGTCACCCTTAGTATTTGTTATAAGTTGTTGAATATACATTAAAAGATGGTTGGTTAAGCATATTAAGGATGGTTGATTTAACATGTGCATTTTATTTAGTATGAGAAAGATAATTATCTAGTTTATGTATTTTAGTTAAAAAGAGAAAAGTTAATGAAGTAAACAATGTTGTGAAAGTTAATGAAAAAAAATGCATTCTAGAATATGCATGAAATAAAATAAAATAAGTTTAATTAACTAAAAACTAATTACTAATGTACCCACAAATCTAGGAGAAGAAATAGGAATATGGATTTCAAATTCAAATAAAAGTGTGGGAAAAGAAAAGTGGCCTTGTGTGATATTAATTAGAGTTAATAATTAACAAGAGTAGTGACTACATGTATACCCACTCAAAAAGGAAAAGAGGAGGAGATCAAGGGGACATGTAAAACTAAAAATAGAAAATGTGGTAGCTGGGTGAGGATTATTCACTGTTTTATATTTTTAAATAAAGAATTACTTGTGGACATGTACATGTGAGTAACACATGTGTAAATATATAATAAGTAATTTAATAAATTATATTTTTGCATGAGATGAACAAGTTGTAGAAATTTTACTTGTAAATTGTAGAAATTGTACTTATAAGTAATTTAATAAATTATAGTTTTGCATTAGAAATTTTACTTGTAAATTGTAGAAATTGTACTTATAAATCATGAAAAGACTAAATGGGAAACAATAACTAATATGGACGAGGATAAAGGCACTTAAGACAATCCTTCAACTCTTTCATCAATAGAGATATCCTCTGTCAAATTGATGCTTGAGTTGTCAATAGAGGAAACCAATTGAGGCATCAATGTTTACGTTATCAAAAATGCGTCTGTGAGGCCAAAAATCAAACTTGTTCCATGCATTTTACTATTTATGGATTGATACAAACTAAAATGACTGAAAATAAAGACTAAACTGGTATATATAAACAAAAAGAGAGTCTAGAAGTCTTCAAGCCTAGGGAGTATTGTCTTCATCTTGATGTTGGCTTGGGGATGTCCATGGTGGAACAATGACGTCGGGCTGCGAGCCAAAGAGTTGATTCTGGATATCATCGATCCTGACTATCGTTTGCTCTCGATGAAAGGTTATCTCTATTGAATCCCTGTGAAGATCAAAGAGAAGTTGAAGCTGGTCATTAGTCAAGAGAACGTGAGGTCGCTTGCTGTGTTGTGAATTACTAGCTTGTGTTGCATTCCCACTATTTTCCATGCTGGTATCTCTGCTCACCATCTTCTCTTCTTGAGTCCTCCTAGGGGATTCCTCTTGATTCACATGGATTTCTTCTTCGATTATGGTGTATCCCCATCTTTCTTCCTCCCGTGGAATCCCAAGAGGATTTCCACTTTCTTGCTCAGAATCCATGGAGGGGTGTAGCAGAACCGAGCTACATAGAGAGGGAGACAAAGGGCATTGCTAGCTGGAAGCCCCTCACGCGGCATGAAAACAACTACAATTGAACCCCGAGGAGAGAGGGACAGATGACGAAAACTGTAACAGGTCCAAAGTAAAGATATGCTAGAAGAAAGAAGCCACAACTCGAGAACAAAGGTTGGAATGCGTGAAGATCCATTTTCGAGCCTTTGTAAAGCCTAAACTTTCCCTCGCTCAAAGCATTAAATGCCCCCATTACTGCTACGTTAGTCTCGCACGAAAAAACCCATCCAAAGCCGGTGGAATGAACATTCAACGAACCTGCTAAATTTATGAAGCTATCTAAATGTGCCACCAAGGTAATAGAAGCTGTGAGTGTCACTGGAAATAAAAGGTATGCGAGGTACCAGGTGGCACCTCGATGGATCTGTCGGTGTCTCGTCATTAATGGTCGTTTGACACCCCATCCGGGGATGAGCCTTCCATTAGAGCAATCTCAATACATTCTTGAAGCAAAAGGGAAGACTGTGATTGGTCATTGTTAAGAAGGATGTCCCCCTCAAGATTATCCACCACCACATTAACCAATTTGTTCACAATCTTATTAGCCTCTAGTCGAACATGGGAGGGGACATATACTTGGTGAGGCAACAACATGGACTGGAAAAGTTCTAGTTGGCTTAGTAGCCTCCAACTTGGTGATAGCTTCGCCGATTCATACCCATGAAAAGTTTGGAAAACATGTTGATGATGATCTACGAGTCCCCTTCCACTATGAGCTTGCAATATCCTTGTTGGGAGGCTTCTTGAATTCCTCTTAAGAGACCCCAAAAGTAAACAGAGTTGTTGGTGTCATGCCATAAGTTGCCTGCGAGGATGTTGCAAATATTCCCCCCTTCATCTCTGAAAACGATGCCATAGCCCACATGCCCTCGGTTTCCCTTGGAGGCCTTGTCAAAATTCATCTTAAGGAACCCAGATGGAGGTTTTTCCCATGACATCGGGCTAGAAGAGGGTAGGAGGGGCTTGAGCCAATGAGCTTATTAAGATTAATTTTCTATTTGGAGAGAAATTTCTACTCTTGAGGATCACATTCCAGATATTCGCGAGACTATTGCAGGGATATGAAAGTTTCTTGAATATTAGCTGTAATATTTGACAAGGTGGGATCCTTGGTTGACCATTGGGAGAGAAAGATCCTTCTGTTGTGCTCTTTCTAGATTTCCCACACCATAAAACCCAGAAGCAACTACTAGATCCTATTCAAGATGGAGTTTTTGTAGGCATTGGGTCTTCAATGTTCAATGGTGGCTGGTATGTTGTCTCGAATTCTATCAGATTTTCTCATGGCTTGAGCCACTTGATCCCATATATTCGAACTGTAGAAGCAATGATTGAGTAAATGGTTAGAAATTTCTTCTTGTTGGGAGTAGAGTAGAAAATTTGAGGGGCTTATAAGGCCACTTTTTCTCAGGTTGTCCCAAGCGAGAGTTCAATTGTGAGTTAGCAACTAGAGGAAGATGTTGAATTTTGGCCACAGGTTTGTCTTCCAGATGATGCACCATATCCGATCTCTGGGTAAAAGTTGAAAATTTGCTTTAAGAGTATATGCTTCTTTGACAGAGAAAATGCCTTTCAGGGATTGATCCCATTTGATAATATCAGGTCCATGTCGAATGTGAACCTTTCGATGAGCCATCTCATCTTGCCAGGGGTGCAAGTCACAATCTGCAGGAAGTTGAAGGTCCTCATAATTGCTTTTCCATTCTCGTCAAATTTGAGAACTTATCGATTCTTTCAAAAGACTTGCTACTCAAAGCTAATCATTATTTGACATGAGGGTCTGGATGTTCTGTAGTGAATCATTCTGTCGAAGAGGTGGCATTTGTTGCCAAGAATCGGACCAAAAGAGAGCAATTTGGCCACTTCAGAGTTCCCAAATTCCATGATCTTGGATAAGACTTTGATTCAGCCATGCCGCGTTCCAAATTGAGGATCCCTTGATTTGTTCATTCCATCTTATGAGATTGGATTCCTCGATATTCAGTGTATATTTTCAATGCCAGGAATAGGCCCATAGATCCTCTGGGTGTTTTAGCCACCTCCACCAAGTTTTGGCTCCCATTATTTCATTGAGTTTTAGAGGATCTCATAAGCCAATGCCACCAACGAGATTTGGTTTGTAGATTTGGTCCCATCTTACAAGGGGCCATTTCTTATTTTCATCATGCCCATGCCATAAGAACTTCCTTTGAATATTACAAATCATTTTCAGGACAATTTTGGGGGTTGCTAAGGTTGAGAATAGGTAAATAGGAATTGCTTGAAGTACATATTTGATAAGCACTAAACATCCTGCTAAATTGAGGGATCGAAAGGTCCAAGAATTGAGTATTTTTTTCACGGATGCGATGAGTGATTCATGAGAGTTATTGTGAAGACTATTGTCAATGAGAGGAACACCTAGGTATATGGATGGAAGGAGCCCATGGAAAAACCCAGGAGACGAGTGATATGATTTTGGATGGTAAGGGGGGTATTGAAGAAGAAGATATGTGATTTCTTAGTGTTGATTGTAGTTCTTGAGGCTTATGAAGTCTCTTTTGATGCTACTTATTATCTCATAGGATGTACAGGGGTCAATTTTTTTTAGTTTCTAGGTTTGAGTGATATGGTCTTTTTATTTTAGTTTTTTTGAGTCACGCCTTATGTTTGATTGTTTCATGAGTAAGTAAATCTGACCATAGTCCATGTAAGAGTCTTGGTGTCATGATAGTGGTCATAATCATGAGAGAAATAGGGCTAAGTATTGGTCACACCCTTGGTCTTAAAACTCATCATTATCACGTGTCTTGTCTCAAAAGGGGTGTACAAAGGTTCCTTATGTTGTATTTAACCATTTGAGGGTCAAATCATGTGTCAAGTCGACCTGCTACAAACTCACCTGTAAGTTCACAACGAATCAAGAAAGTACCGCATGCACTAATCACCTATCATTATGCTTTGGAAACGTGGCAAGGGGTATCTTATTGTTTTCAATGCCATTTATTCATCATGTTCTTCAAGTCAGTTTCAAGAGGCAGGTTTGTCAATTTGAATATAGCGTGCTACAAATTGGTTAGAATTATGGCATTGCAAATTCCCTATAGCATATAAAGGTGGATTATAAGCTTCTAGGAAACTACCAGTTTAACTCATGAGACAACAATTTAAGCTTAAATATACTAGGTACCTTGTTTAATAATCAATTTCACTGTCTGAAGGTTTATTATGTTGGACTCTAGTCACTGTGATTTTTCTGTGCGTTGCAAACTGTTGCATAGCATTTGCGCTGCAAACTTCTTGCACTAGTAAAAAACCTACAATATTTGTATCTTAAGCCCTTGCAGATCCAAGTTTCCTGCTCTATACCAATAAGATCAATTTCTAGCCAGTTCTTGTAGCCATGACCTTATCCACTGCCTTTTCTTGTTAATGCTACAAATTATATGCATTAAAGGCGATGAGAACCCTCTGTTTTCTCACTTGACAAAAATCTCATTGAATGTGCTTTCACTCAGGTTTGAGGTTTTATCTTTTTCAAAGTCATTTTATTTTTTTAGACTTGGAAATTTGCAAACCTTTATAATTAAAACCTAGTCTAAGATTGTGCACTGCAAACTTGATTGTGCACTGCAAATCCTCTGTTTTACACAAAATTTCCATGAAATTTCTCCTGACTACAAACTCATCCATTTTGGGACTTTGTTCTTTCCTCTCATCTCCTACTTGCAGTCCTTTCATTCCTGCACTATTGCTGTACATGAATACTTCATTTAGTAAATTCTAAAAGTGCAAAATTCAAATAAAAAACCCTAAATATTCTTGTTTTCATCATACATTTGATAACAATTGTTATAAAAGGGTAAAGAGTTTTCAAACAACTATCATGGACAATGAACAAGGTAAGAAGGTTCACAAAGGGGGAGAAATTGTCAGGGTTGAGCCCCATGACCTGCAACTTATAAATTGTGAACCATTTTTCAAGGAAGCATTTCAGAGAGTGGTCTGCCTAGTTTTTTGTGAAAAAATGCAAAGAGGACATCCCGAGGTTGTTAAACAGTTTGCACTCAATTTTAGTGGGACAAAGAATAAGGTGGGTGCATTGGAGTTTGAAGTCTTAGGGCAATCTATTTCTATAGCCACAAAGATACATGCTTATGGTAAAAAATGGTTTAAAGCCATGTCTTTGAATTCTATATTCTCCAAGGAATTCCTAAAACCTTAATATCAAGGAGACAACCTATCTAAGGGAGTGCCAAGAAGTCATATGCTAGAGTATTTTGACAAAATTCTTAGAGTTATTCAAAGGTACTTCACTTGTGAAGGGAGGTTCAATATGGTTTATCAATACCATATCAGATTGCTACTACACTTTACTGGGAAAGAGCCCATGAACCCACTCTTTTATCTATTTAGGAATATTGGGAAAATGTCAGATAGAGTCCAAGCTAAATCCAAGCAAGTGGATACTAGTGTTTTCCACTCTAGTTTATTCAAAGTGCTAGTATTGAAAGAGTTGAAGAAGACCAATACTGATTGGGATGTTTTTCTAGCTCCATCAATCTTTCAGCCAGATATTGCTCACACACCACAGTAAAAAAGACAAACACGTACTCCTGCTGAGAAGACTGTGCACTCAGAGTCAAGTAAAAAGAGGAAGATGCAACAGAGGACGAAAACTTTCAATAACCACTCACATAACCAGATCAAAGATCAACACATCAATGTTTTCATGTGTTAAAAGCCCTACGGGGAAACATCCACGATCCCAGCCAATGCGACCACTTGGAGCAGTTTATTAATGCAAATAAAAAGATTACATAGAGATTTTACAAGAGAGTTTCTCACAATCGATCATCGACAAATTACCCTCCATGCTCTTTAAATAAAGATCATGGACCAATCAGGTGTTAAGCCATGGATCGATGGACTTTAAGATCGAGGAGAGTATGAACTGTCAGATCACTATATGTCGGGAACATATTGTGACCATCAAAATTCCTAACTACAAATGCATACTAATGCATACTAAAGAAACACACTAAGAAACACACTTTTACCTAACGATACATTAGATCAAGTAGATCTTAACTAACTCCTAAGTGTCTAAATATCCTAACATCCCCCCTTAAGAACAACTTGGGACATGATTGAAGGATTTACAATAGTGACACAATAGGAGAACGAAGGAGGCATTAGAGCCTATCCCCCCTTAATGACGAATTCTTGAACTCCTAACATAGATCGAAGTTTGGAAAACTTCGCTTCTGTAAGAGACTTTGTGAAAATGTCTGCAACTTGATCTTCTGTAGGACGAAAGAGAACTTCAATAACTTGATCATGAATGATCTTTTTGATTAAGTGCATGTGGAGCTCAATGTGTTTGCTATGCTGATGTTGAACTGGGTCTTTAGCGAGCTTGATGGCACTCTGATTGTCGCACCAAAGGCTGGTCAGATGCTGCTGCTGGAATCCAAACTCTCAAAGGATCTATCGAAGCCACAAGGCTTCCTGACTTGCATTTACCACTGCTCAATACTCTGCTTCTGCTGAAGAAAGTGCAATAGCCTATTGTTTCTTACAGTCCCAAGTGCTAGGTCCTGAACCAAGGCTGAAAACATAACTGGCAGTAGACTTCCGATCATCAGGGTCGCCGACCCAATCTGAATCAGTGAAACCAACCAATAAAGGAGTCCCCCCTAAACTATAATGTATCCTGAACTGAACTGTACCACAGACATAGCGAAGTATCCTTTTAGCTGGTTTCCAATGGCTTTCATGGGGTGTTTGCATATACCGAGCAACAAGACCATTACCAACAACAAAGGAAAGATCAGGATGAGTATGAGTCAAGTATAAGAGGCTACCAACTAACCGACGATACAGGGTGGCATCAACTTCGGGAGAAGTATAGGTGGCAGTAAGCTTGACTCCAGACTGGAAGGGAGAAGGGGTTAGTTTACAATCATCCATGTGAAAGTGATGAAGAAGGTCACAACCATACTTAGATTGGGAAAGAAAAATTCCTTCATTGGTTTGCAAACTTGGAATCCAAGGAAATAGCACAAAAATCCTAAGTCTGTCATCTCAAATTTCTTCTTAAGGCTGATTTTCACATGGTTTAAAAGTTTTGAGTCACTACTAGTAAGGATAAGGTCATCAACATAAAGGACAATGATTATGAGATGGATTCCTACTTTCTTGGTATAAACATTAGGATCAGAATGGCATTAGAGAATCTAGCGGCAATAAGAAAGATGTCCATTTTGGCATACCAAGCTCGAGGATCTTGCTTGAGACCATAAAGAGATTTCTTGAGGCAACAAACAAGGCTAGAGTCATTCTGGACATAGCCAGGAGGTTGTTCCATGTAGATTTCGTCTTTCAAATAGCCATGCAAGAAGACATATTTAACATCCATCTGATGGACCTCCCATTTATGTGAGGCAGGAAGGGCAAGAACAAGGCGGATGGAATTCATTTTGGCTACATGGGCAAAAGTTTCATTATAGTCAATTCCTTCAACTTAGGAAAATCCTTTGGCAACTAATCGAGCCTTGTATCTTTCAACACCTCCATCTGATGCATACTTAGTTCTGTAGACCCATTTACATCTGACAAGTTTTCTTGCTTTTGGAAGAGGTACAAGATCCCAAGTATTGTTTTCCATTAAAGAACAATACTCTTCATTCATTGCTGTATCCCAATCTGGATGACCTGAAGCTTCTACAAATGTCACTGGATCACGAGTTTCTGAAACTTGAGCCAAAAGAGAAGAGGATCGTTGGAATTGTGACCATGTCCGACGTTGATCTGAAGTATCATTGACAAGATCACCAGTTGCTTCTCGTGTTGAACAGACCCATCTAGGAAGCAGTGGAGCTGGTGTTGGTTCAAGTTCAAAGGAATCATCTGGAGGAAGGTGAGCAGGCAGAGGTGGATTTTCATCCTCACTGTCATCATTTGAAGAAGAAACCAGATTAGAAGAAGGCATAAACACCGAAGAAGGCTCACAGGCCGAAGAAGGCACAACCGCCGAATTAGGCTCACAGGCCAAAGACGACACAAACGCTGAATTAGGCTTGCAGGCCAAGATATTTTCCTCAAATTTAACATCTCTTCTAGTAATAATTTCATTACAATGTGATTGAAGAAGTCTGTAACCTTTGACATCTTTAGAATAACCAACAAATATAGACTTCTCACTTTTAGGCTGCAATGCTTTCCTTTTCTCATCATGAATGTGAGCTCATGGTATACTACCAAATACACAGAAGTGACTTACATCTGGTTTAATTTTAGTCCTAGCTTCTTCTAGTGTTATATTTTTAAGAGCCTTTGCGGGAGTGCGATTTATTATTTAATTTGCATAGTTGATGGCTTCCACCCAGTACTTTAGAATTAATCCCTTAGATCGGATCATACAATTAGCCATTTCTTTTAATGTGCGATTCTTTCTCTCAACAACACCATTTTGTTGTGGTGTATATGGAATAATGTGTGGCATTTGGATTCCCTGTGTAGTGTAGTAATTTGTAAAATTATTGTTCACATATTCGACTCCATTATCTGTTTTTAACCTTTGAATTTGATGTCCAGATTGCTTTTCTACAAGGGCCTTGTAGGCCAAAAACTTTGCTCTTAAGTTTTAAGAAGTAAACCCAAGTACATCTGAAAAAGTCATCAATGAAAGTTAAGAAATACTTGCACCCAGAAAAAGAAGGAGAAGAAAGTGGGCCTCACAAATCACTGTGAACAAGCTGTAGAGGACCTGAGGTGTGCCAAGAGGCACGTTTTTCAAAACCATCCTGGTGATGTTTTTCGAGAACAAAACTGGTACAAACACCATCTCTGCATGAAACAAGAGGAAGACCAGTCACCATCTATTGATTACATAGTTGCTGCAATGAGCGATAGTTTAGATGACCAAAACGCTCATGCTAAAGTTTGCTCAAGTCATCACTATGAGCAACAAAAACTGATGAAAAAGATGATGACCCAAAGTTGTCAAATTTGTACAACCTAGTAATATCATCAACAATTCCAGTTGCAAGAACATGCTTAAGATATTTTAGATCCTTGATTACAACTTGGTGAGGTGAAAACTCTACGGTTTTACCTTCACCTGAATGAGTGATTTGATATACTGATAGAAGGTTACACGAAAGACTTGGAACACATAATACATCATTTAAATGACCATTTTCTACTTGAACTATTCCAGATCCTTCAACACTAAGAGATCTATCATCACCAACAAATATTTTCTTGGTGTTACATTCATTTAGAGTGGAAAATATGGCTCTATCCTTAGCCATATGATAATATGCTCTAGAATCAATAACCACTCATCAAAAGTAGAATTTGTATTGAAGGAGAAATCAGAAGTAGAAAGTGCATGTCCATGAGAAGATGAAGAAGAAGTAGAATCAATATTATTGTTGTGCTTCTTCATTGCTGCTTCTAAAGTTGCCATCTGCTTGAAACATTTGGACTCATCATGACCATCTTTATCACAAAAGTTGTAATGTCTGTTAGTATTCTTACTTTTATATTTTGCTCCTTTGTCACCATTAGGAGCGGAAGTTGTCTAAGTGGGTTTGGGACCCTCATGTTGCTTTTTGTTGTAGTGAGGATGTTGCTTCTTGGGATACTTGGGTTTATCTTTCTGTTGGGAAACTAGGGCTTTGTTGGAGGTACTTGCAGTGTTGATCAATCCAAGTTGTACAAGCTTATCTTCCTCTCTAATCAAAGCAACACAAAAGGACTCAAGAGTGGGTTTTTCATAAGCTTTCCCTAGAGCCTCTTTCATGGCATAAAAGGTAGATACAAACACAAAATATGCACTATCTAGCTTAGAAATAATAAGATAGATGCAACGATCTTCCTCCATTTTTACCTTACATTCTTCACATAAAATTCTGAGTGTTTTAAACCTAGATAGATAGTCTCCAAGGCAAGAAAAATCACTTGGGCTCAAAGTCAGTACTGGATTTTCTAACTGTTGTGCTCGAATAATATTGAGTTTACCAAACACAGATTCAATCTTGTCCCAAGCTTCTTCGGGGTCATCAATTTCTTAGAGGTGGTATCTTAAATCAGGAGAGATGGAAACTCTGATTAGTCCACGTGCTTCATCACTCCTATTAGCCCATTTGGCTTTCTTATCATCATCAGTGGGTTCTTTTTCCTTTTCCAAGGTAATCCGGTAGAAGCCTTTACTTCTTAATAAATCTTCCATATGAGATTTCCATTGGAAGTAGTTGGTGCTGGTAAGCAAAATATTACTTGTAGAAGCCATATTAAATATGCATATAATTTGGATTTAAAAACTAAAATTGATGATCCGGATGGAAAGAGCTCGAAAATTAATGTTGTTTTAAAAAAAACGGCACTGAAAACAGACTTCGGATGTGAGAGTTATGCCCTTTAAAAAAAAGGCATAAACGATAACCAAATGACCACGTGATAGTGTAAGCTGCTTTATGAAGTGACCCGCTTTTATAAAGAGAAGTGGGGATCACTTTTACAATGAAGTTACCTTATAACAAAAAAACTACATGCAAAATAAATAACTATAAAATAAAATATTAAAGCTACTTATAGTGATTCACTTTTATACTTGAAGTGAAATACACTTTAAAATTTTAGCATGAACTTCTTCAAAAAATGTAACAAAAGAGAGACTTGAACTCAAGACCTCTTACTTAATAAGGAAAATTTTAACCAAATGGTCTAGAAAAACATATTGTAATGTTCAGAAGGAGGATTGGGGTTGTTGTTGATGGCCTTGGAGAGCGTGCTAAAAAAAAACTCTTTTGACACACACAAAAAAAAAATTCGCTTCTTGATGACAACAAGGGTTAGATCTCGGTTAGCTTACCCAGAATATGCACCTTTTCCTATTTGTTTTTGATTTTACGAGATTGCACAGGGCACGGGGAAAAGAGAATACACAGATCTAAAAGAGTAGCAACCCAGGAACAAATAATATCAAACCGAAATAAAACCAAAATAAAACTTTGCAGAAATTTAAAAAATGCGTATTCAGGTTTTATACCTCCGGATTTGACTATAATGGTCGTATCTTGGGAAAATAGAAACCTTTTCGAGTGAAATGAAAAGTGTTCTTGACTGAAATGAGTGCTCTAGATGTAATGGAACAATCCTCTTAGCCCAAAAATGTATGAAAATGACAGAAAATGGAGATGATACAACTCGACTTCACGATCTCGATCTACAACAGGAGCGGGTCTTCAAACAAGCTCTGATACCAAGTTCGACAACACAGGTATTCCAACAGAGGATGAACACCTTCAGTAACCACTCACATAACTAGATCAAAGATCAACACACCAATGTTTTCACGTGGTAAAACCCTTATGGGGAAACATCCACGGCCCTAGCCAACGCGACCACTTGGAGCAATTTATTAATGCAAAGAAAAATATTACAAAGAGATTTTACAAGAGAGTTTCTCACAATCGATCATCGTCAAATGAATCTCCATGCTCTTTAAATAGAGATCATGGACCAATCAGGTGTTAAGCCACAGATCAATGGCTGTTAAGATCGAGGAGAGTATGAATCGTCGAATCACTCTATGTCGGGAACATATCGCGACCGTCGGATTTCCTAACTACAAATGCATACTAAAGAAACACACTTTTACTTAACGACACATTAGACCAAGTAGATCTTAACTAACTTCTAAGTGTCTAAATATCCCAACACAAAGAATAAGGTGGGTGCATTGGAGTTTGAAGTCTCAGAGAAATCTATTTCTATAGCCACAAAGATACCTATTTATGGTAAAAAATGGTTTAAAGCCATGTCTTTGAATTCTACATTCTCTAAGGAATTTCTAAAACCTAAATATCAAGGAGACAACCTATCTAAGGGAGTGCCAAGAATTCATATGCTAGAGTATTTTGACAAAATGCTTAGAGTTATTCAAAGGCATTTCACTTGTGAAGGGAGGTTCAATATGGTTTATCAATACCATATCAGATTGCTACTACACTTTACCGGGAAAGAGTCCATGAACCTACCCTTTTATCTATTTAGGAATATAGGGAAAATGTCAGATAGAGTCCAAGCTAAATCCAAGCAAGTGGATACTAGTGTTTTCCACTCTAGTTTATTCAAAGTGCTAGTATTGAAAGAGTTGAAGAAGACCAATACTGATTGGGATGTTTTTCTAGCTGCATCAATCTTTCAGCGAGATGTTACTCACACAACACAGTAAAAAATACAAACACCTACTCTTGTTGAGAAGACTGTGCACTTAGAGTGAAGTAAAAAGAGGAAGATGACCAGAAGGGATATGTCCATTCAATCTATTGATAAAATGGTTGAAGGTCCCTCACAACCTCATGATAGAGAAGTTTCTCCTGTGGTAGAGCCTGCACCTATGGAGACATCATCTAGTAAAGTAAGGAGTCTGGAAGGTAAGAAGCTTGTCTTTTCTCCACATGTTATTGTAGAAGTGGTCAAGCATAGAAGACCTTTTACCAGATCAACAACTAAGCAACATATTCCTATGGAATAGGGTACATCAAAAGCCTCAACTCAACAAAAGGATAAAACTCAACCTTCTAAGCAACCAATAGAGATTATTGAGATCAACTCCCCTTCTCATGAAAGTAATCCTACTTTCAAAAGTCTCAGGAGGCAACTTAAATATATAAGAGATGAAAATGAAAACTTGAAGGAGGAAACCCTAGAGGCCTGAATCAAGCTGAAAAATACTTTAGATTTATATGAAAAAACTATTGATAACGCAAGATATTTGTGTAAAATATTCTTACCTCTACATAGGCAACTGAAGAATGTGTATAGGCAGAAAAGAGCTTGCCAAGCTGAAATCAAGAGGTTGAAAGCAGAATTGCAACCATTCAAGCAACATATAGAAAAAATAAATTTGGATATGCTAGCTCGTGTGGCTACTAGAAGAAGCACCAGGAAAAGATGAAGAAAATACATCATTTGGCCGAGGTGGTCGCCAGGGGTAGTGCAACATCCATGGGGCCCAATGGTTGGAATCCCAAACCCACCCGATAGGGGCTGTGGCCAGTTGAGCTATGCAGGGCTCGGTTGTATCTATGCTGGACATAGGGAAGTGATGCAGACCCCCTACCTTGGCAGGGTCCGCTGACCTCCCAGTCTTGGATCTTCACAAACTTGTGCCAAATTATCTCTTTCGATTCCCTGCTGGGATCTCTACAACCAATATCCACAGGTCCAAATGTGAAACTCATCCATGTGCACAAGCAGTAGACGTGAGCTTCCCCTCCACATGACCACTACCTGTGACCACAAGCCTAACCAAAAGGCACTTCACGTTTCACGTTTGAGGGACTTCCACTGCAAGTCACCCCGTCTCCTATGATCTCTAAAATCCCGACAGGGGCTTAGCACTAACTAGCTCCTCCCTTAAATTCTTCCTGATGTGACCTCCAACTATGACTTGGGGTCGAGCTCCTGAGCCCGTCGAGATTTTGCGTATCGGGAAATCCCTATGTGATTCACCTCCATTCTCTCAAAATGCGAACCTGTGATGACTGCGATGCCAGATCGACGGTCTACGTTTCCCCTAAAATCAGACGGTCCAGATCCTTTCTTCGCGAATTGGGATTTTGTGACTCACGACTTCCGATAGCAACTTCCTTCGCACTCCTGACTCCCGAAATGTCGATATTTCGGAGCGCCAAATCGACGGATCACACTCCTCTAGATTTGAAGGCCACTATCAAGTCACGAACTCGGGCCCCGTGAATTCCTAGAATTCTTCCCTTTGACCTTTCCCTCCTGCGAGTCAACGAAATGTTGATTTGTTGCCACCTGTCCTCTGACGATGGATGGTCCCGATGGTTTCAGGACTTCACGTTTCACGATATCCACTCTCATGTGCATCTCCAACATGGTTAAACCTTGTGCATGTTCCCTGGATCCAATGGCTATTGGCCCACATGCTCCCAGATCCTACGACTGAGATCTGTTTCTTCCGCGCGCTCTTCTGGGTGTCTGGACATGAGATTCAATGGTCCAGATTTCCTCCTCTGCAGCTGACCTAGTAGATGCCGACGTTCCTCTTCTTGAGATTTGAATTTATTCCTAACTTGGAAGATTTCCAACATTTCAAAGGTCTCAGCCTTCGATTGTCCTCCTGTAAGCCCGACTGTTGGGTCTCGACTTCCTCTTTCCCTCCCGAGCTTTGTCAATGAAACTTGACCTCGACCCTTCTCACACTTGCGCTCTATGTGCAACTTCATTCTTCCTCTCCTGATCTTGTCTGTAGCTTAGACCTCGAAGTGTGTTGGCCTTCTTCTTCTTTCTACAGGAACCTTGTACGCAAAGGTACTATTCCTCCTGAGCTTACGAACTTGAAACAATTCACTTCCCTGCACACTCCTTGTGCTCGACTGGCCTTCAACTAGCTGTCTTCAACACTTTGTTTGAGTGTTGGCCTGGTGCATTCCTTTCATAGGTCTTACTCTAGAGTGTTCAACAACTCTGTCCCCTTGAGCTTCAACTACTCGGACCTCAAAGGTCTCTGTCCCTTTTGTCCCTTGAAGAGATGTAAGTGCCCTCTTGGCGACTTCTGCTCAAGTACTCCTTGTTGAGCTTGCAAAGTATTCAATAACTCTATTTTATGCTCCTCTTATTCCTCGAAGGGAACCTGTGTCCTCTTGGCGACTCCTACTCATGCACACCTTGCTGAGCCTACAAAGTGTTCAACAACTCCATGAGTGTCTTCTCATAGACACTTCCCTTATCTATCACTAGCAAATTTGGGTCATTTTGCGACGGCTATTTTGACTCTCTTGCGACGTTATGTCATGGAATTTGCGATGAATCTGGATTCTCTGAAACGTCATTTTGTGTCACGTGGAAATTGCGACGAAATTTAATGAACGTCACAAGAGCGACGCCCCTAGGGAACTTATCACAATTGCGACAAAAAAGAAATATCGTCGCCAATACGACAATTTAGGCAAAAAATGTGAAACCAACATTTCGTCTCAATTGCGATGACCCTTGTGACGACAACTTTCATTATTTACATAGAAAAACTGTCGCAGCTATTTAAGTTGTCATCACAAGTGCCACGACAACTTTTCGTTGTTTACATAGCAAAACGGTCACATCTATTTAAGTTGTCGTCGCACTTGCGACGACAACTTTTGTTGTTTATATTACAAAATTGTCGCAGCTATTTAAGTTGTTGTCGCAAGTGCGACGACAACTTTTCGTTCTTTACATAGCAAAACTGTCCCAGCTATTTAATTTGTCATCGCACTTGCGACGACAACTTTTTTTGTTTATATTGCAAAACTGTCGCAGCTATTTAAGTTGTCGTCGTAAGTGCGACGACAACTTTTCGTTGTTTACATAGCAAAGCTGTCGCAGCTATTTAAGTTGTCGTCGCACTTGTGACGACAACTTTTGTTGTTTATATTGCAAAACTGTCACAACTATTTAAGTTGTCGTCGCAAGTGCGACGAATAATATTTATTTAAAAAAAAATAAATTATTTGATTTAATATTAATATTAATACGGGATGCAAATGAAGAGATTAATGATCTTATTAGAAGAGTTTATCAGATAATTAAGGTGCAACAGACCAAATAACAAGTGAATGAGAGATTCAAAGAATATCAAAATAAGATGAAAATTATTTTTGATAGAAGAGTTAAAGAGAGATTTTACTCTTTTACTCCATGAGATTTGGTGCCACATCAATGTTACCAAGGAAGAAGATGGTAAAGTCAAGGATATTAATGGAATAGGGCATCAAGGAACAATTATGCGACAATATATTATCAAATATTTAAGGAATCAAAGGAAATGAAACAATCAAAGAATGACATTGAAAAGAACTAAATATGGATGGATGAATAATCATATTGTATGAGAGCATAAATATAAGTAACTCGATTACTTGGTTTCATCACATGCAAAAGATTTAGCCACAAAACTTTTAGGATAGTTTTTCGAATGGGGGTACTTATGTTATGACCCAATGGGGGGTATATATGGGGTTGAATGTATATGTAATTGGATTGAATGCATATGTGAAACATTTGAACATATGATTTGGATATATGAATGTACTTGGGTTATTTGGAGGAATGTGTTCCTAACTATAAGGAAGTTGTGCTCCACACTCACATTTGGCATACACTGTGTATATTGATTGAGCGTGTTATTTTGAGTATTTGGACAATAACTCTTACTTTCCCCATGGATTTGCCTTCTAGATATATACTAAGGGAAATTGGTTTACATGGTGTAATCAACAAAAACTGAAATCAATTCTATAATTGTCAAGTTTCTTGTTAGTTCAAACAATATTTTTCTTGACAAGCATTATCTTGTTAAAGTGTT
>ML796002.1:86627-98590 GCA_009831015.1 Picea engelmannii | reverse complement strand
CAATGTAGCTAATTGATGCACTTAACTCACACAATTGACCAATGTAGCTAATTGATGCACTTAACTCACACAATTGACCAATGTAGCTAATTGATGCACTTAACTCACACAATTGACCAATGTAGCTAATTGATGCACTTAACCAACACACTTAATTTTGTGCCCCATCAATGAACTTCTCCACAATAGAAAGAAAACCCACTTCATTGCATTAACATTCCATGTTGCTAACAAACCCATTTTCCATAATATTATATTTGGGTACTAGTAAGGCTTAGAATAATTCAAAAGCATACATAGATAATACAAATGGATGTCATGATTAGGGAAGAGGGAACACATTCCCTTAAGCCCTACCTCCCCATCATCTTAACAACTGACCCCACCATTACATACTTAGCACCTTAGGACCTCTGATGCAGGAGCATCTCTCCACGTTAGCCAACCAACTAGCTAGCCACGTCAGTGGTTTCAAATCACGTGCTGAAGAGAGGCGCAACCCTTGTTTTCAAATTGAATTTGAAATTGAATGTAATTAAATGTTTTAGGTTGTTGAGCTGTGAGGCCATGCTTTTCACAGGCGTAGAAGTAGGTAGGCCTTTAATGTTTGTAAGGCTGAGATCTAGATCTAGATTGTGGACTAGACAACTCATTCAATGTAATTCAATAGGGTAGGTGAGGTTGGGGGGGAAGAGATCTAAGACCCCCCTCATGTAAAAGATCAATTTGGATCTCATTTAGTAGTAGTTGTAATAGTCGAGAGAGAAGAAGAACAAGAGCCGAGACTCTGTTAAAGTTTGAGCTAAGGAACACCTTGTAAAAATAGGCATTTGCCATTTAATACAAAGACAACATTTTTTCCTGCATATTCCCTATGTTGAATGAATGTCTCTGTGTGTTCTTATTATGCTGTGAATGTATGTTGTAGGTTTGCATTTACAGGGAGTTGTTTGATTTTAAGGCTTGAGAGGTTCTTTGTGGTTTCATGCTAGGAGGACGTGATAGAGTACTGCGGTTTCTGAATACCAGTGCACATACGCACTTCTGAACTCTGCGGATTCAGACAAAGACGTGCCAGGCGGGCATAGGAGATGAAATCACCAACTCAAGGAGAAGAGCTGTGAGGTTGTTGAACACCTCAGGAGGCAAGGCTGTGCAGAAGAGAAACAGTTGCAGACATAAACTCTGCTGTGAGTTCTGTAAAGCTCTGCCAAGTGGGCATTGAGCAAGTATAAGGAGTGCACAGGAGAACTCTGCTGTGAGTTCAACAAAAGTCTGAATCACTGAGGATTCTAGACACTCTGCCAGGTGGGCATCGATCAAGTGCAAGGAGTGCATAGGAGAACTCTTCTGTGAGTTCAGAAGAAGATAGAATCTTTGAGGAGTTTTGTACAACTCTGCCAGGAGGGCATTGAGTCAGTGTGCAGACAGGCACAGGAAGAGGACTCTGTTGAGTTCTGTAAATTGGGAGAAGAGTCCACTGAAGGATATTCACAGGGTTGCTGAACACCCTGAGCACTCAGTAAGAGGTTGCTTGAGTAAATGATAGCCATAAGGGCATCCAAATTCTCCATCTGAGGGACAAGGAGAAAGGGATGAGTTCCTTAGAGGCTTGAGTATCGAAAAGCTCAGAAGAGACAACAATTTTGGTGCAAAGACACTACAGAAGCACAGTAGTCAAATAATCCTTCAAGGATTCGGGAGTAAGCTCAGGAGGAGTAGCGTTTTCATATGCACAGGCGAGGACTCGAAGTCATGGAGCTCGCAGAGTAAAGGAGAACAAAGGTCGAGGCGTTTGAACATTTGGAATTCTTCCAAGTGTTGGAAGAAAAGTGCCAAAGCTCGGGAGGAGCAACAACTGCCGTCGGATTAAGCCGAAGAGATCTGGACCGTTGAAGATTTCACATCCAGGGATCAGTGGAGGAACGCAAGAACCGAAGAGATTCTGAGTCGTTGGATCTCACACAGAATAGCCGAAATCCGTCAGATCTGTCGAGAGGAGCTCGAGGTTTAAACCCTCATAAGCAGAGCGAAATTCCCGAAGGAGTATTGTATCGAAATTCAGTGTTCGAGAGTTCGGGAGTCCGGGCCCTCGACATCAGAAATCACGAAAGGGCGAATTAAATTTGAGCCGTCCATTTGTGGGAGGATGCGTGTCACAAAATTGTCCATTTTAGAGATTCAGGCACCGGGACTCACAGAGGTGAGCATCTAGACTTCGTATCTGGCGAAGTCTCGAAAGGATTAGGGCCATCCATCCGGAGGAGGACAGGTGTCGTGAGATCGCCCATATTAGGGATTCAGACATCGATATTCATAGAGGGAAGTCTTTCGACTTCGCAAGTAGTGAAGTCGCGAGAAGATCAGAGCCATCCATCTGAGGAGGACAAGTGGCAGAGATCGGGGGATCGACGGAAGTGCCGAAGAAGTCTGAGTTTAGGCTTCGCGAACTCGGAGGTTCGTAAGGTGAGAGCCCATGAGTTGGGTGCTCCAAGTCACAAAGTTGTGAAATCATGAGCAGCAAGGACAATCGTTGGATCTAGGTCAAGGGAGGACCATTGGCTCAGAGCCTCATCGCGCGTATTGCGCATTCGGAGGTTCGAAGGTTGAGAGGACCTCGTCTTGACTGCAGAAGTCACAAAGTGCCGAGAGCCGAGGCACAAGTGTGGACACGTGGCAGAACCACAAGGTGGGGCCCGCATGGTTGACAGGTGGATACACGTTGCCTAGAGAAAGGAGTCAACACTCAGTTAACTTCTTGTGTCTCGAGGATTCATGAGATAAGAGCACGGGAGCTCGACGCTACAACTCGCGAAGTGGCGAGTTGTGAGAAGGGCGAAGGGAAGGTCAACCCTCGCTGACTTTCAGGTCCTGAAGGTTCGCATGGGAAGAGCACGGAGGCTCAACCCTTCGACTTGCGAAGTCACGAAGCTGTGACGGGAGCTAGCGCTTAGCCTAGTCGGTGGTCACACGTGGAGGGTGTTGACAGAGAAGGAGCTATACCCATTTCATGATTTCGGTTATCGTGAGATTGGGAAGGAAGAGTCGGGAGCTTCGACTCACGAACTCGTGAGATCGTGAGATTTCGACAAGAGACTTTGGGTTAGGCCCTTGGTCATAGCGCTGTGGTCACTTGGGGAAAAGTGAAGCTCACACCTAGTGCTATTCGCACAGGGGAACTTCCAAAAGGACCTATGGACCGATAACTGAAGATTCCAGCAGGGAGTCAGAAAGAGTCACTTTGGCTCAGGGGAAAGCTATTGAACGATACTTAAGACCGGGAGGTCATGTAGAGACTTTATCGAGGCAGAGGTGGCGTCTGCATCAGTTTTGTATCAGAGCGAGAACTCTGTTTGTAGATTTTAGGTAGAGAAGCAGAAGGCAGAAGGATACAGAGTGATGAAACTATGTAAGGATTTGTTTGTAGGTAGGCAACAATCCATAGACAGTCAGGAAGAATGTGGAAGAGGCTGGAGACACTCGGGGTTGCAGAGTTACAGCAACAGGTTTTCCAGAAGGGAAGATAGACAACAAGATGGCTACTGAAGGCCGTAGATATGCTGGAAGGAAAAACCCAGAGCTGATGAGCAAAGCAGAAATAGATGAAGAGCTCACTGATATAAGGGTAGAAATGGAAAAGCTTGCATTGCGGATGCAACATAATACCAGGTCAAGATGGGTATATGAATGACCCATGAAGACGAAAGCAAAATGGCTAGTCAAGGAGTTTATGGCTAGAAGACAACGTAGGCTGTTAAGAGGATGGTTGAGGCATGTTGAAAACCTCAATGGACGAGAAGAAATGGTTTAGATATGTGAGCCAGAGACTGGGAGAAATCTCAGTGATGCTGAAGATGAATTGGGATCAGATGAAGATCTCAACGACTGCCAGGAGGGCAGCCCAGAAATTCCCAATTTCTAGGTGGGCAAAGGGTTGAGATCACTGTGGGATCTCATAGAATTCTAGGAGGGCAACTGAGAGTTTCCAATTTTCCAAGTGGGCATGGTAACAGAGATGGGACTGTCTGAAGTCTCATGGACTTGGAGGTAAGTTCAATTCAGCCTGAGGTGCTGATAAAGATGGGATTAGTTGATCTCATAGTCTGCCAGGAGGGTAGCAAAGAAATCCCAATTTGCCAGGTGGGCAGGGATGAGTAGATGAGACTATATGAGGGTCTCATAAACTCAAAGGTGAGTTTGAATAAGCAGATGAAGCTGACAAAAGAGGTGGATCTGAGGAGCCTTCTAATGATTGGGGGAATTGGGATATTCCTACCATTTACCCAAGAGGAGGTAGAAATATGTGTTGCGGATGTTGAGGCAACAACAACAGAAGAAGGACAATCAACTGAGACTATCAAAGAAGAATTGGAGCAGGTATTTGAGACTGCCCAAGTAGAAGAAGAAGATGAGCATTTTGAGGAGTGGCTCAACACTTTCAGCCAGGAAGCTGAAAAGACTGCAGCATTGGAGCTTGCAGAAGCAGAAGAAGAAGAAGCAAACAATGTTAGTTTGGTTGATCTGTATGAGAAAATTGAATCCCTAGAAGAGAGGGTGAAAGTGCAGAGTGTGCACATCCAACAGGCGAAGTTGGAAGTAGCTGATGAAGCAAGCATGGGAGATCATTGCGATCTACCAGACTACAGAAAATTTTTGCAACCGAGGAGACTGCATGAGAAAAGCCAACCACTGGAGCAGCTGGATGAAGTGATCGAGATGATTAGGGAGATGATGATCAGGTCATCAGAGACTGCCAGTGAGGAGAAGCTGAGCAGAAAAGCAGCAGCGCAGCAGCAGGAGCAAAAGCAGCAAAGGGATGGAGCAAATGAACAACTCCAGAAATTTGTTTGGGATCCAGGAGGATTTCCATAGTTGAGAGTGGAAGCTCATGAACAAGAGCTCATGAATTTTTCAACTGAGGAGTATGATGTAGGAGCATCTCTCCACGTCAGCCAGCCAGCCAACCAGCCACATCAGCGGTTTCAAATCGCGTGCTGAAGAGAGGCACAACCCTTGTTTTGAAATTGAATTTGAAATTGAATGTAATTAAATGTTTTAGGCTGTTGAGGCATGAGGCCATGCTTTGCATAGGTGTAGAAGTAGGTAGGCCTTTAATGTTTGTAAGGCTGAGATCTAGTTCCATATTGTGTACTAGACAACCTATTCAATGTAATTGAATAGGGTTGGTGAGGTTGGGGGGAAGAGCTCTAAGAGCCCCCTCATGTAAAAGATCAATTTGGATCTCATTTAGTAGTAGCTGTAATAGTTGAGAGAGTAGAAGAACAAGAGCTGAGACTCTGTTAAAGTCTGAGCTCATGAACACCTTGTAAAAATAGGCATTTGCCATTTAATACAAAGACAACAATTTTTCCTGCATATTCCCTGTGTTGAATGAATGTCTGTGTGTGTTCTTATTATGCTGTGAATGTATGCTGTAGGTTTGAATTTACAGGGAGTTGTTTGATTTTCAGGCTTGAGAGGTTCTTTGTGGTTTCATGCTAGGAGGGCGTGACAGAGTACTATGGTCTCTAAATACCAATGCACAGAAACACTTCTGAACTCTGTGGGTTCAGAAAAAGACGTGCCAGGTGGGCACATGAGCTGAAATCACCAACTCAAGGAGAAGACCTGTGAGGTTGCTGAACACCTCAAGAGGCAAGGCTGTGTAAAAGAGACATAGTTGCAGATAGAAACTCTGCTGTGAGTTCTGTAAAGCTCTGCCAAGTGGGCATTGAGCAAGTACAAGGAGTGCACAAGAGAACTCTGCTGTGAGTTCAACAAAAGTCTGAATCATTGAGGATTCTAGACGCTCTTCCAGGTGGGCATAGAGCAAGTGCAAGGAGTGCACAAGAGAACTCTGCTATGAGTTCAGAAGAGGACAGAAGCTCTGAGGAGTTCTATACAACTCTGCCAAAAGGGCATTGAGTCAGTGTGTAGATAGGCACAAGAAGAGGACTCTGTTGAGTTCTGTAAATTGGGAGAAGAGTCCACTGAAGGATCTTCACAGGGTTGTTGAACACCCTGAGTACTCAGAAAGAGGTTGCTTGAGTAAAGGATAGCCAGGAGGGCATCCAAATTCTCCATCTGAGGGAGAAGGAGAAAGGACTGAGTTCCTTAGAGGCATGAGTATCGAAAAGTTCAGAAGAGACAACACTTTGGGTGCAAAGACACTGCAGAAGCACAAGAGTCAAAGAATACTTCAAGGATTCGGGAGTAAGCTCAGGAGGAGTAGTGTTTTCATATGTGCAGGCGAGGACTCGAAGTCATGGAGCTCACAGAGGAAAGGAGAACAAAGGTCGAGGCCTTTGAGCATTTGGAGTTCTTCCAAGTGTTGGAAGAAAAGCGCCAAATCTCGGGAGGAGCAACAACTGCCATCGGATTAAGCTGAAGAGATCTGGACCATTGAAGATTTCATGTCCAGGGAGCAGTGGAGGAATGCAAGAGCCGAAGAGATTCTAAGCCATTGGATCTTGCTCAGAATAGCCGACATTTGTCATATCTGTCCAGAGGAGCTCGAGGTTTAAACCCTTGTAAGTAGAACGAAAGTCCCAAAGGAGTATCATATCAGAATTCGACGTTCGGGAGTCCGTTCCCTCGACATCAGAAATCGTGAAAGGGCAAATTGGATCTAAGCCATTCGTCTGCAGAAGGACGCATGTCGCGAAATCATCCATTTCAGAGATTTAGGCACTGAGACTCACAGAGGTGAGCATCTAGACTTCGTATCTGGTGAAGTCCCGAAAGGATCGGGGACGTCCATCCGGAGGAGGACAGGTGTCGCAAGATCGCCCATATAGGGGATTCAGACATTGGTATGCATAGAGGGAAGTCTTTCGACTTCACGAGAAGATCAGAGCCATCCATCTGAGGAGGACAGGTGGTAGATATCGGGGGATCAGCGGAAGTGCCGAAGAAGTCTAAGTGCGGGCTTCACGAACTCGGAGGTTCGCAAGGTCAGAGCCCAGGAGTTGGGTGCTCCAAGTTGCGAAGTTGCGAAATCATGAGGAGCAAGGACAACCGTTGGATCCAGGTCGAGGGACGACCATTGGATCAGAGCCTCATGATGCATATCATGCATTCGAAGGTTCAGAGGTTGAGAGGACCTCGTCTCGACTGCAGAAGTGCGAAGTGCCGAGAGCCGAGGAACGAGTGTGGACACATGGCAGAACCACAAGGTGGGGCTTGCGTGGTTGACAGGTGGATACCCCTCACCTGGAGAAAGGAGTCAACACTCCGTTGACTTCTTACGTCTTAGGGATTCGTGAGATAAGAGCATGGGAGCTCGATGCTACAACTCGCGAAGTGGCGAGTTGCGAGAAGTGTGAAGGGAAGGTCAACCCTCGTTGACTTTCAAGTCCCGGAGGTTCGCACGGGAAGAGCACGGAGGCTCAACCCTTCGACTTGCGAAGTCACGAAGTTGTGACGGGAGCTAGCGCTTAGCCTAGCTGGTGGTCATGCGCAGAGGGCGTTGACAGAGAAGGAGCTATACCCATTTCGTGATTTCGGTTATCGTGAGATTGGGAAAGAAGAGTCGGGAGCTTCGACTCATGAACTCGCTAGATCGTGAGATTTTGACAAGAGACTTTGGGTTAGGCCCTTGGTCATAGCCCTGTGGTCGCTTGGGGAAAGCGAAGATCATGCCTAGTGCTATTCACACGGGGGAGCTTCCAAAAGGACCTGTGGACCGATAACTAAAGATTCTAGCAGGGAGTCAGAAAGAGCCACTTCGGCTAAGGGGAAAGCTATTGAACGATCCTTAAGACCGGGAGGTCGTGCAAAGACTTTGTCGAGGCAGAGGTGGCATCTGCGTCAGTTTGGTATCAGAGTGAGAACTCTGTCTGTAGATTTCAGGTAGAGAAGCAGAAGGTATAAGAAGAAAGAGTTCTAAAACTCTTTAAGGATTTGTTTGCAGGTAGGAAACAGTCCATAGACAGTCACGAAGACTATGGAAGAGGCCGGAGACACTCGGGGTTGCAGAGTGACAACAACAGTTTTTCTAGGAGGGTAGATAGACAACAAGATGGCTACTGAAGGTCGTAGATATGCTGGAAGGAAAAACCCAGAGTTGATGAGCAAAGTAGAAATAGATGAAGAGCTCGTTGATATAAGGGCAGAAATGGAAAAGCTTGCATTGCGGATGCAACAGAATACCAGGTCAAGATGGGTATATGAATGGCCCATGAAGACGAAAGCAAAATGGCTAGTGAAGGAGTTGATGGCTAGAAGACAACGTAGTCTGTTAAGAGGATGGTTGAGGCATGCTGAAAACCTCAATGGACTAGAAGAAATGGTTCAGATATGTGAGCCAGAGACTGAGAGAAATCTCAGTGATGCTGAAGATGAATTGGGATCAGCTGAAGATCTCAAGGATTTCCAGGAGGGTAGCCCAGAAATTCCCAATTGCCAGGTGGGAAAATGGTTGAGATCACTGTGGGATCTCATAGACTGCCAAGAGGACAGCCGAGATTTTCCAATTTTCCAGGTGGGCATGGGAACAGAGATGGGACTGTCTGAAAGTCTCATGGACTCGGAGGTAAGTTCAATTCAGCCTGAGGTGTTGATAAAGATGGGATCAGTTGATCTCATAGTCTGCCAAGAGGGCAACAAAGAAATCCCAATTTTCCAGGTGGGCAAGGATGAGCAGATGAGACTATTTGAGGGTCTCATAAACTCAGAGGTGAGTTTGAATCAATAGATGAAGCTGATAGAAGAGGAGGATCTGAGGAGCCTTCTAATGATTCGGGGAATTGGGATATTCCTACCATTTGCCCAAGAGGAGGTAGAAATATGCATTGCGGATGTTGTGTCAGCAATAGCAGAAGAAGGACAGCTAGCTGATACTGTCAAAGAAGAATTGGAGCAAGTATTTGAGACTGCCCAAGAAGAAGAAGAAGATGAGCATTCTGAGGAGTGGCTCAATACTTTCAGCCAGGAAGATGAAAAGACTGCAACATTTGAGCTTCCAGAAGCAGAAGAAGAAGAAGCAGACATCATTAGTTTGGCTGATCTGTATGAGCAAATTGAAGCTATGGAAGAGAGGGTGAAAGTGCAGAGTGTGCACATCCAACAGGCGAAGTTGGAAGCAGCTGATGAAGTAGGCATGGGAAATCATTGCAATTTTCCAGACTACAGAAAAAGTTTGCAGCCGAGGAGACTGCATGAGCAGAGCCAACCACTGGGGCAGCTGGATGAAGTGATCGAGATGATCAGAGAGCTGATGATCAGGTCAGCAGAGACTGCCAGCGAGAAGAATCTGAGCATAAAAGCAACAGTGCAACAGCAGGAGCAACAACAACAAAGGGATGGAGCAGATGAACAACTCCAGAAATTTGTTTGGGATCTAGGAGGATTTCCACAGCTGAGAGTGAAAGCTCATGAGCAAGAGCTCATGAATTTTGCAACTGAGGAGTATGTTGCAGGAGCATCTCTCCACGTCAGCCAACCATCCAGCCAACCACGTCAGCGGTTTCAAATCCCGTGCTGAAGAGAGGCACAACCCTCATTTTCAAATTGAATTTGAAATTGAATGTAATTAAATGTTTTAGGCTGTTGAACCGTGAGGCCATGCTTTACATAGGGGTAGAAGTAGGTAGGCCTTTAATATTTGTAAGGCTGAGATCTAGATCCAGATTGTGGACTAGACAGCCCATTCAATGTAATTGAATAGGGTAGGTGAGGTATGGGGGAAGAGCTCTAAGAGCCCCCTCATGTAAAATATCAATTTGGATGTCATTTAGTAGTAGTTGTAATATTAGAGAGAGCAGAAGAACAAGAGCCGAGACTCTGTTAAAGTCTGATCTCAGGAACACCTTGTAAAAACAGGGATTTTCCATTTAATACAAAGACAACAGTTTTTCTTGCATATTCCCTGTGTTGAATGAATGTCTGTGTGTGTTCTTATTATGCTGTGAATGTATGTTGTAGGTTTGCATTTATAGGGAGTTGTTTGATTTGTAGGCTTGAGAGGCTCTTTGTGGTTTCATGCCAGGAGGGCGTGAAAGAGTACTGCGGTCTCTAAATACCAGTGCACATAAGCACTTTTGAACTTTGCGTATTCAGACAAAGACGCGCCAGGCGGGAATAGGAGCTGAAATCACCAACTCAAGGAGAAGAGCTGTGAGGTTGCTGAACACCTCAGGAGGCAAGGCTATGTAGAAGAGACATAGTTGTAGACATAAACTCTACTGCGAGTTCTATAAAGCTCTTCCAAGTGGGAATTGAGCAAGTACAAGGAGTGCACAAGAGAACTCTGCTGTGAGTTCAACAAAAGTATGAATCATTGAGGATTCTAGACGCTCTGCCAGGTGGGCATCGAACAAGTGCAAGGAGTGCACAGGAGAACTCTGCTGTGAGTTCAGAAGAAGACAGAAGCTCTGAGGAGTTTTGTATAGCTCTGCCAGGAGGGCATTGAGTCAGTGTGCAGACAGGCACAGGAAGAGGACTCTGTTGAGTTCTGTAAATTGGGAGAAGAGTACACTGAAGGATCTTCACAGGGTTGCTGAACACCCTGAGCACTCAACAAGAGGTTGCTATACCCATTTCGTGATTTTAGTTATCTTTATATTGGGAAGGAAGAGTTTGGAGCTTCGACTCACAAACTCGTGAGATCACTAGATTTCGACAAGAGACTTTGTGTTAGGCCCTTGGTCATAGCGCTGTGGTTTCTTGGGGAAAAGCGAAGCTCACGCCTAGTGCTGTTCGCACAGGGGAGCTTCCAAAAGGACCTGTGGATCGATAACTGAATATTCCAGCAGGGATTCAGAAAGAGCCGCTTCGACTCAGGGGAAAGCTATTGAACGATCCTTAAGACTGGGAGGTCGCGCAGAGACTCTGTCGAGGCAGAGGTTGCGTCTGAGTCAACCTCCATCTCAGATACTGACATGTGGTTGAAGCATGGGTATGTTCTTGAAAGAAAACACATAGTACTATCCCAAATGCACAATTCCACCATTATTAATTGTGATAGGAGGTGATTTGGTGCTTTAGCACCATCAATAACATCTAGGCCCACCCACAGTAGGTCATAGCAAGGAATTTTTATAATCCCAAACCCCTAAACCCTTGAAAATTTAACCCTAATCTTTAACCCTTATAACCCCAAACATGTACATTAACTATTACATCTATCCATTATTAGTACTAGTCTATCACCTATGTTAACCCTAATCACTAACCTCTATAATTTCTAACTTATAAACCCCAAATAGCTAAAGCCTAACTTATTAAACCTAAGCACCTAATACCTTAATCTCACAAACATTAATACTTATAATACTCAAACCATATAACCAATTTACTCCATAACACTATAACCCTTATCATCCCTAACACCTAACCCCTATAAACATTAACCCCTAATCCCTATAAAGCACAATTCTAAACCAATATAACCTTTATCTGACTTGTAACTCCTAATGAGCTTAACTACCATAACCCCTAACTCATATATTCATTAACCTTTAGCTCTTGTAACATTTATAATGGATAAACCCTATTCTCAAACCCCTATAAACCCTCACTACTATTACCTTAATTGGTATAAACCCTATAACCCTTAGAATACCTAAATTGAACAAATATGACCTCTAATCCTAAAAATATAATATATGATAACCCATGAGCCATAAGCCCTAACCAAAATAACCACTAGCCAATATAATCATTCTAACCCTTAATTTTTAATTATTATAACCCTTGATTTCTATAATTGATATTGCCCCCTAGCCACAAATTCTAAAACCCATTAACCATTTAACCTTTGTAACCATGAACCCATATAAACCATTATAATTTTTTTTAACCACTAACCACATAAATCAAAATCACACTTAACCCTTAACTCCTAAAAACCTCGACCCTTTACACGTTATCTATATAACCCATGTTACGACTAACCCCAATAAATATTAACTTTTATCCAATATTAACCCATTTCCACTAACCCTAAGTGTTTAGCTATATCC
>ML796002.1:29807-43526 GCA_009831015.1 Picea engelmannii | reverse complement strand
CATACATATGAGCACCAACTCATAATGAGGCTACAACCTCTGTTTAGCAAGATGCAACTTGCTGAGAGCACCAACTCTCTGTTTTCTCTAGCACCCACTAGAAGGAAGCACCAACTCCCTGGTTTCTCTAGCACCAACTAGAATGAAGCACCAACTCCTTGTGTTCAAGCACCCACTTGAACCTTTGAGGACAACAGTCCTTCCTATCACCTCCCAACCACCCTCAAATATAAATCTTTGCTTCTGAAACTTATTACAGTGATATAATGTTCAACAATGGCTTACCCGACTTATCACTGTTCTGCTGTATTTCGTTGCTCTGTCTGCCTCATTGCCTTTCTGCTCACATCCCTTGCGCTGTCTGGTATTCTGCTTTTTATGCTCTGTGCACCATCTCCATTCTCTGCACAGTTCCTCTTCTGTACTATTCAGCTGCTGCACTCTCCTCCTTCTTCACACCTGAATTACCTTTACCAACAACACTCACTACAACCTCCAACAACAACAACACCCAATCTCTTCTTTGTACCGTGTATTTATAGCTTCTGTGCACCTTCTGCATGCAATGTTTGCCATACCTCTACATGCAGACTCTGCATCATTATCCTCCACCTCTCAAGTGCTCTGTCTGATTATCATCGTGACTCTTCAACTTCTCTAGTGGTTCGCCCCACGTGTCCAACATCACTGTATGTTATGCTGAGATTCCTCAGTCTCTCTGGCAGTTTAAGACTCTTCGTCTTCTCTGAGATAGTCGAACTCTTGATCTTCATTGACCCTGATCGATGGTTCATGATCTTGGTGAATCAACGGTCCTGATCTCATCGTGATCTCGCATCTCGCTGTTCCTTCATTGGAGATTTTCATTACTCCAAGTCGTGATAGGCGAGACTCCGAGATGGAGCTCAGATCAACGGTCCACATCGTTTGGTGTATTGACGGTCAAGATCTTACCGTGATCTCGCATGTCGCTGTTTCTTCACTGGAGATTCTCGTCACTCCAAGTCACGATAGGTGAGACTCCGAGATGGAGCTCAGATCAACGGTCCACATATTTTGGTGTATTGACGGTTAGGATCTTATCGTGATCTCGCATCTCGCTGTTTCTTCGCTGGAGATTCTCGTCACTCCAAGTTGCGATAGGCGAGACTCCGAGATGGAGCTCAGATCAACGGTCCACATATTTTGGTGTATTGACGGTCATGATCTTATTGTGATCTCGCATCTCATGAGTTTGGTGGTTATGTTTCTTGCCTTTCCAAGTTGCGAGTCGCGAGACTCCGAGATGAAGCTTTATGGTGCTCTAATCTTTCATCACGCATCCTCTTGATCCAACGGTCCTTGATTAAATCACAATCTCGCATCTCATTGTTCCTTTGACTTTCCAGTCAGTGACATGACGATCTTTCACCATGTGTCCTCTTGATCCAATGGTCCATGATTAACTCACTATCTCGCATCTCGTGAATATGGAGATGAATCATCTCGCCTCTCCAAGTCACGATCCATGAAACTCCGAGATGGGGTGTGATCAATGGTCCGAGTTTGATCTTGGCTCAACGGTTGCGATTGAATCGCAATATCGCGTTTTGCGATTTCGGAGTTCTTGTTGTCAATTGAATTGGAAATTTCAAAGTCCCGATCCCCGATTCTCCGATGAAGAAAATCAACGGTCCAAATCTCAGTCTTGCTTTAACGACTGCGATTAAATTGTGAAATCACATATCATGATTTCGGGGTTCTTGTTGTCAAGTGAATTGAACATTTCAAAGTCCTGATCCCCGATTCTCCGATGAAGCCTCCTGTCGAGCTTCTCCCGGTGGCACTCGATCGCTTCCACACATCCACACGAATGGACGGTCCAGATCCAGTCAGGATTTCACGACTGTTGCTGTCCCAATGCACACGACCTCGAGAATTTTGATTTCCCGATGACCGATATCCCGATGCCGGTCGGGACTTCTCTTCTTGCTCCTGAGGCTTATCTCCCTCACAACTTCTGCAGATATGACAGCTGTCGATGACCCTGCACCAAATCTAATGGCTCTCGCTGCGTTCGATCATTCACTGCTTTCGATCATTCACCTCTCTGAACTTGTCTTTTGTTTGCCTATCATCTTCACTGTTGCCATCAATGACAAGCATTCGCTATCTGTTCACTGAATTTGCCAACAAGGAGATCCATAAATCCAGGCGAGTCAGGTAAGTATTGAAATTATGACTCTATCCATTCTCAGGCCACCTATGTTTTGGCCCCTGTTCCCACTGATATAATGATAATAGGGAATAATTTAGACTTAAGCTGTTCACGCTATAGATATATTCTCGAAAGGAAGTCCCTGAAATTTGAACAGGGATTCCGTTTATCTTGTTGATATTGACATCCTTTTGTATGAGATGGTCAATGACAATAGTTAGTGTGACCTAGAAGGCAGATTTAAAACATTATGGGTTAAAAACATTTGATCAATGTATTGTCATATAAGCTGCATATCAATAAAAAATTAGCTGATTTACCAAAATAATGAATTTATGTATTTGCAAAAAACAATTTTATAAATATTTGTATTCACCAAATTTCATCTCATTTTTTAAATATCTCTGCCTTTCATTAATAAAGGAAATATGGAGATTCCCTCTGCCTGTTCTGGCACCTTGAAGGTACAGGGTTTAGGGGATAGATAAAAGTGGTTTATATTTTGTCATCTTTGATGAATGACATGTTTATGGGTGTCGAGTATTTTGTCATATTTTATCATAAACATGTTCATACAAAACATGTGTTTTTTTGGCTACACAATATGCTCACAGGAAATGCATCGAGCGTTGGTCCCATAAAAAAGGAGGAGATTCCAAATGTGAATTGTGCTGTCAGGTTTCATGACTTTTTATTTGGCCATGTTTTTATTCTTACTATCAACAATTTCATATATATATTCTTACTATCATTATTATACTCCACTAATATTTTGAACTGGAAATGCATTCATAATTATTTTTTCTGAACTAAAATGTTGTGGATTTGAAATCGCAAGAATACAAGGCGAGAAGGGTTGATCGAATGCCGAGAGGAGATCCAGACATCCAAATGAGTCAGGTAAGTACCGAAATTCTGACTCTATCCATGCTCAGACCACCTATGTGTTGGCCCCTATTCCCATTGATATAATGATAATAGGGAATGTTTTAGACTTAATCTCTTCACGCTATAGTTATATTCTCGAAAGGAGGTCTCTGAAATTTATTGACTAAGATTACCATTGTTAATTTATGGAGATATGTTTATTTGTTTAATTAGGATTACTTATCAAATGGAGAGATGTTTATTTGTTATATTTAGGTCACTTTGTCGAATACGGGAAGGGTTATAGTGATCTTCGCTCTTGCGACGAAAACACAGACAAAAGTTTGCTTCCGTCAATAGAGCGACGAATATAAGGTGTATTTAGATAAAAATTGAAAAATTGAACTTTTTCTCTTGAAGTTTGATATGAAATAGTACTTTCATCGCAATATTTTCAATATGTAGTAGTGTATGAACTCGAAATAGAGTTCTTCTTTTGCACTCTTTGCACTCGCTCGATGCCCTCCTGGAAGAGCTTCACAGAATCCTCAGTAATTCTATCTCTCTATGCCGTCCTCTGCACAGTCTTCACCTCTAGAGTATTCAGTAAATCTGAGGCTTCTTCCTGAGTCTATGAATTCTCTGGTGCGCCCTCCTGGCACGTTCTTTCCTTAATTCAACACAGAACTCAGATGTGCACTCTTTGCATTGGCTCATAGAGTCCTCAACACTATGTCATGCAACCCCTTGCATTGAGCCACAAAGAACCCAGACTAAAATCAACAACTTTGAACAGAGAGGAAAATCTATCCATCACCTACAGAAGAAATATACCATACATCTACAACATAAAATAACACACACATGAAATTCATTCATAAGCACATAGATAAGCACACAAAGAATCTCATGCAGGAAAAATTGCTCTATTTTCATTAACCTAAATGCTTGGTTACAATGTGTACAAAATCTCGGACTGCGATAGAGTCTCAACTCTCTCTTCTCTTCCTTTATTCTAATATATTCTATCCTTGTCTAATGAATTATAGATACAAAGATATTTTACAAATGAGGGGCTCCTCGAGCCTTTCCCTCCAAGCTACCTACTCTCATTAATTACATTGAATTACAATCAATGCCATATAGCCTGAATCGGATCTAGATCTTCATCAACCCATCAACCATTAAAGGTGACTTCATCTCTTGCCTACACAAAGGCATCGACGTGGATCTTCCATCCTTAAAACATTTAATTATAATTTGAAATTTGAAAGTGAGGGAAAAATGAGAGGGTTGTTGCCTCTCCCCTTCTTGAATGCACTTTGATGTGCTGTCTAGCTGGTGTGTTGCTGGGTTGGAGTGATGCTCCTGCATAAGGAAATCTCTCATCCCATGTGCGAGGGTGTTCTGAATTGTACATGGGCAGGATATGTACGACCATCCGACCTCAGTTTGGCCATTTGTCTGGGGGTGGAAGGCAGTGGATTTGGTGAGCTTGGTATCCAACAGTGACTAGAGGCTCAACCAGAATGAGATGAGAAACCGACTGTCACGGTCTAAGATAATGGTTTGTGGGATCCAAAAATGTACCCATACTCGTTCAAAGAAGAGCTTGGTAGTGGATTTTGCTGTTATGTTCTTCTTGCAGACGACTAGAATCACCATCTTGGAAAAGCGATCAACAACCACAAAAACATAGTCATCCCCCCTCTTGGTGGATGTGATGCCCGACATGTAGTCCATTGATATGGATTCCCATGACCTTTTAGGAATAGGCAGAGGGGTGTAGAAGCCCTGTTTCTTAGTGGTCGGTTTGGAAATAATGCATGCGATGTAGGACCTGATGTACTTGCTGACATCCTGTGAAAGTTTCGGCTAGTAGAAATGTTTCCGCAACACTGCCACTGTCTTATCGATGCCAAATTGTCCTGCCACCCAACTATAGTGAGCTTCCCAAATCAGCTTCGCGCGCTCGCTTGATGGAATGCAGAGATGGCCTAGATGACATAACAACTTGTCCTGAAGATGGAAATTAGTGACCACTGAGTTGGTGCCCAACATTTGGTAGGTGGTGGAGAAGTTAGGGTTTGTCTCGTAGAGGTGGGGCGATATGGAGGTCTCATTACCGCAAGAGTCTAGGACCGTGGTGAGTACCGCGACTAGAGGTCGACTGAGGAAGTCAACAACTCAGTTGGTACTTCCTGTTTTATACTTGATGTTGAGGTGGAACTGTTGTAAGTATGTTGACCACTTCTGATGGTGGTCATTCTACAATTTTCCTTGGGTCTGCATGAACTGTAGTGGCTTGTGATCAGTGTGGATGTCTGTCTCCTTCCCAATAATGCAATGTCTCCACTGGCGGCAGTATTTCACAATGAAGTACATTTCTTTGTTGTAAGTAGGGTACTTACGAACAACATTTGATAGTGTCTCACTATGATATGCCACTGGGTAGTAGTGTTGAGTGAGAACGATTCCTACAACATAGTATGAAGCATCTATCTCAATCTCAAAGGGATGCTGTAGGTCCAGTAATGAAGTACCAGGGATGAGAACAAACACTTCTTCAAGTCATCGAAGGCTTTTTGTTGGGACATGCCCCACACAAATTTTTCCTTACCACCACCCCTGGTTACTTGGCTGAGGGCCCATGAGATATGAGAGAATCCCAGCACGAACCTGCGATAGAAATTGGCGAGGCCCAAGAAGCTCCAAAATTTAGTGAGTGTGGTTGGGGATGACCTGTCACAGATGACCTGGATCTTGGTTGGATCCACATGCACACCATGCTGATCAATGATGTAGCCTAAGTAATGGACCATGTCCATGCTGAAGGATCATTTTTCCAAGTTTGCATATAGTTTGTGTTGTCCCAGGGTGTGAAGAACCTGCTGAATATGCTGCAAGTGTTCTGCCCAAGTCTTACTGTAGATGAAGATGTCATCCAGATACACCACTACAAAAGTATTTGTGAAATTTCCTAGGATATTGTCCATCATCCTCATAAAAGTTGCTAGAGCATTTTTCAAACCAAAGGGAACAACCAACTATTCAAAAACACCTTCTTTTGACTTGAAGGTAGTATTCCATACATCTGTCTATTCTATTGGGACCTGGTGGTAGCTAGACTTCAGATCAATATTACTGAATTATTTGGCCCCCATGATCTGATCAAGGAGGTCGTCGATTCAAGGAATCAGGTACTGGTTTCAGACTATGATTTTATCCAGGGCCCGATAATCAATGCAGAGTCTCTAGGTCCTGTCTTTCTTATGCACCAGCATGATTGGGTTCACATAAGGCGATGATCTGGGATGGATGTGCCCCTTGTGGAGAAGTTATTGGATCTACCTCTTGATCTCCTCATTTTCTAACAGAGAGAGAAATTAGACTGGCCCATTGGGTAGCGGTGCGCCTGGGGTCATATCAATGGGATGCCTTACCTGATAGTGCAGAGGTACCTCGGTAGGAGAGGAGAAGATATATGAGTATTCTTCCACGACCTTATCCACTTGCTTCTGTTGTGTGGAGAGATCAGTCATAGAGGCCCTGGATGTGGATGTGATATTTCGCTCACTCTGAGAGTGAATCACGAAGAAGAAAAATTTACTGGTCCGAGAGATGAACTTCCTACATTGTTTGGCAAAGATCAAGGAAATAGCACTAGGAGGGACTGCCTCGAGTATCCTGTACAATTTCCCGTTCACAGTAATAATAACACTATGATGCTTAGACTCATATACAACATGACGTTTCCATAAATATGGTTGGAACAAAAGAACATTACAAGATTCGAGAGGAGCAACATCACATAATACCTCATCTTTGAAGGGCTTGATGCTGTACGATAGACGAGACTGTTGGCTGACATGGAGATCGCTTCCTTGGTGGAACCATCCAATGGTGTAGGGTTGTGGGTGCGACGTTGTCGGTAGAGCCAACCACTTGAAAACATTTGTTGAGATGAGGTTCTTCTGGCTACCACTATCAACGATGAAGTGTAGCAGGGTGCCTTTTACCCACATCTGTGAATGGAAGAGGCACTCTCCTTCTTCTGGCTTGTCTGGTTCACCAAGTTGGAGCTTGGTGGTAGCAACGGTGGCACTAGGTTCCCCTTCAATGATACATCTTTCCCTTTCTGGTTCTGACTCAGAGTCAGAACCCACATCTGATTTAGAGGCTTTCACTTTGGCCACTAGTGACTGCTTTGAGCGACAATCAGGAGTGTTATGCCAAGGGATCTTATGGAAGTCGCACCACTTCCTGGTATCTTTCTTTATCTTTCCGGTGTCCTTTTTTGCTTGCGGCTTGGACTGGTTGTCCTAATACTTTCCATCTTTTCTCTATCCCTTGTTCTGTGGGTTGGGGCTGCCCTTTCCTGGCTTTTGCTGTGAGGGGTTCCTAGGCCCAAATTGTCGCGTCTTTTGTTTGAGATTCTGTTCGATTTTGACGACATATCGATAGGCCGTGCTCAAGGACGATATGTCCAGAAATTCCATTTTGGTCAGGATGTATCTATGCAGAGCACCGTGATACTTGAGCACCGAATGTCACTTTGAATCTTTGATACCCAACTTGGTGCGCAATGTATGGAAGATATTTGTGAACTCTGGCACTGCTTGGTCTCTTTCTTGGCGCAGTGTGGTCCATTTGGTATACAAGTCATAATAACTTCTAACAGGGTAGTATTGTTCCTTAATAACATCCCTGAAGGATTCCCAAGTGGTCGTGACTGTAAATAATGAGGGTTCCTCTATTTCCTTTTGCTCACAGAAATTTTCCCACCAATCTCTGACATGGGGAATGACTTTGAGGAGCGCAAAAGTAATATTTTCTCTATTCGAAAAGTTATGGACAAAAAAAATACCCTTCTAGTAGATTCAACCACTTGCCTACAAAATTTGCGTCTATCTGACCTTCAAATATAGGAATATCAAAGTTGATTTTTACCTTGAAGGGGGTGACGCCTCCGCTTAAGGAAGATGCGCCGCCTGTTGGTAGCCGCCAAAGGATTTGTGTGAAACTATCCATCATCTTGTTCCTTTGTTTCCTGAGGGATTCCTCAAGAATATTTTTGAAAGGATCTCCTGTCCTGCCATCTTTATTTTCTCCTGCCATGAGAGGTCGCTTGAGAGTGCGAGAGCTTTTGTCCTCAAGCGAAACAAGCTCGAGACCCAATTATTTGTACCATGAACTTGTTGGGGACATGCATTAAGAAGATAAGGAGCAGACCTCTCTGATACCACTGATCAAGATTTTATGAGTAGAATGAAGTGAATACAAATTCTTAAAATATTCTTAACACATAATAACAGAGATACAATAAAACTAGTTTTCTATTCAATAAGGAAATAAGCTGAAACTGTAAAATGCAGCGGAAAACAAGCTTGCTGGAACGGTGGCGACTTATCTCTGAGAAGAGATGTGACAGCTAAGCTCATTCGCAAGAATATGGTTACAATGAGGCTCTGAAGGCCTTTTACAATAAACAAGAATGTCAAAAACCCTAGACATCCAAAAACCTAACCCTAGGAGATGAAGCGCCAAAAGTCATGTGGGCCTTGTTTGAGTAAGTTAGTACATCAACTTTCCAGGGTCATAACGTTTTCATACGATCTCCTTTTTAGGCGCATGCTAGCCCAATGGAAAGGTCTAACTGAGAAGAACAATTTTCGACTAGCCCAGGAAAGTGCCCCCTATGATCCCTTAGGCCCCAAATCCCCAAAAAACATCATTTAGGGCCTCAAAACGGCCCCGAAAGTTGGGAACCCGAAGAACTGCCGAGGTGGAAAACTATTTTTTGAGCCAGTGGAATAGGTGGGTGGCCACCGATATCCACCTAGATCATTTATTTTATACATAAACTTATAACCATGAGCAATGATTTTTTTCTTAAATTGCTGTTACCATATTCATATGACTTCTGCAAAGGTTACTTCATGGTTCGTAAGATTGTAGCAAGTTCTAAAAAGGTTTCCCATGTTTTTGTACAAGTTTTAACAGTTGAAATCAATTTTGAATGTAAAAATGCACCTACAGGAAAGTTAGCAGTGTGTATTGTCAAAGGCGATGTGAACTAGTTGTTTTGGGATAGTTTGTAGTGCAGGTGCTGTGAACTGGTTGTCACGAGCATTTTTGAGCTGATGAAGACTGCCATATGTCATATTGAGTTCGAATAAGCTCCTCAAGAATCAATTGAACATTAAGGGCCACCTACCTTAAGGATTTACCTTCAGTTAAGCCACATGCAACAAGTTGTCAGCAGTTGCATTCAATGATGCCAACATTTTCCTGAAATATAACATTCTTGTTAGATTTCTGTTGTGCACCTAGTGCCACACCTCTCTTAGGCACAAGATCCTCTGTAGAAGCTAGGTGGCATATTCTAGAGACATTTTTTGATGTTTTATTATTTAATATGTATTGTAACTCTATGAGAGGGTTGGGGTGGTTTCACAATGAGACTCTTATCTTTATTTTTTAATTGTAATAGAGTTTCCAGATTGTATGTATCAGATTCAAGAATCTTTTATAGTGAATGATCAATTTCTTCTCCTACCATCGCATCTATGTTTCTATCTCACTTTGATGCTAGCTGTTGATGAAGGATTCATCCTTATGATTGTTATTTACAACAATAAATGGTTTATTGTTTGTAATTTATGCAAGTATTATCAAAGTGCTATCTTGTTGATTAGGAGGTTCATATTTAATGAAATTTCTACTATATGTGTTTCAGAACTGTCTGATGTAACTTGATGCATGTATTTCATATTTCCCGCTAAGTCTTCCATCTTCCCATTTGATATTTCTAAACACTGATATGAAGCTATTCAAGCCTTGCTTGCTGGTGTGTATTTCATGGAGGTTATGTGTTGATATTCTAAACTGAGTGTCTCATCCATTTTCTACACATTGAAAACATTATTATTTTTAACAAACCTACAAAATTTTTGATGGGTATTAGGCTCACACCTACAACAATCTAGGTGAGACTTCTAGTGCTAAAGCTATTGATTTTCTGGGCTTCTCGAGTAGTAGGGGAACCCATCAACATAGTGTTATCTACAAACTGGATATGGGAAGCTGTTGAAAGAATGCCATGCAAAGGTAAACAATGGAGAGAGCCATCACCAATAAAGGCTTTTAGATAGCGGCCCAATCCTTCTGCCCCGATGACAAAAAGGAAGGGGGAGAGAGGATATTCTTGTGTGATGACTCTAGTTGGAGTGAAAGTATGTGAGGGGGCGTCATTCACAAGGATGGAAAAGAAAACAAAGGAGGTAAGGTTGAGGACCCAATTTATCTAGTCATTTCTAAATCCAAAGGCTCCAAGAAGAGAGTGCATACACTACCATCTAAGTTTGTCAAAGACGTTAGATAGATCCAACTTAATGATCATTCGAGGGGAGAGAGAGGATTTAAGGGAATAGATGACTTTGTGTGCTAGGATAATACTATCCAAAATTTGGTGACCTTCAACATAACCTGATTGTTCTTTAGATATAATAAAAGGAAGAATTAGTTTGAGGCGGTTGACTATTATCTTAGTTATAATCTTGTAGATGACATTGCATAAAGCAATTGACCTGAACTGCTTGGGATGAGTGGTGCCCTCATCCTTGGGGATAATAATGAGGAAATTTGCATTGAGGGATGGAAGGACTGCATGAGAGTGGAATGGATATTCAACTAGATGCCAGACTTATTCATGAATCATTGGACAACAATGATGAAAGAAGTTCATTTTAAAGTTGTCTGGACCTGGGGATTTCCTTGCTAGCACGGTCCACTTCCTTGATGGAAATTGGTTTGAGCATAGCTTCGTTTTGTTCTACTGAAATAAGGGATGGGATGTGTTGCATTATCTTGTTGATGGATATGGATCTATCTAGGCATGGTTCATATAGAATATCCTTGTAGTAATTAAACAGTTCCTACTCCAGACCAACATGATTCGTTATATTGTTCCCTTGATCATTTTCCAACCTTGTGATTTTCTTTGTATGCTGCCTTTGGATCATGGATTTATGAAACAATTTTGAATCCCCCCCCCCCCTTCAACCACTGAACTCTTGATTTTTGGCTCTAGAGAATTTCCTCCCGCGCATACCTTTCTTCAAGCTGTTGCTTTATGCTCTGCTCCTCCTCCTAAATACTTTCCAATCTGCCTTGGATTATTAGTTGTCTTTGGATATCTTCCATCCTATGCTTCGCTATTTTTTTGGCCTGAAATATATTGCCAAAAACATTTTTGTTCCAAACTTTGATTTTCTCCTTGAATTTTTTTAGCTTCTGCTGAAATTTGAACATCAACACACCATGCATTACTGTCGATTCATTCCACCATTTGGGAGCATTTTCCTGGAAATTTGGGCTAGAAAGCCAATTTTTTTTGAACCTTAATGGTTTGTTACATAGGGAGATTGAGACATCCATCTAGAGTTGAATCGACCAGTGGTATGATCCTGAGCGAGGGAGGATGCTTGATTCCATAATGGGATCCTCCAACATCAGGGGTTCAAATAGGAGGAATCTGTCAATTTTGCAAGCCACTTGATGAGATCAAAAGCGACGGTTTGATTAGGTATAAGTTCCATATATGGTGTGTATATCCACCAAGTGTAGATCATCAATAATATGTTGAAACTATTTACTATCATTGTCCAACTTTCTGATTCCACCTCACTTCACATCGAGGGAGAGGATTAGATTAAAGTCACCTCTGAGAATCCAACGTCTGTTCCTTATAATATCATTTAAGTCCCAGACACTATTGAGGAAAGATTCCTTATTTGGCACTTGTCTCAATCCATATGCATTGGTCATCACACCTTCCTTGCTCGATCTAATGGCCCTATAATTTGTTGTGATATCCCATCTTCTAGAGATAAAATGTCCAAAATGATCGTAGCTAGATTCTATAGGATTGAAATTCTTCCTACTGCTCCTATGGACTCATTGTACATGAATTGAACCTACCACTAACACCTAGAAAGAATTCCATCGACTGTTTCTTGTGTGTATTTCGTCTCCTGAAGGACCAAAATATCTGGATTTTCGACCATTATGTTATTTTGGAGAACCTGTTGGTTGTGGAGCCTGATTATCTTCCTGATTCATAGGTATTTGTTTTCAGTCGTGTTTATACCCCATGAAGACTATACACCCCTCCACGCGGGGGGTTGCACTGGGGGCTTGCCCCCGAAGGAAAAATTGCCTTGTAAATGTATATTGTAATTTCATAGTAAATCTGGACTGTTCATTATAAGTTCATAGATTTGATGGTAGAAGTTATCTTAGGGTTTTTTTCCATAGAAGGCAACTCTCTTTTATGAGGGAATTGTATTGCGGCTGTGTATCATTACAAATATTGTATTATGAGAGAGGATACTGTGAGAGAAAGAAGAGGAAGTTACAACGAGTGTGTTGTAGGTTGTATCCCTTCATTTGTCTGGATAATAAAAAGGAAGGACCTAGAAATTTCTCTAGTGGACGTAGCCCACACTGGGTGAACCACGTATATTTGTGTATATTGTGTGTTTTATTTCCACATATTTTTTTATTTTATTGCTCTGCGATCCTTTTTTTCTAACAACTAGCATCAAAGCGAAAGGTAACTCGCAGGAAAAGAGGGTTCCTGGTTCAAGTGGGAGTAATGGTGGAAGATGAAAATTTTAGGGTCGTGAGATTTAACGACCAAAAATACAAGTTATGGAAGATGCAAATGGAATATTATTTATATTAGAAGGATCTATTCCTACCATTGGGTGGAATAACAAAGAAGACGACGACCATGAAGGATGAAGAATGGGAGGTTCTTGACAGAAAGGCACTAGGAATGATACAATTGAGCCTGGGTGCGTCAGTGTCTTTCAATATTTTGAAATAAAAGGCAATGAAGGAGATGATGGACGCATTGGATAAACTGTATGAAAAACCCTCAACATCCAATAAGGTATTTCTAATGAAGAGATTATTTAATATGAAGATGTCAGAAGGTGGGTCTGTTGTAGATCATTTAAATGAATTTAATACGGTTACTAATCAACTAAGTTCTGTAAAAGTGGACTTTGATGATGAGGTCAGGGCTCTTCTAATCTTGTGGTCATTTCCAGAAAGATGGAACGACTTGTTCATGGTTGTAAGTAACTCCGTCTCTGGTTCAAACACTCTAAAATTTGATGATGTTCTTGGTATTATCCTTAGCGAGAAATGCGACGGAGAAACACAGGTGAGACATCAAGTAATGCATTAAACATGGAGAATAGGGGAAGACAAAAGGATATAGGAAAGGGCTCAGGGAACCACGAGAATTATAGGAAGGGAAGATCCAAATCCAGACTGGAAAATATAGAGTGCTAGAATTGTGGGAAGAAAGGACATCTGAAGAAACACTGCAGAGCTCCAAAGAAACAAAGATATGGACAACATGAGAAAAATCAGGAAGCAAACGTAATAGGTGATGTGTTACAAGATGCTTTGATTCTTTTTGTAGATAATATTTTTGACTCTTGGGTAGTATATTCAGGGGCTTCATTTCATGCCACACCCCATAGGAAACATTTTATAGATTATGTTCAAGGTGATTTTGGACAGGTTCATTTGGGTGATGATGCACCATGCAAAATTGTTGGAATGGGAAAGGTAAAAAT
>ML796001.1:628520-671899 GCA_009831015.1 Picea engelmannii | reverse complement strand
ATGCTTTGAATAGGTTTATATGCTTTATTGTTTTTATTAGAATTATTTGATGATCTTGATTGTTGATAGGTTATTTGAAACATTATGAGAAGACCTCCTGTAAGGGAGCTATTGTTTTCATGCCTACAACAACTAAGCCTTTTCAAGTGTATTTATTTTCAATGCATGAGTGTTTACTTGATCATCTTGATTGTTGATAGGTTTTGTGAAACATCATGAGAGGACCTCCTATAAGGGAGCTAGTGTTTTCTTTCCTACAACAACTAAGTCTTATTAAGTGGAATGAAAGAGTTAGGATTTGATTGAATTTTCTTAGATTAGAGTTAGATGCCTACTCCTACATATATTTTGCTGGCATCATCAAAAGCTTATGAGCATTCCTAGTTGATAATTAAATGAAAGCAATTTAAGCAATTGAATTGACCAACAATATTGATGATGAGAAAATCTTATGATTATTTATAGATGTGAAAATAAGTGTTCCAGATGTTGATGATGATGTTTCCCTCTCCTTATTTTGATGATGTTGTATTGGGTCATGTCAGTAGAATATCCTTCGCATTAAGGGGGAATGTTTCTCAATATTGTAACTTCAAAGAATATTCTAATTATATTTGAGTTATTATATTATAGATCAAATCCCCTTTTGCGGATTTATCATATCGGGTCTTGTATAAGATCAAATCCCCTTTTGTGGATTGGTCAAACCATATTTATATGGTGGTATTTGTAAAGTCGTCCCCTAGTGTTTATAAAGTGGTTTTTCCACTTCTAGAAGAAGTTGGCCCTACCATGTGAAGAGACATAACCCTAACACCTCCTCAACTAGTATTTATATGTGAGGATGGTGCCTCACTTGTTCACACTCACACTCACTCATCTAGTGCGCATATATTGAAGGAAGTTGTAGTTGTAGGAGGAAGGAGAAGAGAGGCACATGCTCAGCCTTAGTTTATTCTTAGTGTTTTAGTCTTAGTCTTGGCATTGTATTCGCAATCTATTATTGAGGAAGTTTTGTTGTGTTTTCTCCCCCATAAGGATTTCCAAGGATAAAATGTTACGTACCTTGTGATTGTGTTTCTTTTAGTGATCCTCTTTATGCTATTGTTTTATAAATGCATTGAATGCCCATGTAATTTAGAAATAACCTAATAACAACATTAAAACTTAACAATGGTATGGGTGATGAATTGCAATACCTCAATTTACTTTTCCATTTTAATCAATGGGGATGCATCTCTCTTCTTCAAACCAAGTAGGGGTATAAAGCAGGGTTGTCCCCTATCATCCTTTTTTTTTCCTTCTCATTGTTAAAGGTTTGAGTAGGTTAATAAAATAGGTTGCAGATCATGGTATCTTCAAAGGGATTTGCATCGGTCTAACATGTAACATTACACACCTTTTATTTCTGGATGATATTATGATTCTATGAAGGTATAAGAAAGGTAGTTGATAAATTTAAAAACATCTTGGAGCTATTTCGTAAAGCCACTGGTACGATTATAAATCTTGATAAATCTACAATTTCCATGTGGGGTGTTACGGATCAAGATCAAGGCTATTTTTTCCAATTGTTTCCCTACTAAGTGATTGATTTAGACTAGGGTTTAAAGTATTTGGGATTCCACTTAAAATCAGGGTATTTTTAAAGCTTCAAATATTATACCTATTTATAGTATTCTAGGTGACTATTCTTCTTTGAAAAATCATACATATAGATATGTAGGAGAATATTCAATAAAAGAATATAATTTACTATTAAAACCTACAATGTTTTAGAAAATATTATCAATTTAATCATATTTATGTAAAATGTAGACAGATTTTTAACCAAATGGACGAATATATTTTTCCGAAAATGGAAAAAAATACACAATTGGCAAAATTTCACCCTTAAAAATACCCTACTTAAAACCCAATTTGTACAAAAAATGTGACTTGGCAATGGTTGATTGCCAAGGTGGAAAATAACTAAATACTTAGTGCAACGAATGGCTCTCTCATGGGGGTAGATTGGTTCTTGTTAAGGCTATATTGGAAGCAATACCAATATATTGGATTTCATTGGAATGGGTTCCAAAAGGTGTGTTGGAGACCATTATGGAACTATGCTACAAATTCATCTTATTAGGAGACCAAAAAAAGAAAGGAGTTGTACTAGCTTCATGGAAGAAATTGTAACTATTCCAAAGGCTAGTGGAGGATGGGGACTAAAAAATCCCTTTCTCTTCTCCAAAGCACTAGAGAAAAAAATGTTTGGAGGCTTTTACAAGGAAAATGTTTGTGGGTCCAAGTAATCGGTGAAAAATATATATTCCCAACTACATTAGAAGATTGGGAAAGAAACCCAGATAAATAGATACATAATGCCTCAATCATGTGGAAATTTGTCACCTTAGTGTTTCATTTAGTAGGAAACTCCCTGCTCTGAAAGGTAGGTAAAGGAGAGAAAGTTCAATTTGTCCTTGATCCTTGGATAGGAAGTAAGGGTTTGCATAGATTACTTGCTTGGATGATCTAGGATCTCAAAGGTAAAGGATATTATACTCTAAGACAAATCGTGAATTAGGACAGATCTACAAATTAACAACAACAATGGCTCTCCCAGGAGGAACTCGAATTGAGAGAAGAATTTGTTGAAGACTGAAGGCTTATTTAGATGTTCTAAAAGACAAAAATGTTAAAATTTGAGAAAATGGTGATCAATTCATTTGGTCACTCAATCCCACGGGAACATATATGCTTAAGCTACACTACAAAGAATTGGTTGAGGAAGGTCTTGATGGATAGTAGGCTTGGTGGTGGAGAATTTTTTAGAAACTAAAGTGTCCTTCCAAAAACAAAATCTTCATGTGGATGCTTTTAAACAACAAGGCCCCTACATCTCCAAAAAAATAATTTTAACCGTCAAGGTTGGTGCAATTTATGTAATCAAGCAAAAGAAACTATAGACCATGTAATTATGACTATTCCCTCACTAAAGGGGTTTGCAAAGAGGTGGAATGCATGATGGGGAAGAAAAATGTATGGGAAGGAGGAAATGTAGAAGAAGCCTTTAGAACATGGTATTCCAAAAATGACACAAAGAAGATTAAATCCCTCCCTTAAACATAGCTTGGAGAGTATGGATTTCCAAGAATCTCATCTTATTTGAAGGAAATGAGACTCTCCCTCTCAAATGTGCCATTCTATCTCTCAATATCACTAATGCTTACCCACGGGTGAAGGAAAAACAATCCAGGCATGAACTTAGATAAGAGGTAGTAAACAAGGCTCTCCCTTGGGCATACTTTGATGGAGCTTTGCAAGGAAATCCCCCTAAAGGAGGTGGATGAGGAATTTTATATCTCTCCTCCACACAACATATCTCCTTCAAAGATGGAATTGGCCAAGAATCTAACAATATCTGTGAACTAATGTCACTCGAAAATTACTTCTTTAGTTGGCCCAAGAATAGGGGTCCAACAAATTCAAATTTTTGGTAACTCTCTCTTGGTCATAAAATGGATTAGAAAGGAAGCTCAAACCAGAAATTTAACCTTACAACCCCTTTATCACGATATACAAATGCATATGACAACTTTCTTACCTATCTCTTTGTCTCACATATATAGGGACAAGAACAACATAGCAAATGACCTTTCAAAAGTTGGATTGGGATTAAAACATGGTACTTGGATTACCTCCATTCTATAGGATGGTCAATCTACATATTTTACACATGCTCCTTGGATATAATGAAACACCTTTATTATTAGTCCCTGCCGAAGGCGCAGAGGGACTATAGAGATCGATAATTCGTTGACTTCGTATTAATATGTCCTTTGACTATAAATTTTCGCATCATCTATATTGTTCGTACTATAGAAGTAAAAACATTATTTTTTATATAAAAAAAAACTTATATGTCATCATCTCATTGGAGAATATATTTGAGATCTTATTGCCAGCTTCATTGTTCCCAATGTTGTAAATGTCTAGATATCCAAAGTTTTGAGCTTAGGCACTCCTTTTTAATTTTTATTACATTTTTACTGAAATGCTTACATATTGAAAGTTATGAGCATGGACGTTGTTTTTTAGCGTTTTTTTATTATTGGTCCCTATCGAATGCATAGAGGGACTATAGTGATCACATATTAATATGTCCTTTTACTATTATTATTATTATTATTCCTTTGTATTTGTATTGAAATGTTTATATACCGAAGGTTTAGATCATTGACATTTTTTTTTAGGTGCTTGAATAGGCCTGACAACTTAAATGTTTACATAGCGCGAGGTCCTGAAACAGGCCTGAAAACTTAAATGTTTGCATACCTCGAGGCCCTTAGACAGCCTAACAACCTTAAATTTTTACCTAAATAGGCTTCTCAGAGTACATTTTTCCTCGAAAATTTCCATACAATGTTCCAATGAATTTGGACAATATTGTTGTCCACCGCCAATTAAATAGGCATTGTATGTTTCATACTTCTTCTAGGCTTGGAATGCAATTTGGTCATCGTTGAAGCTACATACATTGTTTACTAGTTCGGTGGGTTCTTTTTCTTCATTGGTTCGTTGATTTCTTCTTGTTGTTGTTTGGTTCAACTTTGCAAGGTTGGGGACCTACGCTGTAAGTTTCAGAGTAAGTTTCGATGCCATAATTTCATTTCCTATTTGTTCTTTGTTGTTCAGAGTTTGTAGTTTTCAAGTAAGAATGTTTTCTTATTTCTACTGGCATGCTCGTCATATGTTTATGGTTCCTTATGTTCTTCGACTGTAGTTTGGTAATTGTTGAAGATACATATGTTGTTTATTGGTTCGATGGTTGTTTCTTGTTCATTGGTTCATTGGTTCGTCGGTTGCTTCTTGTTGTTGTGTGTCTCAAGTTTACGAGTTTGGGGCCCTAGGGTTGCAGTTGGGCCTGTTCATGCTTTTTCGCTGGTTTTTTTCTTGTTGTTTTCTTTTGTTTACTTCGGATTTGCAGGGTTGGGGTCTTGCATCGGCAGTTGAAGCTGGGTTATTTTTTTGGTGCTTTGTGGTGTTCAGGTCCTGCACCCATGAGTGGACTTGCGGTTCTGTTGTTTTCCGTGTCTAGCGAAGTCGAGATCTGGAACCTTTTCCATGCCCGCCTATTTTGCTATAAAATTTTGTTGATACTTCAGTGTTGACATGATACAAAATAGTGGCATAAGAAATAATTGAAAAACTACATGTGCAATTACAATATCCATTGTCTTTTTGTTAAGATAAAACATGTGCAAAATGCACTTATTAACCATATATGGTGAAATGTTCCCATATCACAATACAGCCTCTTTATCCTCTACACAGACTGGTGCGACCATGATACAATTTGTCTTGTACTTGAGATATGATATGTACACCAAAGATACTGCAAAATTATATTTCCATGTCTGGAAGCATATCTAGATACTTTTCCATAGAAAACCAAAATCATTTAACTATGGCCATGCAATTTATTAATATTTTGTGGCTTGTAATATATTTTGGGCAGGAAAAAACTTTATATATTTACAACCATGGATGGAGAACATAAAAGGTTCATGTTTCTAATTATCTTTTATTCTATTCCTTGATTCTCATTTAGTGTATGTACATATTACTTGTTCTCCACTGCATACCATATTCCATTCATGTTCATTGTATTTTTTGCGTTCCCACATTCAAACAAACATAATAGCTAGAGAAAATGAAGGAGTCTTGACTACAACGGTGGATGAGGAGATAGAAAGGTACATGCTTGTACTGTTATTTCATATTCCATTGTTTTGTATTTCATTTATTATTTGTATATGTGTTCACCTAGTTTATTGTATGTATATATTCTGTACCTTCCTACATAATAACTTATCTTCATGTCCTGTGTATTTCCTGTACTGCTACATTGAAAAAAATCGAACTCTGTTTATTTATTTTTTTACATGTCTTCCTGCATACTAACTTCCTTCATGTCCATTGTATTTTTCCTGCATTGCTACATTTAAACAAACAGAGTGGTTGGAGAGGACGATGGACTCTTTGACATGAATGCAGCAGAGGAGTTATAGAGGTGCATACATGTACTCTTATTTCATATTCCAGTGTTTAGTATTTCATTTATTGTTTGTGTATTTGTTCTACTTGTTCTACTGCTTTGCACCTTTTTTTATTGTATGTATATACTACGTATCTTTCTGCTTATTCTCATGTGAATTGTATTCTCTTTGCTGCTACATTGAAATAAATAGAACTGTATTTCTTTCTTTTACATGTCTTTCTACATACTAACTTGCCTTCATGTCCACTGTATGTTTGGTGTTGCTACCTTGAAATAAATAGATTGGTTGGATAGGAATATGAATTATTATATGCCACAGTAGAGGGGTCTGGGGTACAATCTTCGAAAAGGTATACCAATTGTGCTAGTAAATTAAACATACAAAACGGGTGGGGGCATATAATATTGGACTAGAAAATGATGATTTGGAAACAATGGGCCTTTGTTGAGACTTCCCGCTTCCAAACATTTCCCTCCCCATTTCTAATTTTTCCATTTTCTATTATACCTTTTTTTCCCCTCTTCTATACTTAACTTTTTTCATCTACTTTTTCTTTTTGGTTGTTTTTCTTAGTCATGTTTCTGAAAATGCCTGGGTGCGTGGGTTGGCGAACTCACGGGTTCACATTTATGGTCATGCTTCTACCTTATTCCATACTTACCCACTTTGTCGATCACAGGTTCCCGGGCTAGCGGGTTCAAGATTGTGCCTCTGGCTTCAAAGGTTTCGCGATATACAAATTGGTCGTCGTACCCCCCATCATGTCCTATTTATTGTTACACATTTTTTCAGTCAAAAAATATGAGGCATACAATTTGACCCTCGGGTCCTCATGTTTCCTGAGTATCCCTTGAAAACCCTATTTCATATTCCATCTCCTTCGACCATGTATGTGACATTAAGAAAAATTATGGAAAATATGCAATGCATATGCTTGTTTATTCCTTCTGATGTTCATATACACATGCTTGCATCATAAAAAGTTGGACTAGTAACATGGCCATGAGCAGTCAATCATCCCAAACATCAGTAGACTGACAAGGCCAAAGGTAAAGATGAATACATGTTGTTCCTCATATGTTTACCAAACAAATATCCTCAACTATTTATTCATCTATGGCATGGTGAATATGTTGATGTCATTTGCAACACATACTTTGCAGTTCACAAGAAGTATCAACAAGTGCAAGCAAGATGTTGAACATAGCGCAAGTTTCGTAGACTAAGAGGTCTGGTTGCAAAACTCTCGCTCCATAGTTCATCCAAGTTGTGCGTCTACTTGTACATTTATCCCAGGAAAAAATAAAACAAAAAAATAATGCACACTACCATTCACATTGCTTTTCATATTCAAAAAATGTCACCAGGTCTAAACTTGTAACACCCAAAATACTATCAATAGAGGGCTTGAACAGCCGCATAATTGGACAAGTGTTCGTCGAGGACATAATGGTCGTCTATATCACCTACTTGGACAAGGCAAACAAAACTAGATCCATTATGTGTGCTGACATGACAGACAAGGAGGCCCTGATAACAGTCACACTAACTATTCCCACACAACTTGTCCAGAAACATGCATAAAAGATATTTCCAGGTTATGGGATATCCATTACAAATTTTAATATATTGCCCAAAACAATGTATGACCGTGGTGATTGTGATCGGATTATATCTCTCAACGAAACAAGTATTGTGGAAACAATTCCCACTATTTGTTCAGAATATCGTTTCATCCGGGACACAACTATCAGCCAACTTGCATAGAGAAATGACATTTACCCAATCGAAACCATTGGTGCAACTGTCACACTCATGAGAAAACTTGGCTCACAACACATTCTCCATATAAAATATGGAGAGTCAGAAAACGACAAGGCAATGGTACCATTCTCCATATCCAGTTTTTTCCTTTACTTTCACATGTCCATGTATCTCGGTTAAGTTACACAAATATTGCATTGTTCCATGTTGCCGTTGCAATTGTTCGAAACTTATTCAAATTTGTTTTCGTCAATGGAACAACAATTGCATAAAGGGCAATTTCCACTTATTCTCTTCAAAAATATAACAAAGAAAAGAGATGTTAAAAAAAGGATCTTTCGCACAACCCAAACAACATTTGTAACAGAATTGCGAGCAGGCATAGTACAAGATCTCAAGAAACTAACTAGCTCTACAACTGTTGTGTGTATACATCTACATATTCATTCTCACTTTTCTCATACAAATTTCCTTAACCAAATTTCTGCAGTTTTTTTTTTTTTGTTTGTTGTGCGATTGTATATTATATAGTTCAATATATTAACTGTTATCCTCACATTTCCAAGTTGAGGGCGTTTTGGTTGCAGTGAATGTGTACTCGACCCCTTTCGAGCTTGTATGTGCCAAATCCAACTCTCCTTCTTCTCCTTCTACTTTCATAAGTGATGATATGATTGATTGTTTGTGATACAGTAAAAAATGTCCTTACATATAGATACATTTCCTCAATGTTGCCATCTGATCCATGGGCAACACAACCGTACATTGTAATATTAGACAAATTCTATTACAAGATGTGCTTCCTGGGTTAGTAGAATTTTCATATGAAGCATACCTACAGAAAAAGGAAAACAATGTCTACATGTTGCATGACTTTCAGATACATGGAAAATTTACCTTAAATGAGGACAATGCAATATTGCATATCGGCTGAATAAAAAATAAAAATAAAAATCATATCAAGCTTTGGCAAGAAACGAAAATATCTCATGTGTGTCTGTAATTTTTTTTCAACACCCAGATGAATGTTCGTCGGACTCAATTTATTCGGATTTTACATCTATAGCTATAAAATTATCTTTCCAAAGATTTTGTCTCTTCTTGTGCACTTGAAACAACAAGGAGAATCTAACTACAAATGCAATCGATGTTGTTATTTTGATGTTTTTTTGCATCTCCTAGTAAGAATTTTGCATATTTGTTGGGGTGTGCAAATGAAAAAAAAAATGGTGGCTGGTTGTGGCTTTGTTGGAGGAGTCTGCATGTTTTTGGGTGCCCAAATTGGACAATTGTTTTCCAACTATATAGCCATGGCAGGATTTTTGCATTTTTTGGGGGTACCCAAATAAAAAAAAAATGGTCTCCAACTATACATTTATGGTATGGTATCCACATTTTCTCAATGGCCTAATTGAAAAAAAAAGGACTCAGCATGGATTGAAACATGAGCTTGATATTTTTAGAACTCACTATAGATATTGGGGAGTTCGGGCATTGGAATTCATACACGTAGGTGCAATTATTGGTGATGTACACACACATAAGATTGTTCAGTCCAGAAATGGGAAGCATGAGCACAAACCCCATAAAAATTATCCAACTGTAAATAACTCAGGCCCATCCTTTGAACCGACAAAATAGCTTTCTCCTCTGGGCAGAACCATCAGGTATTTCCAATAATATTGGAAATTTGGCATTGTTAAAACTGGTAGTGATAGACCATGGCACTATCAGAAGAAAATATCCATAGTGATCTTTCTTAATGGTAAAATAGCAATTGAAAACTTTCTTTTTCCCCATTTTGAGGTCTGGTTATAGCTAGGGTGCAGTGGCGAAGCTCCGCTGGTTTTGTGTTGTCTTGTGTTTGGCAGACTTTTGTTCATATCCCATGGCCTCGGTTATTTTCTCGTGGGAACATATACCAGATGTAAAAGAAAACCAATGCCACGTATGATTTTTTTATATATCAAATTTTTTGATGCAAAGGTCGATGCATATTACTCTATGGAACCTTGTGGGATCTTTCTTGATGCCTTCGGTGTTCATGCGTTGCCTTGTGCCTCAACTTTCAATACATTTGGTGTTTACTTAGTTCTTGGTTGTATGCTTCGTTTTGGAAAATTAATAATACATTCAGGATCTTGGCAGTTTTTCTATGATCTTAAAGACTATAGAGGACATTTTTTTCCTTTTAATATAAGCTCTGTGATGCATATGTAGTATGTGTCTCGTTTTATCACTTTTCCTTGATCGATGAACTTAAAAAATTCATCTCCTGGAATAATTTGAAATAAAAGAATATATACTATACAAAGTCCAATGGAACTATCATATCAATGAGAGGAAATTAAAATTAAAATTCATCGTTGTTATACTTGTGGTGAAGCTGATAGTACAATAACTTTACTAAAACATCCCAAAATTGATTTTCTTGTAGCTTTTCGACGCTTCTCTTATACAAAAACATCCTGGAAACTATAAGCATGGCTCTCTTTATCTATTCCTTGATTGAAGAACCTGTTCACATGTTTAATGTACTTCATAGTTACTGTTAATACCATCAATGGGTTTTTCTTACACCAATTCCCACTTCCGAAAATTGCCATCCCCTTTCTTTTTTCCCTCTGTTTTCCTTTTCTGGTTACTTACTCATTTTTCGGAAAATGTCTAGGTGCGGGAGTTGGCGGATTCACGTCTTCAGATTTCCAATGTTTCTTTTATATCACCAGCCTGGCCGACCGCTTCCCTGTTTCATATTGAACAAACTTTTTGGATCGCAAGTTCCCGGATAGGCAGGTTCAACATTGTGTTTCCATTGTTCCACCGCCTGCAAACATCACACGGACTTCTGCAATCTACAAATTAGAAAACAAATTCCCCTTTATCTCGTTTGCTTTCTCTTTATGTTTACTTGGTCCTTTTTCCAAATGTGTCCTTTTTCCAAATGTGTCATTTTTCCGAATGTCTCGTGCTTTTATATACAACACCCGAAGTTCCGCAATATACAAATTGACCCTCAAAATCCATCATTGTCTCATGTTCTGTGCTACGCATTTTGCATTCAATAGTTGGGGTAGATACAATTTGACCATTGGGCCCTCACATCTCCTGAGTAGAGTGTGTGGCCCTGTTTTCAAGCCCGTCAATATTCCCTATTCCGAGTATGTCTAATGTTTTTATATCATGAATCTGACCAACTGCTTTTCCATTGCATACTTGGCCACTATTACCATCTCTGATTCTTGGCCAGGCTTGCTCAACATTGCGCTTCCATTATTCCGCTACCTACAAACAACACTCGAAATTCTATGATATAAAAATTGACGACAGAAATCTGTCATTGTGACATACAATTTGACCATCGGCCCCTCACGTGTCTTGAGTATATCTTGTGACCCTATTTTTGAAGCCCGCCCGACTGCTTTCCATATTTGGCCATTTCTTGGAATCTGTTTCGTGGGTTGGTGGGTGGACGAAATGTACAATGCTTAGTTGCTCTTTGCCATCCTCACCACATTCGTACTTCTTTCTAGATATGCAATTATTAAGCTTTAATGCTAGTAGCTCATTGTGTAGGAACCGTTAAGATTGTCATTAATGTCCGGAAGGCAGGAGAAGATTTGTTATTAATACGAATTAAACCAAGATTTGCAGAGAAGAGTGATATCCTTTCCAAGTATTCATTTCAAGCATGACGCAATCTCTTTCGTGGGTCAGCCGTTTTACGCCTTTACGAAATCTCTAATTCTTAATTGCTCTTTTTTGTCACTGCCACCTTCGCACATTTTTTCTAAATATGCAATTAGTAAGCTTTAATGGTAACAAGTCATTACGCACGAACCCTGGAGATTGTCATTGATCAGTGAAAGCCTCAATGAGATATTCCATTGATACGCATTAAACCAATATTTGTAGAGGGTTATATTATCCCTCCCTAATTTTCATTTCAAACATCATCTAGAGAAAATGGAAATTCTTGTTAACTTATGGGAACAATTCCATAGCAGTGATGTCCAGATACAGTAAACACCTTCAGGAATGATGACCAGAGGTTCCAGTATTCAAGGGCATATTCTTACTACTCATCTCCCTCCACCCAGGAGAAAAAAAGGAGATGGTCCCTTGGTGCACCGAGAGATATATTTCAAGCCAAAGAATTCCAAGGCAACGCTACTTGCTCATACAACCTGCCCTCCCGCATTGATGGTTGGAGCAGAGGTTGATGCGATCGATTTTGAGCTGGAAGAAGATGATCTGATGGGCAATGATACGGCAATGGATGATGGCAATCCAGACATTGTTCCCACTCCTATGCCCAAATTTAAATCAACCATAACAGGCGACACTTCCTGGCTCGGTGATGGAGGCCCTGACAACACCAAAACAAGGTGTTTCAGAAAAGAAACCGACAATGAACACAATAGCCACTTTTCATCTCGAAAGTAGGAATTCCAGAGGTCCAAATTAGTTTGTTCTGGGCATAAGTATTTCATTATAAGGAAATGATCTATTGATGCTCCCAAAGATATATTTCAATCCAAACAATTATTCAATTGCAGGACCACTCTCCTGTTCTCTGGATATACAATTAACATGTTAGGGGATGAGGACCAGAACTCCCACTGGTGCAAGTCATTTTCCTACTACTCATCTCCTTCCACCTAGAATGGACTAATTTGGGCCTCTGGAATTTCTTGTGCAACCTGTGTCCCTGAAGTTTTCGACTGTGAGGAGGTGATTTTTTTGTGTGTCCTAACTTTCAATTTTGGGCTCTTCCGTTTTCCTTGCAATGTTTTTCATCTTCTTCCTCACGGGAAGCTTGTGACAACTATCAATTTTGCCACAAGATTGTTGTTCATTTGCTTCAAGCCAAGTATTTATTCCACTACGAAACCACTCTCCTATTTCTTTGTTGCCTCAGGTCTTCCACAAGATATTGAGATCGGGGCACCGAACATTGACCCCCCCGAGGAGAAGACTGCAAGGACTTCCTAAAAAAAATCATGGTAATCAATTTTGTATGCATGTTGAAGAGCATCTCGATGGCTCCTGCATGTTGCAGATCCTGTGCTTGTGTTATGAAAAATATGTTCAATGTTTTGGCCCAAAGAACTCGGTCCAATTTTTATGGATAGATATACAATGCCCGGTATTATTTTTTTTTTAATGGATTTACTATTAAAAAAAATTCCTTGGAGTCTTGGTTGTTGCTTCTTTTCTGAATTTAACACCTCTTCTCATTGGCATGGTTCAATAGTCTCGTAGTTCTTTGATATTGTATTTGCTTAAATAATTTGATCTAAAATGGAGCATTTAACAATTATATGACAATGCATTATGTCGATCCATCAGGATTTTATGGAAACAAAAATGAATTTCAAACAATTTCAAACCAACGCCCAATTCTATTTGTAACGCAGATAGAACATAGCAAGACCAAATCACAATGTTGTAGTCCGAGCCCCGCCATAGAAATTTCATTTTCATCTCAGCCTTGCTAAGCAAACGATTTCTTATTTCCCTTTCGCTTGCTTGATTCCTTTAGTCCGAAAGGGAACATTTTATTAGTTGTCCATCCCCTGGCCTCTATTTGAGCATTTTTTACTTTATTAATGAAATTACCAAATTTCTTGTTTGCGAATTAATAAAAGGAAAAAAAATGAAATATGGTGGTTGTAGTCAAATGGGCCTATGAAATCAACTATAATATTAAAATTCAAGATCGTCATTCTTGTTTCTAGAAATGCAATTATTAAGCTTTAATGGTAACAACCCATCATGCAAGAAGTGTAATACTTAATTTAATATGTTAAAGTCATGGAAGAATATATCAAGAACACAATTACTCCCACAAGTTGCAATAAAATCTAATCTTCAACAAAGCATTTTCTCACAATTACTAGAAAATGATGGTTTTGCAACAATGGAGCTTGTTTGAAACCAATTCCTGCTTATGAAAATTTCCCTCCACCTTTCTATTTTCCCACTCTTTTATCCCCTGTAGTTTCTGTTTCTGGTTACTTAATCGGTTTTTTTCGAAAATGTCGTGTTGCACGGGTTGGCGGATTCACACGTTCACATTTACATCCATGTTTTTATATTGCAATTCCGACCGAGCGCTTCCCCTTTCTCTAAATTTCACTTCCATTGTTTTGTGACCTGCAAACAACACTCTGGCTTCTGCGATATGCAAATTTACTTTTGGAATCCCACATCATCCCCTCTTCCATGTTACACATTTTGCACTAAAATGTTCCGATGTATACAATTTGACAGTCGGGGCCTTACGTCTCCTCAGGAACCCTTGTCACCCTATTTTGAAGCTCGTCCGACCGCTTTCCACACTTGACCATTTCTTGACATCTCTTTCGCGAATCGTTGAGTTCACGGGTTCAGGAAATTTCCAATTTCTAGTTGTTGTTTCCTATGCCCGCTACCTTCAAACTTATTTTCAAGTATATGCAATATGTATACAACTTCTCCAGAAACATACAGAAAAGACCTTGCCAGGAAATGGAATATCTATTGTAGATTTGAATATATTGTATCTTATTTTTCCCCTCTACTCTCTTTTTCTGGTTACTTAGTCATTTTTTTTAAAATGTCTCAATGTGTGCATTGGCGGACTCATGGGTTCACATTTGCGCTTGTTCTTTTATATCGTGACTCCGACCGAATGCTAGCCATTTGATGCCTAGACACTTTTCAGATCATGGATTCCCGGGCAGGCGGGCTCTATATTGCACTTTCATTGTTCTGTGACCTGCAAATAGCACCCCGACCTCCGTGATATACAAATTTACTGCCGCACTCGCACATCATACCCTCTTCTGTGATACACAATTTGAAAAAAAAAGTTCTAAGACCTACAATTTGACCTTCGGGTCCTCACGTCTCCTGGGGAACTATTGTCACTGCATTTTGAAGTCCCTCCATCTACTTTCCATATTTCGTCATTTCTTGGAATCTCTCTCATGCCTTCAATTCCATACTTACCTAAATTTTTCACTTGCGGATTCCCAGACAGGCGGAGTGCACTTCCAGTGCTCCTTGACCTGCAAACATCCCCTCGACTTCTGCGATATACAAATTGACTTCTGGACTCCTACATCAACCCCTCTTCCATGTTACATAGTTTGCACTCAAAAGTTTCAATCAATGCAATTTGACCGTCGGGGTTTGACGTCTCCTCGGGAACCCTTGTCATCCTATTTTGAAGCTCGTCTAACCACTTTCCATGACCATTTCTTGCAATCTCTTTCGTGGATCTTCGGGTTGGCGAGTTCAAACAATTTTCAATTCCTATTCGTTGTTTTTTGTGCCCACTTCCTTCGCACTTCTTTCGAAGTATATGCAATAAGTATATAACTTCTCCAGAAACATGCAGAAAATGTCTTTCCAGAAAATGGGATATCTATTACAGATGTGAATATATTAATCCATATTTTATGTCTTATATACTTAACCAAATTCTCGTTTCTCTTTCCCCTGTACTTTATCTTTCTCGTTACTTAGTCATTTTTCCGAAAATGTCTAGCTGTGTGGGTTGGTGGACTCGCGGGTTCACATTTGAACTCATTCTTTTATATCATGACTTCGACCGACTGCTTCCCCATTCCATACCCAGCCACTTCTCCGACCGTGGATTCTCGAGTAGGTGGGCTCTAGATTGCACTTCTATTGTTATGTGACCTACAAACAACACCCTAACTTCTGCGATATACAAATTTACAACCAGACTCTCACATCATATCATCTTTCGTATTACACAATCTACCTATCATCCCCTCTTCCATGGTACACATTTTTCACTGAAAACTTATGAGACATACAATTTGACTGTCGGGTTCTCACGTATCCTGTGGAACTATTGTCACCCCATTTTGAAGCTCATCTATCCGCTTTCCATACTTTGTCATTTCTTCGAATTTCTTTCGCGGATCGTCAGGTTGGCGGGTTCAAGAAATATCCAATTCCTAATCATTGTTTCCTGTGCTTGTTCCCTTTGCACTTCTTTCCAAGTATGCAATAACTAAGGTCTAATGCTAAGAACTCACCATGCCTCGAGGAGACCATCATAATAATTGTTCCTACACAACTTGTACAGAAACATGCAGAAAATATCCTGCCAGGTAATGGGATATTTATTACAAATACTTACCAACTTTTTCGCTTGCGACTTACAGGGCAGGTTGGTTCAAGATTGCCCGTGCATTGTTCTGTGACCTGCAAACAACACCCAGAATTCCACGATATAGATGCAGAAAAGATCTTTCCAGGTAATGGGATATCTATTACAAATTTCAATATATTAGCGAAAACGAGTCGGACCGACCGTTTTCCTATTTCATACTTACCCACTTTTTCGATTGTGGGTTCTCGGAAAGACGGACTCAAAATTTCCCTTCCATTGTTCCATGACCTGCAAACATCACCCGAAATTCCGCAAATATACAAACCATCCACTAAACCGCCCCATCTTTTTTACTTATATATATATATATAAAGACATATAATTTGACCGCCAAGCGCTAACCTCTCCTCCGCATCGCTTGCAACCCTACTTTCAAGCCCATCCGACCATTGTTCATACTTATGTATATATAAAAGAGTCTTATTTATAATAAAAAAATTGTGTATATATATATTATGTGTGTGTGTGTATATAAGGTCTTATTTCTAAGTATGCAATTAGAAAGCATTAATGTTAAACCAAGATTTGAGGAGATCTCCCATTAATACGCATAAAACCAAAATTTTCAAATGGTTATATTATCCCTTCCGAGTGTTAATTTCAAACATCATGGAATGTCATTTGCGCGTTGTCGAGTTGGCCCGTTCATGAAATATTCAATCCTTAATTCTGAAAACGAGTTCGATCGACTGTTTCCCTATTCCATACTAAGCCACTTTCCTGGAATTCCACAAATATACAAACTGGTCACTGAACTGCCCCATCATGCACTGAACTGCCCCATCATGCACTCTTCCATTTTACACATTTTGTAGTAAAAAATTCTAAGACATAAAATTTGACCGTCGGACACTCACCTCTCCTGAGTATCCTCCATAACCCTATTTTGAATCTCATCCAACCACTTTTCATACCTTTCCATTCCTTTCTTGTTCTTCCCCATCTCTGTCACCTTCACACTTGTTTATAATAAATAAATGTATATATGTGTGTGTGTGTGTGTGTTGTTTCTAAATATGCAATTAGTAAGCTTTAATTCTAACAGATCATCATGCAGGAACCGTATATATTGTCATTGATGAGCTAAAGGCTCGAGGAGATCTCCTATTAATGCGCATTAAACCAAGATTTGCGAAGGGTTATATCATCCCTTTCGTGTGTTGATTTCAAAATCATGGAGTGTCGTTTGCACATTGTCGAGTTGGCACGTTCGCGAAACCTCCAATCCTTAATTGCTCTTCGTTGTACCCGCCACCTTCGCACTTCTAAATATGAAATAAGTAATCTTTAATGCTAACAGCTCATCATGCAACACCCATAGAGATTGTCATTAATGAGCGAAAGGCTCGAGGAGCTTTCCCATTCATCAGCATTAAACCAACATTTGTGGAGGGTTATATTATCGCCTCCAACTATTCATTTCAACCATTGTCTACAGAAAATGAACATTCTCATAAACCTATGGCATCAACTTGACAACAGTTCTATGGAGATACAGTGAACATATTTGGGCACGAGGACCAAAACTTCCAGTGGTCTAGGGCATATTCTTATTACTCATCCCATGTTGCCTAAAACAAAATAATTTGGACCTCTGGGATTGCTTATACAGGCTATGTCCCTGAAGTTTTTTATTGTAAGGAGTTGGTCTCTTGGTGTGTCGATAAATATATTTCAGGACAAAGAATTATTCCACTGCAGGACCACTCTTTTGTTTCTTTGTCACCTCAGGTCTTCCTCCAGATGTTAAGATTGTCAGAGCCAACATTGGCGTTCAAAGGAGAAGATTCCAAGCAGTTCCTAAGAAAGAATAATAACGGGTTGGACCTCTTGCCCGAGTTCCTGGAAGACCCGATGGTAGTTCCTGAAGATATCACAAGCTTGCAGGTTAGTTCATTTAGAAATCCATTCTAGGAAATTGCCTAGTTGTTGACAAGAATAACGAGACAGGAGTCCACAACAACTTGTTTCTGCATGGCTCTTTATATTTTGTATTTCACAGTCAAGGAACAAGCCATTTTTTATTGGGGTAAAATAATTTCCCATGAAATTTGTTCACAATTGTCAAGCTTCAAAAAGGAGAAGAAATTTTATATGTCATCCTACTTGGTTTTTGCAATAGCGCATTGCTGCCAATTTCCAAAACTGTCTCTGTCCAAGAAGGTAAACTAGGAATTCGACCCAGTAATGTTTTGGTACTGGGCCTTGTGGAAGCACAAGGCCTCCCACTATTTTTATGAGGTTTTTAATGACTTTGTATCTGTTTTCAAAGTTTTGTTGTTAGGAGAATATGCTCCCCGCATATCTGACCAGGCAACCAGGTTTTTGGACAGGAAGGGGGCACTTGAACATATGGATAATTACACTGTGATAAGGATTTTTGGCTCCAAGGAAAAACCTGCTCTCCTTCCATGTCACATTACAGACAAAATGTTTGTTACAAAAATAGCAAGGCAATACAACTACGGGTTGCATCTATTCCAAGAGAAGAGAAAAAAACAGTTCATTCCTCTGCCTTGGAAAGTCAGGGACTTCGTGTTGAAAATTGATGAATTCTCAGCCCATTTTAGCAACTTGAAGCTAAGATACACTGAAATCCTAAGAGGGTTCAACCCTAATTAATTTTTTTTAGAACATTTACAAACACTTGGCTTCGACAATTATTTTTTCAAAAAACACCTGACCGAAAACAGAGACACTGACGACAACGCTCATGCTTTTGATGCTAATGACCTAGACACACTGCAAAGAACCATTGAATTGTACAAGCAATAGAGAAAAGGCCCCGATGAGAAGAGTGTTCAATTGGCAGATAACACTCCCAAAAGTATGACATCTGGGAGCATCACTCCAATGGCCCACCAAAACAACAAAGAAACTCATAATTCTTCAAACGAAAGAGGAGATAATGACCCTCCTCACCCTAAAATTGATAATTCTCACAAGCTTCTCGTGGACAAGAAGAGAAAAAAAATTGTGGGACAGGTGGAAGAGCCCGAAATTGAGAGTGAGAACATGGAACTTGAGCCTAATCTGTATAGCGTATTCTGCAACCTTGGTCATCCTGGAGATGTGATCTAGCATAGTCGTCCAATGGACTTAGTTGATACTGAAAATTTTGACGAAGATGAATCCTTCGTGTTCCAGAGTGTTGTTTTTTACAACAAGTCTAAAAAAATAATTATTGAAAAAGAAGATGTAAAACATAAGAAAGGAAAATCGCGTTCAGAGGTTAACCTTGTGAACATGCGGTCGTCCCAAATCTTTCGACTTCACATAGCGACCGCAGATGCTCTTGATGATTCCATTGGAGGCATTGAGGCCGAGAATGCCAGACTGAAGGACTAGGTCAAGGAATTGGAGGAAGTTTTGATTCCTATGCCATTGCTTGACAGTCCTTTGGAAATAGCCATGCCTTCCACCCCTACAGCCAAGTTAAAAGGATCCTCTAGCCTCCTCGCATCGTGTAGAGGATATGTGGAGAATAATATCAAGAAAAGAATGGAACTGATTGCTGAGTCGTGAGAAACATCACAAACCATGGCTTCCCTTGGAACGAGGGTAGATAATTTGCTCGAACATTTGCAGGGGGAATTAAAAAATGAAGAACATTTCTATTTAGACATGGTCCTTCCTCTTGGCACCATTGTCAACAACATGACAGAAACGAGAATAAGACAACAAGATCTCCCATCCAAAAACCGGATCACTCAATTAAATGCATGCTGGAAAGAAAAAGTGAAGAACCTGTATCTCATTGTCCAGTCATGTGAACAAGCCATATCAAAGAAAGAAAAATTATTCACAAGGCTAACCAAAATAGACTTAGCCGGAAAGACCAACGACTTCCAAGACCCCAACTTAATCGTCAACTCCTTGCCCTTAACTAAGCAAGCCTTCGATAAACAAGTTGATATTTTTAAGGCATTGTCTTTGGAAAAGTTTTACAACATCCTTGAATATGGTGAAGATGACATCGACAACTGGCTAATCAACTATTCAGTACATAATGAAGAAATTGATCAGGCTCTGTGTAATCTTTCTATCAATCTAAGGGAATTAGAAAATGAACTTTTCAACATAAAAATCCGGAATGAGATCAACGTTTCCCCCTTGAGAAGCTACATTGAAGAATGGCTCGAGAGAGAATTGAAGCAGGTCGCCAACAAAAGGCAACAGGGAGTTTCCACGATTCCAGTAGTTGTCGACGACAGCAATAAAAAGGCATCAACAAGCAAATAGCAAAGGGGGTGATATGTACCATCACTGTAAGTCTATACTTATCACATCCTGCTTTGTTTATCAATCCAGTTATTCCACTTTTTTAAATAGAAATGTCTAGCCAAAGACTGATACCTTTCAATTTATTATTTTCAGGTATTACACTCTACCGTCACCCACTTCTTCTTTCCACGGTCCTATTTCTTGTACATATTTCTCTTATGGTCCGCGGGAGCCCCAATCTCAGTTTATATGACAAATGCATTTAAATTTCCAGGAGACAATATTATTTTTTGATATATTTCAAATAAAACTGTTTTTTATCTCCTTTTATATATATGTCCTCATAAATTTTTATCTTCCACTATGCTGTCAAGAAATTGTGTTTATTTAATTTCAAAATTGTTTTTCTCTCCTTTTACATATATATGTCCTCATAATTTTTTATCTTCCACTATGGTGAATGTCAAGAAATTGTGTTTATTTAATTTCAAAAAAAAAATGGGACTCTATGGGCCAGGTGTCATTTACTGCATGAATACCATCTGTGCTTCACACTGCTTGCCACATCTCGGCTGCTGCAATTTCCATATGCCTCCGCTATTTTTTCTCCATCCCTGTGCATTTATTCCGAATTCAATCTAGTAAGGACTACGTTACCATGCAACACTTGTTTTAAATAAAGATTAATCACAAGTATATTTTTCTGATGTAACCATCTATGTAACTTTTTGAAAAAAAACAACAACATACTAATACCAATACATATACCTGTTTTTATGTAATTTTTTTGGGAAAGAAACTCCTCTCTATTATATGTATAAAGATAGAAAAGTGTACCAATACATATACTATACCTGTTTTTATGTAATTTTTTTGGGAAAGAAACTCCTCTCTATTATATGTATAAAGATAGAAAAGTGTAAAAAAGATATATGTTCAAGTGAAAATTTTAAACTTAACATTTTTTTTTATCCTTTTTTTTAATTCAATTTTATTTTATTTTTAAATATATTTATTTCATAATAAAAAAATTCAACCATATAATTTTACTTTTATAAATTTTTACCTGATTCAAATTTTAAAAAATTAATATATTAAAAAGTTTTTTTTTCAAAACGAGATTTCTGAAAAGTTTGTCCCAATTAAAAAAAGTAAGTCAATGACTCACAACATAAAGTACATACTCCCTTCGTCCAATCCTCAGCGCTGATTCATTCGTTTAATAAAACAGAGTGGACCCGTTGTGCCGACATTGCCCCCCGTTTCATTGAAGGCCTGCCAATCAATACGTATCCGTTGAAGGAGAAACACACAACCTGTCAACTATATCATGAATCTTATCTTGCTTCTGGCATTTTCCACATACAAACATATATTTAAGACTGGCACCGACCCTGTCTTAGATGATACCTATCCTATATCCTAATGAACCATCATTCTCCATGCTGCGGTCAATTCTTGGGGTTGCGCGCCATCTCCATATTTTTGTTTCTTACCATTTCACATCTCATCTCTGCAAGTATTTGATTACCAGATACTGATATTGAATAAGACTTCAAAACAGTGATATTGAATGAGACTTCCATTTTGTTTTTCATTTTACATTTACAAATATAATTATAAGAGAACAATATACAGTCTGCTATGTAGCATTGAAAAACTTTATATACACTATATTCGACTAGACAGATGACATAGCATTAAAAAACTTTATATACACTATATGTATCAAATATACCCAACATATATACCAAAATGATTAGACAATATACTGACAATAACATTGAATGCTGCTTATTACTTGTCATGTATTACATATTATCTTCTACTTAAATATTTAGTTAAAGATTTAGTTGTTCTGTACATAACCATTAGCGTTTTTAAAAGTTATCAGTTTTTAAGTTTTCCCAGTTTTTAGGAAGATGCTTTTATTATTGTTGTTGGGTTTTCTGGCAGGAATTGGTCTGAATTTGACAATGTAAATTTGGACAAAATCTCTATTTTCTGTTGTTTAAATTGTTTTTCTGAATGCATAAATGGATTCATTGTGTTGAAAAACCCTGAGGCACTTTGATTATAAAAACTTAGCCACTCAAATCTGCATATCCAACCATTCATCACCAGATTTTGAACAAAATCAAATTAAAAAAATAACCAAAAAAAACCCCAAAAATAGAAAAACAATATACAGTCTGCTATGAAGCATTGAAAAGCTTTATATACACTATACTCAATAAATGACATAACATTAAAAAACTTTATATATATATATATATATATATATATATATATATATATATATCTATATATATATATATTGGATATACCCAACATATATACCAAAATGATTAGACTATATATATATTACGGACAATAACATTGAATGCTGCTTAACAAACTGTTTATTACTGGTCATGTATTACATATTATCTTGCACTTAAATATTTAGTTAAAGATTGCACTTAAATATTTAGTTAAAGATTTAGTTGTTTTGTACATAACCATGACCTTTTTTAAAATTCTCAGAGTTTTAGTTTTCTCAGTTTTCTTTCAGGAAGATGCTTTCATTATTGTTGTTGAGTTTTCTGGCAGGAATTGGTCGATATAAATTTGGATAAAATCTTTATTTTCTAATGTTTAAATTGCCTTTATAAATGTATAAATGGATTCAGTGTGTTGAAAAACTCTTGGGTATTTGGATTATACGAATTTAGCCACTCAACTTTGCAAATCCAACCATTCATTACCAATTTATGAGCAAAATCAAATTAAAAAAGTGACCAGAAAACCTCTAAAAGTTAAACCTAAAAGGTAGAACGATTAAATTACTGCTTTTTAAGTTCTCCGCGTTGTAGTTCCCCAGTTTCCAGGAAGATGCTTCCATTATTGTAGTGCAAATAAAAAAAAAATTGAAAGGAACATAATTGTATGAGCTTTCCAAACACATTTTTTTTAAACTTCACAGGCAACATACTGTATAGATTGCATTATTTTCTCTCAACCATTGAAACTGTATGTATTTCAAAAAATTCCGCTTTTAGAAAAACTTTGCTCACTTCAAAATAAGGGATCACGTATTTACAAGATATATTTGATACAGAGACTGAATCAGTGGGTGGATGAGATATATGGATCATGGCCTAGATATTTACAATATGGCCTTCTAGAAATCATATTCATTCAGCACCCCATTGCTACATCATGTGGTGCCCATTACTGTACAGTGAAACCTCCCATTCTCCGCTATGCACGCTAATAGTCCCAAAATTAAGTGGGGACCCAGCAGAATTTGCTCACATCTCTACAGTTATTGCAGACTGAGCAAAGCCCTCAAAGTCATGCGGCCTCTCAATGGGAACCCACTTCCAGGAATTGTCCAGCATGTAACAAACCTGATCGCCACCACTGCAAGCAGAACCATTCACAAATATCTTGTCCCGCCACACGGTCGCGCAAGTAGCAATTTTCATATCTCCAGGAAGAGATGCCGCCACTTCCCAAACGTTCTCCTTACTATTATAGGACATCACTTGTTGCTTATGGAAGAAATACAGATTCCCAAACGCAGCTACGCACGACCTGGGGCATGCCCCAATACTCCACATGTTCTCCACTCTGCTCCAAACGCCTGTACTGGGATCGTATACTTCCGCACTCCTCTCGAATCGGCCCTGTGATTCTGTGGTGTACCCGCTTATCACAGTGAATTTTCCATCCATAAAAACTCCATGGCATTCGTCTCGCTCTTGGCTCATGGGAGGCAGAATTTCCCACTTGTCTTCGTTCACATCGTAAGCCTCTGCGTCCGGCAGAGCGTTTTTATTGCCGTCGTGTCCTCCGGCAACATAGATAAGCCCATCGGGAGAAACAGAGCAGGCAAAGAAGGATCGAACCCTTGGCATATCGGCTCCCCGCCGCCATGTATTGGACTTGAAATCATAGATAAAAACAGAATTCATTGCCTCCCAGTGGGAGGGATGCCATCCTCCAATTATAACCAGTTTCTGATCCACCCAAACACAGTGACAGAAGAGGGGAATCCCATCGGAAAACTGGGGAATTAAAGGGAGCCTGTCCCAGGCGTCCTGCAGAGGGTCAAATAAAGTTAGCCGATAAGCCGGCGCTCCCTGCCGCTTATCTTCCGTGGACTTCCCCTGAGGAATAGCCTGAACAAGGCATATCAACTGCTCGCTCGTCCCAGTTATCTTTCTATCCGCATAGAACCGAGGGCTAGTCAGCATAGCCTCCCAGCTTCTACACACAGATTTGAGCTTCTCGTGCGATTTGTAAGACACTCTGAGCAAGCACTCTCGACCGATTTCGTCTGGAAGACTGGGAATAATCTCCATGAATCCACCTGGAGAATGATCCTCAACCCAAACAAAAACCAGTTGCCAATTAAATCAAAGAGATTCGAGGCTGCCTTGAGCTATTATACCCAAAACGAGTCGATGGTATACGCAAATACCACTGAAAAATCTAAAGCCTTTGAATGGGAAGGAGAGTAGGAAACCATGGATAAGTATATATGAGAAATCTAAAGGAAACCATGGACAAGTATATATGAGAAAAGTGAAGTAACAGGGCCTGCCTAAAGGCGAGGCCGTGCTAAAGTAATGTAATTTGAGAATCTAGGGTGTAGGGCGAGCCGACTAAAAGTAGATGCGTAAGCATCCCAAACTTTCTTCCAAAATCTTCTAGAACAATATTTCCTTCACAAGTTTATCCAGGTCCAGCGCGATTTGGCAATTATAGGACGTTGATGCGTCAGCCTAACTATGTGAGTTCATGGCAAGTGATAAATAAGCTCTGTTTGTATTCTGTACAACTCCCGATAAAGTGAATTGAATTTAACCCTGGGTTGGTCTCTGAAAATCACCCGAAAGACCGGACGACTTCTCTTTTGGGGTTTTTCCACAGGCATCACCCGCTCTTGTGAAAAAAGAAAATTTTAATTGACTGATGTGTGGTACAGGTGTGAACCATGTGGAGTCGGCATGAATACGGCCTTATCCATTTTAGATTAGATAGTTATCTAGTAACGTTCCATCCACAATTACACCCCAAAAAAACTTTCCCCCATTAAAGTGTGAAACTTGACAGTAACTTTGTTCACCCGTTTGTAAGTTATGATTTTCAAAATAGTTGATAGGGTAAACAGGTAGATCTTTAAAGTTCATCTTAAAGAATATATAAAGTTCGTCTTAAAGAACATATAGTTAACTTTATTCATAATCATATTTTCAAGTCTGTTATTGTTGATCACTTTTCTAATTTTAAATACTTAATATGTTTTGACAAAAACAAATTAGCTAAGTCTTTTTTTACTCTTCACACCTTATTGAGAAGCTTTAACAATTGAAAAACTTCCTAACAATTGTAATTGTCAAGATGGCTACAAGCTTAGCCATTCATGGAAACCTACCATTTAGCCATTCATAGAAACCTACCATTTATCTTCTCAATAATTTGAATTGGTTCTGTTTCATTTCTAACCCTTCTCATCCTCTCTCTAAACCTTATTCTTTTTGTTCTTCTTATTCTTTTTATTGAGTCTTTTACATCTTTGACAATTCAAAAACTTTTACCTCACTTTATAACTTTCTTTTACCTTTAATTTAAAATTTCACATTAGGATATTTTTATATTCTTATATCATTACCATCATATTTAAGACTCTTCATATATGATGGATGGATGAAGTATCTACTCTAAACATTACAGATTTCAAAACTCATTACAGATTTCAAAACTACTTACACAATTTCTATCCATAATATATATATATATATATATATATATATATATATATATATATATTAAATTTTCAATATATAAATAAAATTTTAAAATAAATAAAATAATTTTTATCTTTTAAAATTTTATAAATTAAAATTAATTTGATAGAAATTAATATATTATTATATATTAAATTTAAAATTAATTTGATAGAAATTAATATCTATTATTATATATTAAATATATAACATTTCAATAAACAATTTTCCCTTTAACTTAGAGAATATTTAAATTAATAATTTGTCCATACTCTCAACTCAAATACAAATACAATTGAATTAAAAATGTATTACTTTGAGTACAATGTCAATACAAGATTCTTAACATAATCACGATAATGACTTAAACAAGATTATGCACGTGTTTTAATAGATTGATTTTTATTTGATTAATGTTATATGGTTTTTAAATTATTAAATGTAAATAGATTGATTTTTATTTAATTTATTTTATATGGTTTGTAAATTATTAAATGTGAAATGAAAAAAATGATAATGATTAAATTAAATTTGGTTTATGGAATTTAAAAAAGATAAGGAATTATTTGGTTTACTTTAAAATTTTATTTTTATAATTAAAGTTTTTTAAAAAGGTATTTTTAAATTATTATAATTTTGATGAGTTAAAAGGTTAGAAAGATTAGTGTTTTAACCAATATTTTGAAATTGTAATTTAATGTTTGGGTATATACCACATTTTAAGAAAAATATTTTTCATATAAAAATGTGAAACTACAAATTTTATTTGTATGAATAATAAAATAATAATAATTTAATTGAGAATTGATGATGATGATGATGATGATTACCGAATTGGTCTATTGGATGTTAAGAGGGTAAGTGATTATTTGTGATTCTTTAGAATTTTGTTTATGTGCTCGAAAAGATTTCCAAGATCACCATACTTTTGTTGAGTTAAGAGGTTAGAAAGGTTGACAATGTGACAAATATTTTGAAAATGAGATCTAAATGGGTATAGGTTGGACAATCTAAGAGAAAGTGCTTTTCATCTTCAACATTCTTAGTGTCACAAATGTGATACACTCTTTCATCCCATGGCGTTTTAGGAATTGACCAACGCCCAGTTTCACTATGGAGCTCGTGAGAATTTGTTCTTATCTTAGCAATGCTTATTTTTTTCTTTACACTTGGCAAAACAAATAAATAATTTTGATCTTCTAAATTAGGGTTGATTACATCCTTATAATACCTTAATTTTCTTTTTTCTCATACCACTCTTTTTTACATAGATAATTTTGTCCAACTCTTTATCATACCACATTTTCTCCTTAAATTTTGATTTAACGATATTTTTACTAATATATTTATTCTGCAAAATGGTGTCTTCCATGATTTCCCAATAGTTTAGCCAAGACCATCCATCTTTATGCCATCCTCGCTTGAGTCGATGGTGGTTACGATTCAATTTTGAAGCAATTTTAGGAATCCTCTTGTCTTCCATGTTGTTTAAATTGTTCTTATAAATTAGGTATCTAGTCATAGCCATGCTCTCAATGGGAGAGAAGTTTGTTTCTAAGAGGAGGATGGGATAGGGCGCATTTCCTTTAATTTTGAGATTATAGGTTATAAAATTCTTTTGTATTTGCTCTATCTTTCTCCAGGATTCATGAGAGATACTATAGCCCCAGACTTCACATCCATAAAGAATAACATGTGTAACAAGAGTCTCAAAGAGGAGTTTCTTCTTATCCCAACTCAAATGATCAGTTGATTTACAATTGTTTTCAAGCCCATAATAAGCTTTCCATCCCCAAATAATCCTTTTCTCAATGTTATAATTCCAATTGAGGTTGTGGTGAATATCAATTCCAAGATATTTGTATGAATTCAATTCCTCCAAGTTGTTGTTGTCATATATGAAGGTATCTTAAGTGATCTTATTAGATTTAATAATCATGACCTTAGTCTTATCAGTATTAACAATCATACCCATATTGGAGCAAAAATCCTTGAGGATTCTTAGTTGATTTTCAAGATCATGGGGACTCCTTGCCATAAGAACGATATCATCAACATAAAGAAGAAGATTGATTACTATACCAGTGAGAGTAGGGTTGACACAACCTACTTTTTCCAAGCAATCTTCTAACTTGTCAACATATATGCCAAAAAGGGTAGGGGACAAGGGACAACCTTGTTTGACTCAAATATTGCATTTACTCTCTTTTGACCAACCCTTAGTGTTTTTAAACTTAACAATAACGTTCTCATACATCCTTATTGCAAAACCCTCAACTCGAGAGGCAGTTTTATCTCTTTCAACCTATTCCAAAGTTTTTTCCTAAGAACCATGTCAAAATCTTTTATAAAGTCAACAAAACAACAAAAATGATTGGTTTTAGTATTGCGTAACTCCTCTGCAATGATTCTAAAGGTAACAAGATGGTCCATAGTTGAATGATATCTCCTAAACCTGGCATGTCCTTTATCTCTTTTACCGTGACTTTCTAGCCAAAGGATAATCTTCTTTTCCAAAATAATTCCATAAAGCTTGGCTAAAATCGGGTTAATCATAATGGTTATATAATTAGAGGGAATGTTTATATCCCCATTTTTAAAAATAGGAACAATGAGGCTTTGCATCCAAGGTTTAGCGAAGCCCTGCTTGACTGCTAAATTAAAGAGCTTGTGTATGTGAGGGATAAGGATAGGCCCTCCGATTTTAAAAATTTCAGCTTGGTAGCCTCCAATGTCCTTAGCTTTCCCATTTGCAAGTCGCTTAACCCTGAACTCTATGTCATCTAAAGAAAAAACGTCTTCCTTTGTAGAGACAATAGAAAAAGTAGAATTAATAGGTGCAAAATAACAAATTTCTATATACATCTTCTTAGCATTGGTGTCTGAAATTTCTATCCCAATGTATTGATTGAGAGGGTCAATCTTAAGAAGTTGAATGTAAGGAGAAATGTTGTTTATAATATAACAAGCTATGCCTCCTATCCCTCTATGGTGGGATTTTTTGTTCCATGCTGACCACAAGACAAATCATTCTATGTTAGGGACCTTAAACTCCTCATGCTCCCAAGTTTCAACTAGATAAATAATATCAATATCACTCGAGATCCAAATTATCATAGGACCTTTGTGCCATGGAAAGCCACAATAGTTCCAAAAGAGGATCCCAAGTGTCCCAAATTCCTATTTATTATTATCCTTCTGGTCTCTATCCCTGACAATAGCTTTTCAATTTCTAATTATTGCCAATTTTCCTTCTTTCCTGAATTCTTTTACCTTTTGAACTTCCTTCCTTAATTCATCTTAGTCTTTGAGAATGAGGTCTTTATTTATAAATATTTCCAACCCTTTTAAGCTTCAAGATTTACTGAGTATGCTATATTTATGGTCATTACAACTTACTTTGACACGGATCAACCTATCTTTGTGATCAATTATTTTTCCTAGCCTCTTTGCTTCTATGAGGTAAGTTGTATCAATTGTGATTTATTATTTAATTCTTCTTTTACTAATGAGGTAAGTTGTATCAATTGTGATTTATTATTTAATTCTTCTTTTACTATTGCTAGCGTATCCTCCTCTTCTTTTTCTTTTATACCAAAAATTATGAGGTTCAAGGATCTTTTGTTATGCTCATGGTCCAGTTCGATTAGCTTATTCATTTTCTCTTTGATGGGTTTGATATCCAATTTGTTTTCCATATTACTAAGGGTCAAATTGTTGGTTTGTTTTTCTTCTAGCTCTTTAATCCTATCTCTCAAGTTGTGATTTTCTTCAACCTCTCATTCTTGGGTTGATTGTTTATGTTTTTCCATTTCTTGAATTCTATCCTTCATTGTCTGCAATTCCCTCTTGAACCCTAAGAATCTATCCTCTATTTGAGTTTGAATGGTATCTTTGAAGAGTCTAATTTTGTTTTAATCAATCATTGCCTCTAATTTTTTTATTTGGATTTTTACGTCTCTTTCTTCACTCCTTTTTTCTAATGATTCTAAATCTATTTGGCTTTTGGAATATCTCTCTTATCTCCTTTTTTCTACTGATTCCATATAATAGATTATAAATATATTTTAAATTAAAATTGAATCAAAGTAAAAAGTGACTCACCTCATTTCAAAATTATTCCCTTAAGAAAAGGTAATCCCCATTCAAAAACACAGATATGTAATGTTAAAAATAAAATATCTCCTTCAAAACCGTAGAGAAGTATTATTCCCTTTGAAAAACAATAGAGATATAATTTCAAAATAACAGAGAAGTATTATTCCCGTTCAAAACCTTAAAGATAAAAAAAACACCACCCCTTAATCTGATATTAAATTATAGTAGAATAATTAATTATATATTAAATTGATATATGAAAATATATTTTAAATTTAAGAATATATATATATATATATATATATTTCCATCCAAATTTATAAATTAAAAATAACAAAAATGTATGTGGTTTTGAACTCACAAAGCTCTTGTTTTGGAATAACTTAGGATACTTGATGATACATTCTGAAGTTTTCGAATAACTTTAGATCCTTGTTGATACAACTTGAGATCCTCAGTGCGGTTTTGAACGGATTTGAACTCTCGTTAATATATTCTGCGGTTTTGAACATTCTGAGAAAAAGTCAATTTTGTGAGTTTACCTAAACATTATGTGGTTTTGAACTCACAAAGCTCTTCAGTTTTGGAATAACTTCGGATCCTTGGTGATACATTCTATGGTTTTGGAATAACTTTGGATCCTTGGTGATACAACTTTAGATCCTTGGTGATACATTCTGCGGTTTTGAACCCCAGTGATACATTCCACAGTTTTGAACATTCTACGGTGATACATCCTGCGAATAAATTTTGCAGTTTTGAACTCTCGGTGATACATGGATAGCATTATAACTATGCATGGACAACATTATAATAACTCTGTGGTTTTGGAATAATTGTGCGTAGATAGCATTAAATAACTATGCATGGAGAGAATTATATTAACTCTGCAATTTTGGAATAACTCTTTGATTCACTAATAAGGATATATTCTACGGTTTTGAACTCTCGAGTCTACGGTTTTGAACATTCCGCGATGATACATTATGTGGTTTTGAGTAACTCTGCAATTCTATAATAAGGATACATTATGCAGTTATGAAGATTCTACGATTTTGAACTCCCGATTATGTGTGGAATAAATATGTGGTTTTGAACTCTCAGCGATGCAAATAACTCTATGATTTTGCATCGAATAACTTTGGAGTTTTGAACTCAAGTGAGTCAGTTGTTACTTATTTTCTCTTCTTTTCAATATGAGCACTCCACCACTTCCAAAACCTCATCCTGTCACGGGGAGGTCCTCCAAATTCACCCTAGAGAGTCTTTACAGATATATAGAACCATTAGAAAAAAAGAGAGAAGAAATAGATGCAAAACTCCAAATACAGTTAGAATCATTAAAAAAAAAATGAGTGAAGAAAGAGAAGTAAAACTCCAAACAAAGTTAGAGGCAATGCTTGATAAAAAAAATTGGAATTTTCTAAAAAAAAGATTCAAACACAGATAGAGGATAGATTATTAGGATTCAAGAGTCAATTGTAGAAAATGGAGGCTAGAATATAAGAAATGGAAAAAACAAAAATAATCAACCCAAGAAGAAGAGGTTGAAGAAAATCACAACTTGAGAGACATGATTAAAGAGATAGAATAAAAATTAACCAACAATTTGGCCCTAAGTAGTATGAAAAATAAATTGGATATCAACCCCATCAAAGAGGAAATGAATATCACAAATTGAAACAACCTACCTCATAGAAGCAAAGAGGCCAAGAAAAATAATTGACCATAAAGATAGGTTGATTTGTGTCAAAGTAAGTTGTACAGTTGTACTGACCATAAATATAGCATACTCAGTAAATGTCTAAATTAAAAGGGTCAGGAATGTTTATAAATTAAGACCTCATTCCCGAAGACCAAGTTGAATTAAGGAAGGAAGTTCAAAAGGTAAAAGAAGCCACAAAAGAAGGAAAATGGGCAATAATTAGAAATAAAAAGGTTATTGTTAGGGATAGAGACCAGAAGGATTTTGGGACACTCAAGATCCTTTTTTGGAATTGTAGTGACTTTCCCTGGTGTAAAGGTCCTATGTTAAGTTGGATCTAGAGTGATATTGATATTATTTGTATAGTTGAAACATGAGAACATGAAGAGTATAAGGTCCCTAACATAGAAGGATTTATCTTGTGGTCAGCATGGAACAAAAAATCAAATCGCAAAGGGATAGGAGGCATAGGTTGTTATATTAAAAATAACATTTATCTTCACATTCAACACCATAAGATTGACCCTCTCAACTAATACATTTGGATAGAAATTTTTGAGACATTAATACTAAGAAGATGTATATAGAAATTTGTTATTTTGCACCTATTAATTCAAATTTTTATAAGAAAACAAATCTAGATAGAAATTGTCCCTATAATACTTTAGAACAAGATATTTACAATTTGAGAAACAAAGGTAATATCCTCCTACTAGGAGACTTTAATGCTAGAACTGCAACTAACCAATGTATTCTTTTAAACAATGATTCCAACCATAATCATTTATGGCAAGACGAGGACTGTGTTTTAGCTAATAGCTACAAAAGAAGCTCTAAAAAACTAACTAAGAATTTGTTTGGTATTGACCTAGTCAAGCTTTACAATTCTCAAGACCTTATAATTTGCAATGGAATAATGAAGTGGCCAAACTCCAACCAGATGACTTGTATTCATGGTCTAGGTAGTAGTATCGTGGATTATGTGATATATGATATCCCCATTTCCAACCAAATAGTAACTTTTGACCTTTTAAATGACCATGAACTTGACTCTATTCATATACCTTTAACCCTAAGTCTAAACTTTTCCATGCGCAGGAGCTGTTGGATTACTAAGAGTGGGGGGTGAATCAGTAATAGAGAAATCAAATATTTTTTAACCACAAAATGCAAGTGTTATATCATTGTAGCATTACCATCCAATAGTTGCAGAGTAAATAAACAATGAACAATCATACACATACACATAAACTATCACTAATCAATATGTACTAACATCATCAACTATGCACCTCATGTATGTGCCAACTCATCAACTACTTGTCTCAACCATGTACCCAACATGTACCTCAACCAAAATCCCTCATCAATTTCATCATCCAAATCTGATTTGATCACATATACCTCAAACACTATACCACAAGTCTGTACATCAAACCATGTGTTGGAACCTCACTGTTATACAACCTCTATCTATACCAATAACCTAAAAAACATACCTCAACCAAAAGCCCATTTTTTCTTCTTGTAGCATTCTATTGCCGCGGTTTTGCTGTTGCAAATCCACTGCCGCGATTTTTCTGCCGCACTTTTTATGCTACGATTTTTCAGCCACACTTTTCCTGCTGCGATTTTTTTGCCGCACTTTTCCTGCCACATTTTTCCTACTGTACTTTTTCTGCTGCACTTTTCCTGCCGCAATTTTTCTCTATCAATAATACCTACCCAAATAACTTTTCATAAAAATAGATATTCAATGATATTCAAGTGTGTTTAAACGAGAGAGCCTTGCCTCTTATTTATACTTTCATGTAGCATCCTCAAGGGGTTACCTTTTAACCATCCTAACCCACTTTCTTTATTTTAGGGTTAACCCACTTATAACCACTTGTCAACTTAACTCAACCACTTTCCATAATTAATAAGTTCTCCATTAACTTTATTATTTAAATAATTTCTTTTGCATCCTCTTTGACTTATACTACACTCATCACTTCACTTTATTATTTAAATAATTTCTTCTTTGCAAACACTTTGACTACTTTGACCTTTTGGGGCTTCTAGATGACTCATGAGGGTTCTCCAACTTCACATGGCCATAAATCTCTAACCGTGAGGAGTTATGTGACATTACACATACTATCGGAAATGACATGACATGTACTATCCATATAGAATAGTCTTACCTACAAATATATCAAAACTTATACCATTATCCATCAAATAAACTTGGGTCCATTACCCAAACCATTGTGCTACCGAAATTTGCTACCAAACTTTCTTCAAGGGTTGACATCAATGATAACCAACCCAATTAATCAACAGGAGCACCATTGAAGAAAATTCTAATAATAAAAGGCAACTTCTTTTTGACAAAAGTGAATTTGATCTTTTCTTAAAGGATTTAAATGGTAAATTACATCTCCTAACTCATAAGAACATTATTGAAGACCTATATCATAATTTTACAACTACCCTTTCCACTTCTATTAATAAGTTCTCTTTCGAGGTGTCATGTAAAAAGAAGAATAGAACAACCAACCCTTGGTATGATAAATAATGTAAAATTGCTAGGAAATCCATTAGGGATGCTTCTAATGAGTCATTCAAACTCGATAATATCAATGCATACAAATCCCTAATTAAAAGGAAAAAAGATACTATGTAAATAAAAGGTAGGAGAGGATTTTACACCTATCTAAGATTTATCCTAAGAAGTTCAAGGGGCAAATTCTAATTCACAATAATAAGGAAAATAGGATGATTCCCTTTAGGGATTGGAATTCCTACCTTAAAAGTCTTTATGAGTTCCCTAATGTCATGGACACCATTCTTATTGTTCCTATAGAGGATGTAGTTTTTCTTTGGATGACATAGAGTTAGGGGTTAAGCAGTTTGCAGATAGGAAATCTAAGGACATTTAAGGCTACCAAGATGAAATTTTTAAAATCAGAGGGCATATCCTCATCTCTCACATACACAAGCTCTTCAATTTAACAGTCAAGCAAGGATTACCTAAACCTTGGACACAATGCCTAATTGTACCTATGTTTAAATGTGGTGATAGAAACATTCCCGCTAACTAGAGGCCCATTATGATATTAGCCTGATTTTAATAAAGCTATACATAATTATTTGGGAAAAAAATATTAGCCTTTGGCTAGAAAGTCAGGAGAAAATAGCTAAAGGCTAAGTCGGGTTTACAAGATATCATTCAACTGTGGACCATATTGTTACCCTTAGATCATTGTAGAGGAATATTAGTGTTGTAACCAATATTTTGAATTTGTAATTTAATGTTTGGGTATGTACCACATTTTAAGAAAAATGATTTTCATATAAAAATGTGAAAAAGCAAATTTTAGTTGTACAAATAATAAAATAATAATAATTTAATTGAAAATTATAGTCGAATAATTAATTAGATATTAAATTGATATACGATTTCTTTTTTTTTTAAATAAAATGTCTTTTAAATTTAAGAAAACATATATCTTTTATTTTTTTCCATCCAAATTTATAAATTAAAAATAACAAAAATGTTTGTGCTTTTGAACTCACAAAACTTTGTTGTTTTGGAATAACTTTGGATCATCGGTGATAGACCTTCGGATCCTCGGTGCAGTTTTGAATGGTTTTGAATGCCCAATGATAACATTCTGTGGTTTTGAACATTCTATGGAGAAAAAGTCGTTTTTGTGAGTGTACCTAAATATTCTGTGGTTTTGAACTCACAAAGCTCTTCGGTTTTGGAATAACTTTGTATCCTCAGTCATACATTCTATGGTTTTGGAATAATTCGGATCCTTGGTGACACAACTTCGGATCCTCGGTGACACATTATGTGGTTTTGAATGATTTTGATCTCTCGGTGATACATTCTACGATTTTGAACATCCTGCAGCGACATATTCTGCTAATACATTCTGCGAACACATTTTGTCGTTTTGAACTCTTGGTGATACAAGGAGAGCATTATAACTATGTGTGGAGAGAATTATAACAAATATTTGGTTTTGGAATAACTATGCGTGGAGAGCATTAAATAACTATGTGTGGAGAGAATTATAACAACTCTGGAGTTTTGGAATAACTCTTCAGTTTGGTAATAAGTATACAACTGTAGTTTTGAACTCTTAGTGATACATTATGCAATTTTGAACATTCTTTGGTGATACAATTTGTAGTTTTGAATAACTCAGTGGTTCTGTAATAAGGATACATTCTCTGGTGATACATTCTGTAGTTTTGAACATTTTGCGGTTTTGAACTATGTGATTATGAACACTCGGTTATGTGTGGAATAAATTTATGGTTTTAAACTCTTGACAATTCAAATAACTCTTTGATTTTGCGTGGAATAATTCTGTGTTTTTTAACTCGGGTGAGTTAGTTGTTACTTATTTTCTCTTCTTTTCAATATAAGCACTCCACCACTTCGAAAGCCTCACTTGTCAAGGGGAGGCCCTCCAAAGTCACCCTAGAGAGTCTTTACGGATATATATAATCATTATAAAAAAGGAGAGAAGAAAGAGATGAAAAAATCCAAATAGAGTTAGAATCATTAAAAAAAAGGAGTGAAGAAAGAGAAGTAAAACTCTAAATAGAGTTAGAGGCAATGCTTGATAAAAAAAATTGTAATTTTCAAAAATATGATTCAAACATAGATAGATGATAGATTCTTAGGGGTCAAGAGTCAATTGCAGACAATGGAAGATAGAATCAAGAAATGGAAAAACAAAAAAAATCAATCCAAGAAGGAGAGGTTGAATAAAATCACAACTTGAGAGATAGGATTAAAGAGATAGAAGAAAAAATAACCAACAATTTAGCTTTAAGTGGTCTGGAAAAAAATTAGATATCAAACCCATCAAAGAGGAAATAAATAAGATAATAGAATTGGATCATGAGAATAATAAACGAGCCTTGAACCTCATAACGTTTGGTATAAAATAACAACAAGGCAAGGATACACTAGCAATAGTAAAAGAAGAACTAAAAAATAAATCACAAATTGAAAAAACCTACCTCATAAAAGCAAAGAGGCCAGGAAAAATAATTGAACATAAAGATAGGTTGATCTGTGTCAAAATAAGTTCTACTAACCATAAATATAGCATATTCAGTAAATCACTTAGCTTAAAAGGGTCTGGAATATTTACAAATGAATACCTCATTCTCGAAGACCAAGCTGAATTAAGGAAAATGAGAAATAATTAAAAATAAAAGTTATTGTTAGGGATAGAGCCTTTAGTTATTGTTAGGGAAATAGGATTTTGGGACACTCAGGATCCGTTTTTGGAATTGTAGTGACTTTCCCTTGTGCAAAGGTCCTATGTTAAGTTGGATCTTGAGTGATATTGATATTAATTGATATTATTTCAATTTGTTAGTTGAAACATGGGAGCATGAAGAGTCTAAGGTCCCTAACATAGAAGGATTTGTCTTGTGGTCGACACAAAACAAAAAATCATATCGTAGAGGGATAGGAGGCATACCATGTTATATTAAAAAGAGAATTTTTCCTCACATTCAACTTCGTAAGACTGACCCTCTCAATCAATACATTTGGATAAAAATTTCAGACATCAATGCTAAGAAGATGTATATAGTAATTTGCTATTTTGCACCTATTAATTCTACTTTTTATAAGAAAAATGATCTAGATAGAAATTGTCCCAATCATACTTTAGAACAAGATATTTATAGTTTGAGAAATGAAGGTAATATCCTCCTTCTAGGAGACTTTAATGCTAGAACTGCAACTAACCAAGTTATTCTTTTAAGCAATGATTCCAACCATAATCCTTGATGGAAAGATGAGGACCTTGCTTTCGCTAATAGCTACAAAAGAAGCTCTAAAAACCCAACTAAGAATTTGTTTGGCACTGAACTAGTCAAGCTCTACAATTCTCAAGACCTTATAATTTGCAATGAGGTAATGAAGTGGCCAAATTCCAACCAAATGACTTGTATTCATGGTCTAGGTAGTAGTGTCGTGGATTATTTGATATATGATATCCCCATTTCCAACCAAATAGTAACTTTTGACCTTTTAAATGACCATGAACCCAACTATGATCATAGACCTTTAACCCTAACTCTAAATCTTGTCATGCATAGGAGCACCATTGAAGAAAATTCTTATTATCAAAGGAAACTTCTTTTTGACAAAAGTAAAGTTGATCTTTTTTTAAAGGATTTAAATAGTAAATTGCATCTTCTAACTTATAAGGACAACATTGAAGACCTATATCATAATTTTACAACTAGCCTTTCCACTTATATTAACAAGTTCTCTTTCGAGGTATCCTATGAAAAGAAGAATAGAAAAACCAACCCTTGGTATGATAAAGAATGTAAAATTTCTAGGAAATCCAATAAGGATGCTTCTAATGATTCCTTCAAACTCGATAATATCAATATGTACAAATCCCTAATTAAAAGGAAAAATAGATACTACATAAATAAATGGAAAGAGCATTTTTTACACATATCTAAGCTTGATCCTAAGAAGTTCCGGAGGAAAATTATAATTTGCAATACTAAAGAAAATAATATGATTCCCTTAAAGGACTAGAATTCCTACCTTAAAAGTCTTTACAACTTTCCTAATGTCATGGACACCATTCCTATTGTTGCTACAGAGGATGAATTTTTTTCTTTGGATGACATAGAGTTAGGGGTTAAGCAGATTGCAAATGGGAAAGCTAAGGACATTGAAGGCTACCAAGTTGAAATTTTAAAAATCGAAGGGCCTATCCTCATCCCTTACATACAAAAGCTCTTCAATTTAGCATTCAAGTAGGGCTTCCATAAACCCTTGACAAAAATCCTAATTGTACCTAATTTTAAAAGTGGCAATAGAAACATCCCCTCTAACTATAAGACCATTATGAGTAGCCTGATTTTAGCCAAGATATCAATAATTATTTTGGAAAAAAAATATTAGTCTTTGGCTGGAAAGTCAAGGGAAAAGAGATAAAGGTTGGGTCGAGTTTAGGAGATATCATTCAATTATGAACCATCTTGTTGTTGGATTTTCCTTATTTACAAAGCATTAGTGTTATTTTACTTCGTTGTACTATTAACATATATATCATGTACTCAATAGTAGCAATATAAACAAGAGACAAAAAAGAACACACGAGATTTATCTTGGGAAAACCCCAAATGGGGGAAAAACCCAACAACCTTTCTTAGATAGATTTTGTTCACAAAGAAAGTCCAATTGGATAAACCCTAGCACAAGTGCTATCTTAACTAGAAATACCACCCCAACTGTAACAACACCATACACAAGTAGCGCATCTCCTCAAGGAGTAGTGCATAAGAGAGATATACCAAAAGACTGACTAATAATAAATTGTGCAGCTACAACTATTGCATCACCTCCTCCAAACTTGTGCATTGCTTCTGTGTAGCTGGGAGAGTGTGAGTGAGTGAACAAATGGGCTAAGGCACCTCATTATTTATAATCTTTCCGTCCTTTTAGCTAGGCCGACTTCTCTTTTGGGAAGGTGACTTTTCATTATACTTTATTCTTATGGGCCGACTTCTCTTCTGGGAAGGTGACTTTTCATTATACTTTATTCTTATGGGCCGACTTCTCTTCTAGGGTATTTCAACATCTATCCAATGGATGTCTTGCTTCCAAAATATTCTCAGCATATAAGAAAGGTCATCTAGGAGGGAAACATCCTTCTGTAGCTACCAAAACACCAACACTCCCTCTTAGATAGGGAGGCATCTTTCACGATGTATTCATCTGGTAGTCCATTGACTACTCTGCAATCTACTAGCAGGCACACGACTGCTACAGTGCCTTCGGTAGCTCAAATCATCAAGAACACTCTCTGGGATCAAATGATAGAATACACAGCTACATCCTAATGATATGGTAATCTCCATGACAATCAACTAGTAGCACACAACTACTACAATGTCATCCAATAGATCATAATTGTTTCCAAGTAGTACAAAAATATTGTCTAGTGACACAGAATCACTGCTAGTGGAACAAATCCATTGTATTAGCACACAAATACTGTCCAAAGTCACACAGCTTCCACTAGTGGAACACAACCACCGAAGTAGTGCACAACTACTTTTCGGAGTCACACATCCTCTGACACTGGAACACATCCACCGTAGTAGCACACTTCTACTGTCTGAGGTCACACAACCTCCGTCAGTGGTACACAACCACTGAAGTAGCACACAAATACTTTCAGAAGTCACACAGCCTCTGCCAGTGGTACAAAACCACCGAAGTAGCACACAACTATTGTCTAGATTCACACAACCTTCGTCAGTGTAATACATCCACTGTAGTAGCACACAACTACTATCGAGAGACACCGAATCTCTGCCAGTGGTACACAACCACTGAAGTAACACACAACTACTATCTGGAGTCACACAATCTCCACCATATTCTTATGACTACGTGTGTGATGTTTCTTCTCTCAGCAGGTCCGACAATGCATTACCCCCTCAGTCACCTCACGTGAATGATCTAGTTCCCCTTGGCCAGAGGGGTTATTCGACATGAGAAGAAACAACAAACCTCCCTCTCAATGAGGGTGGGCATTCGACAACACTCCAATATTTTTCTTGAAGTACTCATACTTCACTCTTGACAATGGCTTGGTGAGAATGTCCACTATCTGCTCATCCGTGGATATGTAATGGAGCTCCACAACTCTTCTCTCCACCATGTACCAAATGTAATGATATTTGATCTTTATATGCTTAGACCTGTCATGGACTATAAGGTTCTCATTAATCTTCACACAACTTTGATTATCACAATGTTTCAAAGTTGGCTTCAATTCTAGATCAAATATCCCAGCTAGCAACTTCCAGATCCACACTGCTTCATGACTTGCCACGCTTGCTTTGATATACTCTGATTCTGTTGTATTGAGTGCCACTAAGGTATGCTTCCTTCTTAACCATGCGATCATTCCTGATCCAAGACTAAAGCAACATCCGGAAGTACTCTTCTGATCCACTGCACTCCCTGCCCAGTCAAAATATGTATATCCCTACAACTTCACATCTCCACCTGAGACATATCTCAATCCATATCCAATCGTACCATGAAGGTACCTCAACATATTCTTTGCTTCCATCCAATGTACCTATCTAGGTTCAACCATGTTTTGACTCAAGGTGTTCACTGCAAAGCATATGTCTAGCCTAATGTTGACCAAGTACATCAAAAATCCAATCAACTGTCTTTACATCATGGGATCCACCAAATCTGAATATTTATCACTTAAGAGATTCAAATTTATCGTCATGGATGTGGTCATGGAACTGCAGTCCATCATCCTAAAATTTTTTAGGATCTCAACAGTGTATCTTCCTTGGCTAAGGAAAATCTCATCTGATCTCTACCACACTTCCAATCCCAAGAAGTAATGCATCAGACCTAGATCCTTCATCTTGAACTCTGAAGAGAGCTCCCTCTTGGTCCCAACTATGAGATTCTCATCTCCTATCAGAAACAGGACATCCACATGTACAATCAATGGGAAACCATAAAATAACTATCTGATCTGGCATATCATGCCCTGGGTTCTTGCTTAGGCCCATACAAATTCTTCTTCAATCTGTAGACATGAGACTCCTTGTGGTTTCTCTATGTACACTTCTTCTGGCTACCAGAGAAAGTGTCTTGTCATAATCTTCTCCCTCTTGTTGGGAGAATCCTCAGGCCACAAATCAATCTTTGCACATTTCTATGTTGCCATCTGTAGCATGCTTGATCTTGTAGATCAACTTGGAAGTCACTACTAACTTCCCTTCTGGTCTCGGAACCACCTCTCACACATCATTCTTCATGATGGAATGATACTCATCCATCATGGCATCCTTCCCTTCCTACTTCTCAAGAACTTATTCAATGGTGGAAGGCTATGAATCAATGATGTTGCTCATCACACCACATAGCTGGAAAACATGTGTGGTTTCTGGAACTGAGGTAAAATATATATCCCATTCCTTCTGACTGGTTGCCTCTCCTGTCACTGCAACAAGGTCTATTGAGACAAGGGAATCCTCCCAGGAGATCTCACATCTACTAGAAGCCCCTAAAGCTTTGATCTAGCCTCCTCAACTCATGGCATCTGTCTCTCAGACTTGGAAGACGTCTCTCTCTCCTATATGAATCTAAGAAGGAATAATTTTTGAATGAAAGTCTCTAAGTCATTGACCTCTCTGAGATCAGGCTCACTCTGAATATGCATGCTCCCTCTAAATATTGACTCCCTCTGAGTCTATACGATCTCCGGAGCCACCTACTTCTATTCCGTCTATTGACTTCTTCTAAAGTTTGATCTCCTATGGATTGTTCTGGGAGGTTTCTCCTCCCTACTAGATCCTAAGGGTTGACTCCCTATGAAATCTAGCTCCTTCTGAGATGGTACTTGATGGGGCCACCTGCCTCATCACTAGTGGAGTCATTCACTTCTCTTCATAGTATGGATTATCAATGCCATGCATCTGTATATCATTTGCAATATGCAAGGTATCACAAGAACATGCTAGTTTTACTACATCATTTCTAAGTAGGCCCTTTTGGTGCTATTGGATCTTCCTGATGATTTGAAGAGTGGTCAAATTAACTGTACAGTCATGTTTGGAGCCTTCTACTCCTCAAAGTCAATCTCCATAAGAGATACCCTTCTTTGTCTTCTACTTCACATGGGTGTGTATGTTTATGTAGACTGTCTAAATAGTTTCCTCCTACAATCATCATCATAACTCCTCAGAGCTATCACCTGTGACCTTCCCCGAACAAGAGACAAAAACAACATTTCCATGGTAACCTCCATGGAATGGTTAGTAAATCAAGAACAACATCTCCTAGAGGAGATAAATTTCACCTTGCAGACAAGTGTATCATCAACAATGATCATTTTCTTAATGGTAATCATAACGACAATATTCAGGTGTACCTAAACATTTGATAGAAATAGAAAATAATAAAGTTGTAAAGACTGCTATCTTAGGTACAATTCTTTCTTTAGCAACAACAATATAAAATATCAAACTTGGTATGCAAACCTGAAGTCTGGTGTTGTGGTCCTGCTTGAGTTTCCTTCTATCGTTCATATGAAAACACCATTGTCTAAAAGACAAATTATTCATCCTTTGATGAATTTGAGTGCTCTTCTGCATCTACTGCATGTGCATGGTGTTTCTTCTTTTCCTTTTCATTTTTATCTGGACATTGAAAGGCATAGTATCCCAGCTTCTAGCAACTGTAGCATCTGATGTTTGACGCATCCCTCTTGTAACGAGGTCTCTTAGACTTCTTCAGGATTCCTTTGTAAGTTTTAAACCTGCGAAGTAAAGCAATGCTTATAGATTCTTAAGAAATACAGAAATTAATCAATGGCTCATACACAGAATACACAAAGATCTTTACCGGAAACCCTCAACCGGGAAAACCTTTCTTTTCATTATATCGAATTTCACCATTCGCCATACAATATATACAATGTTTTTAGGTATTCCGTAGATACCAAAACCCTAATCCCTTAATCCGGGATTAATTT